>CM026263.1:8857411-8946810 GCA_014851425.1 Senna tora
TGCCTCGTAATTCGTGAAGGTTTCTGAATCCGACCGTGATTTGTCGTCCGGAATATGTTAAGACTGATCCACGCTCCCCATGCCAAGACGACTCCAATCGGAGCATCAAAACCACTCTGGTTCGCGAATCGACGTGTTTGACTCACTTGCGCAACAAGTCTTTTGCCTCGTAATTCGTGAAGGTTCTGAGATCGACCGCGATTTGTCGTCGGAATATGTTTAAGACATGATCCTCGCTCCTCGCATGCCAAGACGACTCCAATCGCAGCATCAAAACCACTCCGGTTCGCGAATACAACACAACCGGACGTGTTTGACTCACTTGCGCAACAAGTCTTTTGCCTCGTAATTCGTGAAGGTTTCTGAGATCCGACCGCGATTTGTCGCCAAATATGTTAAGACATATCCACGCTCCTCCCATGCCAAGACGACTCCAATCGGAGCATTCAAAACCACTCCAGTTCGCGAATACAACGCCAACCGACGTGTTTGACTCACTTGCGCAACAAGTCTTTTGCCTCGTAATTCGTGAAGGTTTCTGAGATCCGAATTCGATTTGTCGTCCGGAATATGTTAAGACATGATCCACGCTCCTCCCACGCCAAGACGACTCCAATCGGAACATTAAAACCACTCACGTTCGCGAACACAACGCGAACAGACGTGTTTAACTCACTTGCGCAACAAGTCTTTCCCCTCGTAATTCGTGAAGGTTTCTGAGATCCGACCGTGGTTTGTCGTTCGGAATATGTTAAGACATGATCCATGCTCCTCCCATGCCAAGCGACTCCAATCGGAGCATCAAAACCACTCCGGTTCGCGAATACAGCGCGAATCGACGTGTTTGACTCACTTGCGCAACATGTCTTTTGCCTCGTAATTCGTTGAAGGTTTCTGAGATCCAACCGCGATTTGTCGTCCGGAATATGTTAAGACATGATCCACACTCTCCTCCCATGCCAGGACGACTCCAATCGGAGCTCAAAACTACTCCGGTTCGCGAATACAACGCCAACCGACGTGTTTGACTCACTTGCGCAACAAGTCTTTTGCCTCGTAATCATGAAGGTTTCTGAGATACGACCGCGATTGTCGTCCGGAAATGTTATGACATGATCCACGCTCCTCCATGCACGACGATTCCAATCGGAGCATCAAAACCACTCCGGTTCGCGAAACCGACGTGTTTGACTCATTTCGCAACAAGTCTTTGCTTCGTAATCATGAAGGTTTCTGAGATCCGACCGCCATTTGTCGTCCGGAATATGTTAAGACATGATCCACGCACCTCCCATGCCAAGACGACTCCAATCGGAGCATCAAAACCACACGGTTCGCGAACCATGTGTTTGACTCACTTGCGCAACAAGTCTTTTGCCTCGTAATTCGTGAAGGCTTTTGAGATCCGACCGTGATTTGTCGTCCGGAATATTTAAGACATGATCCACGCTCCTCCCATGCCAATAAGACTCCAATCGGAGCATCAAAACCACTCCGGCTCGCTAACCGACATGTTTGCCTCACTTGCGCAACGAGTCTCTTGCCTCGTAATTCGTGAAAGTTTCTGATATCCAACCGCGATTTTTCATCTGGAATATGTTGGGACGTGATCCACGCTCCTCCCATGCCAAGACGACTCCAATCAGAGCATCAAAACTACTCCGGTTCGCGAACCGACTTGTTTGACTCACTTGCGCAACAAGCTTTTTGCCTCATAATTCGTGAAGGTTTCTGAGATCCGACCGTGATTTGTCGTCCGGAATATGTTAAGACATGATCCATGCTCCTCCCATGCCAAGACGACTCCAATCGGAGCATCAAAACCACTCGGTTCGCGAACCGACGTGTTTGACTCACTTGCGCAACAAGACTTTTGCCTCGTAATTCGTGAAGGTTTCTGAGATCCGACCGCGATTTGTCATCCGTAATATGTTAAGACATGATCCACGCTCCTCCCATGCCCAAGACGACTCCAATCGGAGCATCAAACCACTCCGATTCGCGAACCGACGTGTTTGACTCACTTGAGCAACAAGTCTTTTGCCTCGTAATTCGTGAAGGTTTCTATGATCCGACCGCGATTTGTCGTTCGGAATATGCTAAGACATGATCCATGCTCCTCCCATGGCAAGACGACTCCAATCGGAGCATCAAAACCACTCCGATTCGCGAACCGACGTGTTTGACTCACTTGCGCAACAAGTCTTTTGCCTCGTAATTCGTGAAGGTTTCTGAGATCCGACCGCGGTTTGTCGTTCAAAATATGTTAAGACATGATCCACGCTCCTCCCATGCCGCGACGACTCCAATCGGAGCATCAAAACCACTCTGGTTCGCAAACCGACGTGTTTGACTCACATGCGCAACAAGTCTTTTGCCTCGTAATTCGTGAAGGTTTCTGAGATCCGACCGTGATTGTCATCCGGAATATGTTAAGACATGATCCACGCTCCTCCCATGCCAAGACGACTCCAATCGGAGCATCAAAACCACTCCGGTTCGCGAATACAACGCGAAGCGATGTGTTGACTCACTTGCGCAACAAGTCTTTTGCCTCGTAATTTGTGAAGGTTTCTGAGATCCGACCGCGATTTGAAGTCGGAATATGTTAAGAAATGATCCACGCTCCTCCCATGCCAAGACGACTCCAATCGGAGCATCAAACACAATCCAGTTCGCGAATACAACGCGAACAGACGTGATTGCGCACTTGCGCAACAAGTCTTTTACCTCGTAATTCGTCAAGGTTTCTGATATCCGACCGTGATTTGTCGTCCGGAATATGTCTAAGAATGATCCACACTCCTCCAATGCCAAGACGACTCCAATCGGAGTAGCAAAGCCACTGGTTCGCAAATCGACGTGTTTGACTCACTTGCACAACAAGTCTTTTGCCTCGTAATTCGTGAAGGTTTCTGAGATCCGACCGAGATTTGTCGTCTGGAATATGTTTAAGACATGATCCTCGCTCCTCGCCATGCCAAGACGACTCCAATCGGAGCGTCAAAACCACTCCCGTCCCCGAATATAACGCGAACCGACGTGTTTGACTCACTTGCGCAACAAGTCTTTTGCCTCGTAATCCGTGAAGGTTTCTGAGATCCAACCGCGATTTGTCGTCCCAAATATGTTAAGACATAATCCACGCTGCTCCCATGCTAAGACGACTCCAATCGGAGCATCAAAACCACTCCCGTTCGCGAATACAACGCGAATCGACGTGTTTGACTCACGTGCGCAACAAGTCTTTTGCCTGGTAATTTGTGAAGGTTTCTGAGATCCGACCGCATCGTCCGAAATATGTTAAGAAATGATCCACGCTCCTCCCATGCCAAGACGACTCCAATCGGAGCATCAAAACCACTCTCGTTCGCTAATACAACGCGAATCGACGTGTTTGACTCACTTGCGCAACAAGTCTTTTGCCTCGTAATTCGTGAAGGTTTCTGAGATCGACCGTGGTTCATCGTCCGGAATATGTTAAGACATGATCCATGCTCCTCCCATGCCAAGACGACTCCAATCGGAGCATCAAAACCACTCCGGTTCGCGAATACAGCGCGAATCGACGTGTTTGACTCACTTGCGCAACATGTCTTTTTGCCTCGTAATTCGTGAAGGTTTCTGAGATCCAACCGCGATTTGTCGTCCGGAATATGTTAAGACATGATCCACACTCCTCCCATGCCAGGACGACTCCAATCGGAGCATCAAACTACTCCGGTTCGCGGAATTACAACGCCAACCGACGTGTTTGACTCACTTGCGCAACAAGTCTTTTGCCTCGTAATTCATGAAGGTTTCTGAGATACGACCGCGATTTGTCGTCCGGAATATGTTATGACATGATCCACGCTCCTCCCATGCCACGACGATTCCAATCGGAGCATCAAAACCACTCCGGTTCGCGAACCGACGTGTTTGACTCACTTTCGCAACAAGTCTTTTGCTTCGTAATCCATGAAGGTTTCTGAGATCGACCGCCATTTGTCGTCCGGAATATGTTAAGACATGATCCACGCACCTCCCATGCCAAGACGACTCCAATCGGAGCATCAAAACCACACCGGTTCGCGAACCAATGTGTTTGACTCACTTGCGCAACAAGTCTTTTGCCTCGTAATTCGTGAAGGCTTTTGAGATCCGACGCGTTTTGTCGTCCGGAATATGCTAAGACATGATCCACGCTCCTCCCATGCCAAGACGACTCCAATCGGAGCATCAAAACCACTCCCGTTCGCGAACCGACGTGTTTGACTCACTTGCGCAACAAGTCTTTAGCCTCGTACTTCGTGAAGGCTTCTGAGATCCGACCGCGATTTGTCGTCCGGAATATGTTAAGACATGATCAACGCTCCTCCCATGCCAAGACGACTCCAATCGGAGCATCAAAACCACTCCGATTCGCGAACCGACGTGTTTGACTCACTTGCGCAACAAGTCTTTTGCCTCGTAATTCGTGAAGGTTTCTGAGATCCGACCATGATTTGTCGTCCGAAATATGTTAAGACATGATCCACGCTCCTCCCATGCCAAGACGACTCCAATTGGAGCATCAAAACCACTCTCGTTCGCGAACCGACGTGTTTGACTCACTTGCGCAACAAGTCTTTTGCCTCGTAATTCGTGAAGGTTTCTGAGATTCGACCGCGATTTGTCGTCCGGAATATGTTAAGACATGATCCACGCTCCTCCCATGCCAAGACGACTCCAATCGGAGCATCAAAACCACTCCGGTTCGCGAACCGACGTGTTTGACTCACTTGCGCAACAAGTCTTTTGCCTCGTAATTCGTGAAGGTTTCTATGATCCGACCGCGATTTGTCGTTCGGAATATGCTAAGACATGATCCATGCTCCTCCCATGGCAAGACGACTCCAATCGGAGCATCAAAACCACTCCGGTTCGCGAACCGACGTGTTTGACTCACTTGCGCAAAAAGTCTTTTGCCTCGTAATTCGTGAAGGTTTCTAAGATCCGACCGCGGTTTGTCGTTCGGAATATGTTGAGACATGATCCCCGCTCCTCCCATGCCGAGACGACTGCAATCGGAGCATCAAAACCACTCTGGTTCGCGAACCGACGTGTTTGACTCACTTGCGCAACAAGTCTTTTGCCTCGTAATTCGTGAAGGTTTCTGAGATCCGACCGTGATTTGTCGTCCGGAATATGTTAAGACATGATCCACGCTCCTCCCATGCCAAGACGACTCCAATCGGAGCATCAAAACCACTCCGGTTCGCGAATACAACGCGAACCGACGTGTTTGACTCACTTGCGCAACAAGTCTTTTGCCTCGTAATTTGTGAAGGTTTCTGAGATCCGACCGCGATTTGAAGTCCGGAATATGTTAAGAAATGATCCACGCTCCTCCCATGCCAAGACGACTCCAATCGGAGCATCAAACACAATCCAGTTCGCGAATACAACGCGAACAGACGTGATTGACGCACTTGCGCAACAAGTCTTTTACCTCGTAATTCGTCAAGGTTTCTGATATCCGACCGTGATTTGTCGTCCGGAATATGTTAAGACATGATCCACACTCCTCCAATGCCAAGACGACTCCAATCGGAGTAGCAAAACCACTCTGGTTCGCGAATCGACGTGTTTGACTCACTTGCACAACAAGTCTTTTGCCTCGTAATTCGTGAAGGTTTCTGAGATCCGACCGAGATTTGTCGTCTGGAATATGTTAAGACATGATCCTCGCTCCTCGCATGCCAAGACGACTCCAATCGGAGCATCAAAACCACTCCGGTTCGCGAATACAACACCAACCGACGTGTTTGACTCACTTGCGCAACAAGTCTTTTGCCTCGTAATTCGTGAAGGTTTCTGAGATCCGACCGCGATTTGTCGTCCAAAATATGTTAAGACATTATCCACGCTCCTCCCATGCGAAGACGACTCCAATCGGAGCATCAAAACCACTCTCGTTCGCGAATACAACGCGAACCGACGTGTTTGACTCACTTGCGCAACAAGTCTTTTGCCTCGTAATTCGTGAAGGTTTCTGAGATCCGATTGCGATTTGTCGTCCGGAATATGGTAAGACATGATCCACGCTCCTCCCACGCCAAGACGACTCCAATCGGAGCATTAAAACCACTCCCGTTCGCGAATACAACGCGAACCGACGTGTTTGACTCACTTGCGCAACAAGTCTTTTGCCTCGTAATTCGTGAAGGTTTCTGAGATCCGACCGTGATTTGTCGTCCGGAATATGTTAAGACATGATCCATGCTCCTCCCATGCCAAGACGACTCCAATCGGAGCATCAAAACCACTCCGGTTCGCGAATACAGCGCGAATCGACGTGTTTGACTCACTTGCGCAACATGTCTTTTTGCCTCGTAATTCGTGAAGGTTTCTGAGATCCAACCGCGATTTGTCGTCCGGAATATGTTAAGACATGATCCACACTCCTCCCATGCCAGGACGACTCCAATCGGAGCATCAAAACTACTCCGGTTCGCGAATACAACGCCAACCGACGTGTTTGACTCACTTGCGCAACAAGTCTTTTGCCTCGTAATTCATGAAGGTTTCTGAGATCCGACCACGATTTGTCATCCGGAATATGTTAAGACATGATCCACGCTCCTCCCATGCCACGACGATTCCAATCGGAGCATCAAAACCACTCCGGTTCGCGAACCGACGTGTTTGACTCACTTTCACAACAAGTGTTTTGCTTCGTAATCCATGAAGGTTTCTGAGATCCGACCGCGATTTGTTGTCCGGAATATGTTAAGACATGATCCACGCACCTCCCATGCCAAGACGACTCCAATCGGAGCATCAAAACCACACCGGTTCGCGAACCAATGTGTTTGACTCACTTGCGCAACAAGTCTTTTGCCTCGTAATTCGTGAAGGCTTCTGAGATCCGACCGCGTTTTCTCGTCCGGAATATGTTAAGACATGATCCACGCTCCTCCCATGCCGAGATGACTCTAATTGGAGCATCAAAACCACTCTCGTTCGCGAACCGACGTGTTTGACTCACTTGCGCAACAAGTCTTTTGCCTCGTAATTCGTGAAGTTTTCTGAGATCCGACCGTGATTTGTCGTCCGGAATATGTTGAGACATGATCCACGCTCCTCCCATGCCAAGACGACTCCAATCGGAGCATCAAAACCACTCCCGTTCGCGAACCGACGTGTTTGACTCACTTGCGCAACAAGTCTTTTGCCTCGTAATTCGTGAAGGTTTCTGAGATCAGACCGCGATTTGTCTTCCGGAATACGTTGAGACATGATCCACGCTCCTCCCATGCCAAGACGACTCCAATCGGAGCTTCAAACCTACTCCGATTCGCGAACCGACGTGTTTGACTCACTTTTGCAACAAGCTTTTTACCTTGTAATTCGTGAAGGTTTTTGAGATCCGATTGTGATTTGTCGTCCGGAGTATGTTGAGACATGATCCACGCTCCTCCCATGCGAAGACGACTCCAATCGGAGCATCAAAACCACTCCGATTCGCGAACCGACGTGTTGACTCACTTGAGCAACAAGTCTTTTGCCTCGTAATTCGTGAAGGTTTCTATGATCCGACCGCGATTTGTCGTTCGGAATATGCTAAGACATGATCCATGCTCCTCCCATGGCAAGACGACTCCAATCGGAGCATCAAAACCACTCCGGTTCGCGAACCGACGTGTTTGACTCACTTGCGCAAAAAGTCTTTTGCCTCGTAATTCGTGAAGGTTTCTAAGATCCGACCGCGGTTTGTCGTTCGGAAAATGTTAAGACATGATCCACGCTCCTCCCATGCCGCGACGACTCCAATCGGAGCATCAAATCACTCTGGTTCGCGAACCGACGTGTTTGACTCACTTGCGCAACAATTCTTTTGCCTCGTAATTCGTGATGGTTTATGAGATCCGACCGTGATTTATCATCCTGAATATGTTAAGACATGATCGACGCTCCTCCCATGCCAAGACGACTCCAATCGAAGCATCAAAACCACTCCGGTTCCCGAATACAACGCGAACCGACGTGTTTGACTCACTTGCGCAACAAGTCTTTTGCCTCGTAATTCGTGAAGGTTTCTGAGATCCGACTGCGATTTGTCGTCCGGAATATGTTAAGAAATAATCCACGCTCCACTCATGCCAAGACGACTCCAATCGGAGCATCAAACCCAATCCAGTTCGCGAATACAACGCGAACAGACGTGACTGACGCACTTGCGCAACAAGTCTTTTGCCTCGTAATTCGTCAAGGTTTCTGATATCCGACCGTGATTTGTCGTCCGGAATATGTTAAGACATGATCCACACTCCTCCAATGCCAAGACGACTCCAATCGGAGTAGCAAAGCCACTCTGGTTCGCAAATCGACGTGTTTGACTCACTTGCACAACAAGTCTTTTGCCTCGTAATTCGTGAAGGTTTCTGAGATCCGACCGAGATTTGTCGTCTGGAATATGTTAAGACATGATCCTCGCTCCTCGCATGCCAAGAAGACTCCAATCGGAGCATCAAAACCACTCCGGTTCGCGAATACAACGAGAACCGACGTGTTTGACTCACTTGCGCAACAAGTCTTTTGCGTCGTAACTTATGAAGGTTTCTAAGATACGGCCGCGATTTGTCGTCCGGAATATGTTAAGACATGATCCACGCTCCTCCCATGCCAAAACGACTCCACTTAGAGCATCAAAACCACTCCGGTTCGTGAATACATTGCGAACCGACGTGTTTGACTCACTTGCGCTACAAGTCTTTTGTCTCGTAATTCGTGAAGGTTTCTGAGATCCGACCGCGATTTGTCGTCCAGAATATGTTAAGAGATGATCCACACTCCTCCCATGCCACGACGACTCCAATCGGAGCATCAGAACCACTCCGGTTCGCGAACCGACGTGTTTGACTCACTTCCGCAACAAGTCTTTTGCCTCGTAATTCGTGAAGGTTTCTGAGATCCGACCGCGGTTTGTCGTTCAAAATATGTTAAGACATGATCCACGCTCCTCCAATGCCGCGACGACTCCAATCGGAGCATCAAAACCACTCCGGTTCGCGAATCGACGTGTTTGACTCACTTGCGCAACAAGTCTTTTGCCTCGTAATTCGTGAAGGTTTCTGAGATCCTATCGTGATTTGTCGTTCGAAATATGATAAGACATGATCCACGCTCCTCCCATGCCAAGACGACTCCAATCGGAGCATCAAAACCACTCCGGTTCGCGAACCGACGTGTTTGACTCACTTGCGCAACAAGTCTTTTGCCTCGTAATTCGTGAAGGTTTCTGAGATCCGACCGCGATTTGTCGTCCGGAATATGTTAAGACATGATCCACGCTCCTCCCATGCCAAGACGACTCCAATCGGAGCATCAAAACCACTCCCGTTCGCGAACCGACGTGTTTGACTCACTTGCGCAACAAGTCTTTTGCCTCGTAATTCGTGAAGGTTTCTGAGATTCGACCGCGATTTTTCATCCGGAATATGTTAAGACATGATCTACGCTCTTCCCATGCCAAGACGAGTCCAATCGGAGCATCAAAACCACTCCGGTTCGCGAATACAACGTGAACCGACGTGTTTGACTCACTTGCGCAACAAGTCTTTTGCCTCGTAATTCGTGAAGGTTTCTGAGATCCGACCCGATTTGTCGTCCGGAATATGTTAAGACATGATCCACGCTCCTCCCATGCCGCGACGACTCCAATCGGAGCATCAAAACCACTCTGGTTCGCGAACCGACCTGTTTGACTCACTTGCGCAACAAGACTTTTGCCTCGTAATTCGTGAAGGTTTTTGACATCTGACCGTGAGTTGTCGTCCGGAATATGTTAAGACATGATCCACGCTCCTCCCATGCCAAGACGACTCCAATCGAAGCATCAAAACTACTCCGGTTCGCGAATACAACGCGAACCGACGTGATTGACTCACTTGCGCAACAAGTCTTTTGCCTCGTAATTCGTTAAGGTTTCTGAGATCCGACTACGATTTGTCGTCCGGAATATGTTAAGATATGATCCACGCTCCTCCCATGCCGCGACGACTCCAATCGGAGCATCAAAACAACTCCGGTTCGTGAACCGACGTGTTTGACTCACTTGCGCAACATGTCTTTTGCCTCGTAATTCGTGAAGGTTTCTGAGATCCGATAGCGATTTGTCGTTCGGAATATGTTATGACATGATCCACGCTCCTCCCATTCCAAGACGACTTCAATCAGAGCATCAAAACCACTCCGGTTCGCGAACCGACGTTGTTGACTCACTTGCGCAACAAGAGTTTTGTCTCGTAATTCGTGAAGGTTTCTGAGATCCGACCGCGATTTGTCGTCCGGAATATGTTAAGACATGATCCACGCTCCTCCCATGCCAAGACGACTCCAATCGGAGCATCAAAACCACTCCGGTTCGTGAATACAACGCGAACCGACGTGTTTGACTCACTTGCGCAACAAGTCTTTTGCCTCGTAATTCGTGAAGGTTTCTGAGATCCGGCGCGATTTGTCGTCCGGAATATGTTAAGACATGATCCACGCTCCTTCCATGCCAAGGCGGCTCCAATCGGAGCATCAAAACCACTCCGGTTCGCGAATACAACGCGAACCGACGTGTTTGACTCACTTGCACAACAAGTGTTTTGCCTCGTAATTCGTGAAGGTTTCTAAGATCCGACCGTGATTTGTCGTTCGGAATATGTTAAGACATGATCCACGCTCCTCCCATGCCAAGATGACTTCAATCGGAGCATCAAGACCACTCCCGTTTTCGAATACAACGCCAACCGACGTGTTTGACTCACTTACACAACAAGTCTTTTGCCTCGTAATTCATGCAGGTTTTTGAGATCTGATCGCGATTTTTCGTCCGGAATATGTCAAAACATGATCCACGCTCCTCCCATGCCAAGACGACTCCAATCGGAGCATCAAAACCACTCCGGTTCGCGAATACAACGCGAACCGACGTGTTTGACTCACTTGCGCAACAAGTCTTTTGCCTCGTAATTCGTGAAGGTTTCTGAGATCCGACCGTGATTTTTCGTCTGGAATATGTTAAGACATGATCCACGCTCCTCCCATGCCAAGACGACTCCAATCGGAGCATCAAAACCACTCCGGTTCGCGAATACAACGCGAACCGACGTGTTTGACTCACTTGCGCAACAAGTCTTTTGCCTCGTAATTCGTGAAGGTTTCTGAGATCTGACCGCGATTTGTCGTCCAAAATATGTTAAGACATGATCCACGCTCCTCCCATGCCAAGACGACTCCAATCGGAGCATCAAAACCACTCCCGTTCGCGAATACAACGCGAACCGACGTGTTTGACTCACTTGCGCAACAAGTCTTTTGCCTCGTAATTCGTGAAGGTTTCTGAGATCCGACCGCGATTTGTCGTCCGGAATATGTTAAGACATGATCCACGCTCCTCCCATGCCGCGACGACTCCAATCGGAGCATCAAAACCACTCTGGTTCGCGAACCGACGTGTTTGACTCACTTGCGCAACAAGTCTTTTGCCTCATAATTCGTGAAGGTTTCTGAGATCCGACCGCGATTTTTCGTCCGGAATGTGTTAAGACATGATCCACGCTCCTCCCATGCCAAGACGACTCCAATCGGAGCATCAAAACTACTCCGGTTCGCGAATACAACGCGAACCGACGTGATTGACTCACTTGCGCAAGAAGTCTTTTGCCTCGTAATTCGTGAAGGTTTCTGAGATCCGACCGCGATTTTTCGTCCGGAATATGTTAAGACATGATCCACGCTCCTCCCATGCCAAGACGACTCCAATCGGAGCATCAAAACCACTCTGGTTTGCGAACCGACGTGTTTGACTCACTTGCGCAACAAGTCTTTTGCCTCGTAATTCGTGAAGGTTTCTGAGATCCGACCGCGATTTGTCGTCCGGAATATGTTAAGACATGATCCACGCTCCTCCCATGCCAAGGCGACTCCAATCGGAGCATCAAAACCACTCCGATTCGCGAATACAACAAGAACCGACGTTTTTGACTCACTTGCGCAACAAGTCTTTTGCCTCGTAATTCGTGAAGGTTTCTGGGATCCGACCGCGATTTGTCGTCTGGAATATGTTAAGACAAGATCCACGTTCCTCCCATGCCAAGACGACTCCAATCGGAGCATCAAAACCACTCCCGTTCGCGAATACAACAAGAACTGACGTGTTTGACTCACTTACGCAACAAGTCTTTTGCCTTGTAATTCGTGAAGGTTTCTGAGATCTGATCGCGATTTGTCGTCCGGAATATGTTAAGACATGATCCACGCTCCACCCGTGCCAAGACGACTCCAATCGGAGCATCAAAACCACTCCGGTTCACGAATACAACGTGAACCGACGTGTTTGACTCACTTGCGCAACAAGTGTTTTTCCTCGTAATTCATAGAGGTTTCTGAGATCCGACCAAGATTTGTCGTCCGGAATATGTTAAGACATGATCCACGGTCCTCCCATGCTAAGACGAGTCCAATCGAATCATCAAAACCACTCCCGTTCGCGAATACAACGCGAACCGACGTGTTTGACTCACTTGCGCAACAAGTCTTTCGCCTCGTAATTTGTGACGGTTTCTGAGATCCGACCGCGATTTGTCGTCCGAAATATGTTGAGACATGATCCACGCTCCTCCCTTGCCAAGACGACTCCAATAGGAGCATCAAAACTACTCCGGTTCGCGAATACAACGCGAACCGACTTGTTTGACTCACTTGCGCAACAAGTCTTTTTCCTCGTAATTCATGAAGGTTTCTGAGATCCGACCGTGATTTGTCGTCCGGAATATGTTAAGACATGATCCACGCTCCTCCCATTCCAAGACGACTCCAATCGGAGCATCAAAACCACTCAACCTCGTTAACCGACGTGTTTGACACACTTGCAGAACAAGCCTTTTGCCTCATAATTTATGAAGGTTTCTTAGATCCGACCGCGATTTGTCGTCCGGAATATGTTAAGACATGATCCACGCTCCTCCCATTCCAAGACGACTCCAATCGAAGCATCAAAACCACTCTGGTTCGCGAATACAACGCGAACCGACGTGTTTGACTCACTTGCGCAACAAGTCTTTTGAATCGTAATTCGTGAAGGTTTCTGAGATCCGACCGCGATTTGTAGTCCGGAATATGTTAAGACATGATCAACGCTCCTTCCTTGCCAAGACGACTCCAATCGGAGCATCAAGACCACTCCGGTTCGCGAATACAACGCCAACCGACGTGTTTGACTCACTTGCGCAACAGGTCTTTTGCCTAGTAATTCGTGAAGGTTTCTGAGACCCGACCGCGATTTGTCGCCCGGAATATGTTAAGACATGATCCATGCTCCTCCCTTGCCAAGACGACTCCAATTGGAGCATCAAAACCACTCCGGTTCGCGAACCGACGTATTTGACTCACATGTGCAAGAAGTCTTTTGCCTCGTAATTCATGAAGGTTTCTGAGACGCGACCACGATTTGTCGTCTGGAATATGTTAAGACATGTTCTACGCTCCTCCCATGCCAAGACGACTCCAATCGGAGCATCAAAACCACTCCGGTTCGCAAGTACAATTCGAACCGACGTGTTTGACTCACATGCGCAACAAGTCTTTTGCCTCGTAATTCGTGAAGGTTTCTAAAATCCGACCGCGATTTGTCATCCGGAATATGTTCAAACATAATCCCCGCTCTTCCCATGCCAAGACGACTCCAATCGGTGCATCAAAACCACTCTCGTTCGTGATTACAACGTGAACCTACGTGTTTGACTCACTTCCGCAACAAGTCTTTTGCCTCGTAATTCGTGAAGGTTTCTGAGATCCGACCGTGATTTTTCGTCCGGAATATGTTATGACATGATCCAGGCCCCTCCCATGCCAAGACGACTCCAATCGGAGCATCAAAACCACTCCCGTTCGCGAATAAAACGCGAACCGACGTGTTTAACTCACTTGTGCAACAAGTCTTTTGCCTCGAAATTCGAGAAGGTTTCTAAGATCCGATCTCGGCTTGTCATCCGGAATATGTTATGACGTGATCCATGCTCCTCCCACGCCAGGACGACTCCAATCGGAGCATAAAAACCACTCCCATTCGCGAATACAATGCGAACCGACGTGTTTGACTCAATTGCGCAACAAGTGTTTTGCCTCGTAATTCGTGAAGGTTTCTGTGATTTGATCGCGATTTTTCGTCCGGAATATGTTAAGACATGATCCACGCTCCTCCCATGCCAAGACGTTTCCAATCGGAGCATCAAAACAACTCTGGTTCGCGAACCGACGTGTTTGACTCACTTGCGCAACAAGTCTTTTGCCTCGTAATTCATGAAGGTTTCTGAGATCCGACCGTGATTTGTCCTCCGGAATATGTTAAGACATGATCCACGCTCCTCCCATGCCAAGACGACTCCAATCGGAGCATCAAAACCACTCCGGTTCGCGAATACAACGCGAATCGACGTGTTTGACTCACTTGCGCAACAAGTCTTTTACCTCATAATTCGTGAAGGTTTCTGAGATCCGACCGCGATTTGTCGTCCGGTATATGTTAAGACATGATCCACGCTCCTCCCATGTCAAGACGACTCCAATCGGAGAATCAAAACCACTCCGGTTCGTGAATACAACGCGAACCGACGTGTTTGACTCACTTGCGCAACAAGTCTTTTGCCTCGTAATTCGTGAAGGTTTCTGAGATCCGATCGTGATTTGCCGTCCGGAATATGTTAAGACATGATCCACGCTCCTCCCATGCCAAGACGACTCCAATCGGAGCATCAAAACCACTCCGGTTCGCGAATACAACGCGAACCGACGTGTTTGACTCACTTGCGCAACAAGTCTTTTACCTCATGATTCGTGAAGGTTTCTGAGATCCGACCGCGATTTGTCGTCCAGAATATTTTAAGACCTGATCCACGCTCCTCCCATGTCAAGACGACTCCAATCGGAGAATCAAAACCACTCCGGTTCGCGAATACAACGCGGACCGACGTGTTTGACTCACTTGCGCAACAAGTCTTTTGCCTCGTAATTCGTGAAGATTTCTGAGATCCGACCGCGATTTGTCATCCGAAATATGTTAAGACATGATCCACGCTCCTCCCATGCCAAGACGACTCCAATCGGAGCATCAAAACCACTCCGGTTCGCGAATACAACGCGAACCGACGTGTTTGACTCACTTGTGTAACAAGTCTTTTGCCTCGTAATTCGAGATGGTTTCTGAGATCCGACCAAGATTTGTCATCCGGAATATGTTGAGACATGATCCACGCTCCTCCCATGCCAAGACGACTCCAATCGGAGCATCAAAACCACTCCCGTTCGCGAATACAACGCGGACCGATGTGTTTGACTCACTTGCGCAACAAGTCTTTTGCCTCGTAATTCGTGAAGGTTTCTAAGATCCGACCTCGATTTGTCGTCCGGAATATGTTGAGACATGATCCACGCTCCTCCCATGCCAAGACGACTCCAATCGGAGCATCAAAACCACTCCGGTTCGCGAATACATCGCGAACTGACGTGTTTGACTCACATGCGCAACAAGACTTTTGCCTTGTAATTCGTGAAGGTTTCTGAGATCCGACAGCAATTTTTCGTCCGGAATATGTTAATACATGATCCATGCTCCTCCCATGCCAAGACGACTCCAATCGGAGCAACAAAACTACTCCAGTTCGCGAATACAACGCGAACCGACGTGATTGACTCACTTGCGCAACAAGTCTTTTGCCTCGTAATTCGTGAAGGTTTCACAGATCCGACCGCGATTTGTCCTCCGGAATATGTTAAGACATGATCCACGCTCCTCCCATGCCAAGACGACTCCAATCAGAGCATCAAAACCACTCCCGTTCACAAATACAACGACAATCGACGTGTTTAACTCACTTACGCAACAAGTCTTTTGCCTCATAATTCGTGAAGGTTTCTGAGATCTGACCGCAATTTGTCATTTGAAATATGTTAAGACATGATCCACGCTCCTCCCATGCCAAGACGACTCCAATCAGAGCATCAAAACCACTCCCGTTCGCGAATACAACGCCAATCGACGTGTTTGACTCACTTGCGCAACAAGTCTTTTGCCTTGTAATTCGTGAAGGTTTCTGAGATCCGAACGCGATTTGTCATCCGGAATATGTTAAGACATGATCCACGCTCCTCCCATGCCAAGACGACTCCAATCGGAGCATCAAAACCACTTCGGTTCGCGAATACAACGCGAACCGACGTGTTTGACACACTTGCGCAACAAGTCTTTTGCCTCGTAATTCGTGATGGTTTTTGAGATTCGACCGCGATTTGTCGTCCGGAATATGTTAAGACATGATCCACGCTCCTCCCATGCCAAGACGACTCCAATCGGAGCATCAAAACCACTCCGATTCGCGAACCGACGTGTTTGACTCACTTGCGCAACAAGTCTTTTGCCTCGTAATTCGTGAAGGTTTCTGAGATCCGATCGCGATTTGTCGTCCGGAATATGTTGAGACATGATCCACGCTCCTCCCATGCCAAGACGACTCCAATCGGAGCATCAAAACCACTCCGGTTCGCGAGTACAACGCGGACCGACGCGTTTGACTCACTTGCGCAGCAAGTCTTTTGCCTCGTAATTCGTGAAGGTTTCTGTGATCCGATCGCGAAATGTCGTCCGGAATATGTTGAGACATGATCCACGCTCCTCCCATGCCAAGACGACTCCAATCGGAGCATCAAAACCACTCCCGTTCGCGAATACAACGCGAACTGACGTGTTTGACTCACTTGCGCAACAAGTCTTTTGCCTCGTAATTCGTGAAGGTTTCTGAGATCCGACCGCAATTTGTCATCTGGAATATATCCAGACATGATCCACGCTCCTCCCATGCCAAGACGACTCCAATCGGAGCATCACAACCACTCCGGTTCGCGAATACAACTCGAACCGACGTGTTTGACTCACTTACGCAACAAGTCTATTGCCTCGTAATTCATGAAGGTTTCTGATATCCGACCGCGATTTGTCGTCCAGAATATTTTAAGACATGATCCACGCTCCTTACATGCCAAGACGACTCCAATCGGAGAATCAAAACCACTCCGGTTCGCAAATACAACGCGAACCAACGTGTTTGACTTACTTGCGCAACAAGTCTTTTCCCTCGTAATTCGTGAAAGTTTCTGAGATCCGACCGCGATTTTTCGTCCGAAATATGTTAAGACATGATCCAAGCTGCTCCCATGCCAAGACGACTACAATCGGAGCATCAAAACCACTCTAGTTCGCGAACTGACGTGTTTTACTCACTTGCGCAACGAGTCTTTTGCCTCGTAATTTGTGAAGGTTTCTGAGATCCGACCACGATTTGTCATCCGGGATATGTTAAGACATGATCCACGCTCCTCCCATGCCAAGACGACTCAAATCGGAGCATCAAAACCACTCCGGCTCGGGAATACAACGCGAGCCGACGTGTTTAACTCACTTGCGCAACAAGTCTTTTGCCTCGTAATTCATTAAGGTTTCTGAGATCCGACCGTGATTTGTCGTCCGGAATATGTTAAGACATGATCCACGCTCCTCCCACGCCAAGACGACTCCAATCGGAGCATCAAAACCACTCTGGTTCGCGAATACACGCGAACCGACGTGTTTGACTCACTTGCGCAAGAAGTCTTTTGCCTCGTAATTCGTGAAGTTTTCTGAGATCCGACCGCGATTTTTCGTCCGGAATATGTTAAGACATGATCCACACTCCTCCCATGCTAAGACGACTCCAATCAGAGCATCAAAACCACTCCGGTTCGCGAACCGACGTGTTTGACTCACTTGCGCAATAAGTTTTTTGCCTCCTAATTCGTGAAGGTTTATGAGATCCCACCGCGATTTGTAGTCCAGAATATGTTAAGACATGATCCACGCTCCTCCCATGCCAAGACGACTCCAATCGGAGCATCAAACCACTCCGGTTCGCGAATACAACGCGAACCGACGTGTTTGACTCACTTGCGCAAAAAGTCTTTTGCCTCGTAATTCGTTCGGAATATGTTAAGGTTTCTGAGATCCGACCGCGATTTATCGTCCGGAATATGTTAAGACATCATCCAAGCTCCTGCCATGCCAAGACGACTCCAATCAGAGCATCAAAACCACTCCCGTTCGCGAATACAATGCCAACGGACGTGTTTAACTCACTTGCGCAACAAGTCTTTTGCTTCGTACTTTATCAAGGTTTCTGAGATCCAACTGCGATTTGTCATCCGGAATATGTTAAGACATGATCCACGCTCCTCCCATGCCAAGAATACTCCAATCGGAGCATCAAAACCACTCCCGTTCGCAAGTACAACGCGAACCGACGTGTTTGACTCGCTTGCGCAACAAGTCTTTTGCCTCGTAATTCAAGAAGGTTTCTGAGATCCGACCGCGATTTGTCGTCCGGAATATGTTAAGACATGATCCATGCTCATCCCATGCCAAGACGACTCCAATCAAAGCATCAAAACCACTCCCGTTTGCGAATACAACACGAACCGACGTGTTTGACTCACTTGCGCAAAAAGTCTTTTGCCTCGTAATTCGTGAAGGTTTCTGAGATCCGACCGCGATTTTTCATCCGGAATATGTTAAGGCATGATTCACGCTCCTCCCATGCCAAGACGACTCCAATCGGAGCATCAAAACCACTCTGGTTCGCGAATACACGCGAACTGACGTGTTTAACTCACTTGCGCAACAAGTCTTTTGCATCGTAATTCGTGAAGGTTTCTGAGATCCGACTGCGATTTGTCGTCCAGAATATGTTGATACATGATCCACGGTCCTCCCATGCCAAGACGACTCCAATCGGAGCATCAAAACCATTCCGGTTCGCGAGTACAACGCGGACCGATGCGTTTGACTCACTTGCGCAACAAGTCTTTTGCCTCGTAAATCGTGAAGGTTTCTGAGATCCGACCGCGATTTTTCGTCCGGAATATGTTAAGACATGATGCACGCTCCTCCCATGCCTAGACGACTCCAATCGGAGCATCAAAACCACTCTCGTTCGCGAACCGACGAGTTTGACTCACTTGCGCAACAAGTCTTCTGCCTCGTAATTCGTGAAGGTTTTAGAGATCCGACTGCGATTTGTCGTCCGGAATATGTTGAGACATGATCCAAGCTCCTCCCATGCCAAGACGACTCCAATCGGAGTATCAAAACCACTCCCGTTCGCGAATACAACGCGAACCGACGTGTTTGGCTCACTTGCGTAACAAGTCTTTTGCCTCGTAATTCGTGAAGGTTTCAGAGATCCGACCGCGATTTGTCGTCCAGAATATGTTAAGACATGATTCACGCTCCTCCCATGCCATGTAGACTCCAATCGGAGCATCAAAACCACTCTGGTTTGCGAACCGACGTGTTTGACTCACTTGCGCAACAAGTCTTTTGCCTCGTAATTCGTGAAGGTTTCTGAGATCCGACCGCGATTTGTCGTCCGGAATATGTTAAGACATTATCCACGCTCTTCCCATGCCAAGACGACTCCAATCGGAGCGTCAAATCCACTCCTTTTCGCGAATGCAACGCGAACCGACGTGTTTGACTCACTTGCGCAACAAGTCTTTTGCCTCGTAATTCGTGATGGTTTCTGAGATCTGACTGCGATTTGTCATCCGGAATATGTTAATACATGATCCACGCTCCTCCCATGCCAAGACGACTCCAATCGGAGCATCAAAACCACTCCGGTTCGCGAATACAACGCGAACCGACGTGTTTGACTCACTTGCGGAACAAGTCTTTTGCCTCGTAATTCGTCAAGGTTTCTGAGAGCCGACCGCGATTTGTCGTCCGGAATATGTTAATACATGATCCACGCTCCTCCCATGCCAAGACGACTCCAATCGGAGCATCAAAACCACTCTCGTTCGCGAATACAATGCGAACCGACGTGTTTGACTCACTTGCACAACAAGTCTTTTGTCTCGTAATTCGTGATGTTTTCTGAGAGCCGACAGCGATTTTTTGTCCGGAATATGTTAAGACATGATCCACGCGCCTCCCATGCCAAGGCGACTCCAATCGGAGCATCAAAACCACTCCCGTTCGCGAATACAACGCGAACCGACGTTTTTGACTCACTTGCGCAACAAGTCTTTTGCCTCGTAATTCGTGAAGGTTTCTGGGATCCGTCCGCGATTTCTCGTCCGGAATATGTTAAGACATGATCCATGTTCCTCCCAAGCCAAGACGACTCCAATCGGAGCATCAAAACCACTGCCGTTCGTGAATACAACGCGAACTAACGTGTTTGACTCACTTGCGCAACAAGTCTTTTGCCTCGTAATTCGTGAAGGTTTCTTAGATCCGACCGCGATTTGTCGTCCGGAATATGTTAAGTCATGATCCACGCTCCTCCCATGCCAAGACGACTCCTATCGGAGCATCAAAACCACTCTCGTTCGGGAATACAACGCGAACCGACGTGTTTGACTCACTTGCGCAACAAGTCTTTTGCCTCGTAATTCGTGAAGGGTTCTGAGATCCGACCGCGATTTGTCGTCCGAAATATGTTAAGACATGATCCACGCTCTTCCCATGCCAAGTCGACTCCAATCGGAGCATCAAAACCATTCCAGTTCTCGAACCGACGTGTTTGACTCACCTGCGCAACAAGAGTTTTGCCGCGTAATTCGTGAAGGTTTCTGAGATCCGACCGCGATTTGTCGTCCGGAATATGTTAAGTCATGATCCACGCTCCTCCCATGCCAAGACGACTCCAATCGGAGCATCAAAACCACTCCGGTTCCCGAATACAACGCGAACCCACGTGATTGACTCACTTGCGCAACAAGTCTTCTGCCTCGTAATTCGTGAAGGTTTCTGATATTCGACTGCGATTTGTCATCCGGAATATGTCAAGACATGATCCACGCTCCTCCCATGCCAAGACGACTCCAATCGGAGCAACAAAACCACTCCCGTTCGCGAATACAACGCGAACTGACGTGTTTGACTCACTTGCGAAACAAGTCTTTTGCGTCGTAATTCGTGAAGGTTTCTAAGATCCGACCGTGATTTGTCGTCCGGAAAATGTTAAGACATGATCCACGCTCCTCCCACGCCAAAACGACTCCAATAAGAGCATCAAAACCACTTCGGTTCGGGAATACAACGCGAATCGACGTGTTTGACTCACTCCCACAACAAGCCTTTTTCCTCGTAATTCGTGAAGATTTCTGAGATCCAACCGCGATTTGTCGTCCGGAATATGTTAAGACATGATCCACGCACCGCCCATGCCAAGACGACTCCAATCGGAGCATCAAGACCACTTCGGTTCAAGAATACAACGCGAACCGACGTGCTTGACTCACTTGCGCAACAAGTCTTTTGCCTCGTAATTCGTGAAGGTTTCTGAGATCCGACAGCGATTTGTCATACGAAATATGTTAAGACATGATCCATGCTCCTCCCATGCCAAGACGACTCCAATCGGAGCATCAAAACCACTACGGTTCGCGAACCGACGTGTCTGACTCACTTCCGCAACAAGTCTTTTGCCTCGTAATTCGTGAATGTTATTGAGATTCGACGGCAATTTTTTATCCGAAATATGTTAAGACCTGATCCATGCTCCACTCATTGCAGGACAACTCCAGTTGGAGTATCAAAACCACTTCGGTTTGGAAATACAACGCGAACCGACGTGTTTGACTCACTTGCGCAACAAGTCTTTTGCCTCGTAAGACCTATTTGACCCTAGAAAGATACCCTAGGACACTCTAGAGATACCCTAAGACCTAGCTAAGGGACCTCAACCTCAAGAAAAGTCCTAAAAGGACACCTTTCTTTCCAGTGAAAATTCTGGACTAAAATGAAAGAACTGAAAAATGAGAGCTTTAGCCCTTATAGCTTACTTAAGGCCTAAGGAAGCCCAATTTAATCACTTAGAGACACCCTAAACTATCCTACAAAATGCCAGCCATGAATTTAAGAAAAAAAAAACACAATTAGGTGAGTGACATATTTTAAAAATAACAATAAATAAGAAACTTATAACAAATTAATCCCTTTTAATGCCTTTAAGAGCTTGTAACCGAATCAAGGTAGTTACCACACCCAGCAACTTAAGTAAGCAGAATACAAGGTTAAAATTTAGTGAATTGAGTCTGGAAACCGAGGCTATATGAGGTGTAGCTTAAATTAAGCAACTCCTAAGCATTAACCACTAATGCACCTAGATTAAGGCCTACCCGAGACCTAAGTATCTAATCACCCACCCAAACAAGCCCTTAAGTTGCCAGCACACCCTTAATAGGTGTCCTAACACTAACCCACGAAGCCCCATCCAGCTAACACCTAATCCCTCTAATAATTGGATTTTTACATGGCTTAAGGATTATATAAGGAAGGAAACCGGTTGAGAGAGGGCATTAGCAGGCAAAACGAAAAACCAGAGCTGAGAGTTGTGATTTGAGGATTCAGGAAGATAGTTGGAGCTGTGGAGAAGCTGGGGATTCGAGAGTTAGCAGCTGGAGGAAGAGATAGGAGCTGAAAGTTCATACTCATGCACACACCAGAATTCTGCTCTGTCTCCACTAATTTGCCCAAGCCGTTCAGAGGTACAAATCCGTGCTTCTTCTTCTAGAAATCAAGGTAACGTAGTGTTACCCTTCCTTCTCCATCATTGAGCCAAGAGCATCCACCAGAAACGGTGGTATGAGCCTCTATGACTCATTTTCCCGAGGCTGCCACAGAATGCCCTGTTTTGGGCAGTGAAGCTTCCATGAGGCATATCTCCTTCATCTGTTATCCAATTTGTGCGTGTGAGTAGTCATTAGAAAGCTAAGAAGATAATATTTAAAATCCCCTCAATTCATGCATGATTAGAGGCTGCCGTACAGGGGTTTAGAGCCTCGAAAGATTGTGAATTTTCTGCTAAAATTGATGTTTTTCTGATGTTGTATTGTATGCTTGCTGAATTTGTTATCTCTGGTGTTCTGAGTCTTGAATTGAGTAGGAATGGTTAGGAAAAGGTATTTGGGACCTCTAGTTGGTAGGAACTTGCTGTGAGTACTCAGATGAGCTACGGGTACAAAATGGTAATCCTCAATATTCAAACTAAACATTCTGCTTCACTGAAAAACTGCACTTGTTTTCCCTCACTTCTGCCATTTCTGTAAAGTTTCTGTTTTTCCTTGTTACTTTACTGAAAATTGGTAATTGGTGAGTTTTTAAGCATTGGAAAAATGCAGAAATGGGAAGAAAACAGAAAGAAAAAAAATTCAGTGATGCAGCAAGATTTGAACATATGGGAGGGATGAATCTTTTGAAACAAAATGGTTGGTAAATCACCCTTTAAGCATTGCTGGGAGGTAGGTGTGTGCTTCACCATGTATTTTCTGTTTCTCCTCAGAAGCTACTTGCTGAAATTGACCTACCTACTTGCTAGATTGCTGTTTTGAAACTCATAAAAATTAGGAAAAAATCAAATTCTGAATTTGGGTGAAAAACTTAAGTTTTGTTAAAAGTGAGGAGTCAAGCCTGTGGTTTCTGTTAAGAGTGCATCTTGTAAGTGTCCTAGCTTTCATAACCTAAGAAATGCTTGCTGGAAATCCAAATTGATTATAGAAAGCCTAGGTTTGCCAAAAATGGAAATTTGTGATGCATACATGCTAGTGTGGCTGTGAGCTTTGGTGTTTCTTTTCTGGAATTTCTAGTGTGGGAACCTTCTAATTAGCTAGTCACCCTGTAAATGCTCTAGAACTCTTATTTGATCTGGTTTAGGCACCCTAAGTAACTAGAGGAACTAAAAGGTAAGGAAATGGCAAAAAGGAAGGAAAAATGTGCAGAAACAGTAGCTCTGTACTAATGTGACTGCACCAACTTGTTGTGCAAGTCACAAGTAGCCTAAATATATTTGGGAGACATCAGGATTGGCAGGTAAGAGCTTAAAACAGAAAAAGAGAGGTAGTAGGGACTAAACTGAACTGATTTTTTTGTTTTTGCCCCTTTTTCAGAATCTGTGTAAACTGAGCTATCTGTGGTAAAATTCCTGTACTTTCTGGTTTTATACGTTAGTATGTACCTATGTGTTGGCAGGGAGGTGGTCAGAGTGGCCTCTAACCTCATTCTATGCTCAAGTTGAATTTTGAGAAAATTTATGTGTTTTGCTGCAAAAGTATGACTTCTGGTTGGTATTTTTCTGTGGAAACTGCATGAGCAAGTCCCAATTAGCTTTTAGGTACTTGCTGCACCCTGGTTTTGACTTGAAACAACCTAGAACAGAATTTGGGTGTTAATAGGGACTAATTTGCAAGAAAAACTTGATAAAAACTGAAAAGTCCTATTTCTACCTAAATTCTGGTTCAATTCTGTTGGGATTTTCTGGGTGTGTGTAGTAGGTCCTAATTGACCATTTTGGTGACTAAGTGAAGTCTAATTGCTTGAAGTGTGCTTTGAATTCCTTAATTTAAAGAAATTGACTCCTTTGAAAAGATTTGTGAATTTAAGGGTCCAAATGCAATTGTCTTTATTGAAAAATTGATTTAAGCTGTTGAGTATGCATAAATGATGCTTGTGGTGAAATTTCATGACCTTTGGATGCTTAAAATTGATGGTTATGCCTGTTACTTGTTATGCAAGTTATATTTGACAATGTGGTTGATTTCTGGTTGACTTTTGTTGACCAATGGTTGAATTTATTGATTTTATCAGGCTATTTAAGTGTGTGGCATCCAAATCATGAAAATGAACTTTTGCATGCATCTGTGAACTGAAAATGCCTTGGAGGGCAGGCTTTTGAGCATGCATCTATATTTTGATGTGCATATGCCCTGGAGGGGTAAAATGGTAAATTGCCCTGGAGAGGCAATATTTGTATTTTGTGCCCTGGAGAGTCGATAATTGTGTTTTGATGCCCTGGAGAGGCAATCATTGTGTTTTGATGCCCTGGAGAGGCACTATCAGTGTTTTGATGCCCTGGAGAGGCAATTTATTTGGCAACTGAGTAAACATTACATGTGGATAAAAATTATAATGTATAATTTGATCTGTATGAAAAGGACACACTAGGCTGGCTAGGAATGCGTCCGGGAGGTAGCTGCCTAGCAACTAGTGTGGGAATAATCCAATCCGGGACTGGTGATCCTAAGGTTCTAACTTTGTGCGCACACCGGGGGACGCCCTGGGATGTTAGGTAATTACCTGTTGGCCCTATTTGGGTAGGCTTTCCATAGTGTTAAATGGTAAGTCGTTATTTTCCTGTTTCATTATATTGGTTTTGAATTGATGGTAATGGTTTAACCAGTTGTAACAGGTCCTGGAGAGACTTGACGGTTGCATGTAGAGGTAAACATGAACCTTTTTGAAAAGACTGGCATGACTGAAAATTGCATATAGTGGTAAATATGCATGTTTTGAAAATGAAAATGATTTTTCATCTGTTTACAGTTTTCAGCATGACCATTTGTATGATTGGGAATATCATGTGATTGATGTATTGATTCCTTTTTTACAGTGGAAATATCTTGTAATCAATGTGTATTATGTTTAAATTATCTGTTGATTGAGAAGGAAGCATTTTTCTGTATTCTTAGGAATGCAGCTAAACCACTAATTAGTTTTTATATATAAAATTGGTAATCTATGTTAATGGGGTTTTATATCTCATTACGTTAGTGTGTTCAGATGCCCAGGTACATTCTGTTGCTGGAGATTGGGGTAGAGCTCTTGGAGGTACCCCTCTTGGGATACTTCCAAGTCCTGAAGGCGGTTAACATCCTTTTCTTCTTCCCTTCGGTTGAGAATGCCCCAGGGACTTAGAAAGGGGTGAGGTGGACAGGTAGCAGGAGCTGACTCACATTTTTGGTAGTGACTCTGATGTCACTCTAGTTTAGGCTTAGTACATACTATTCTGGGCATGCGAGCCACTAACTTTAATACTTATGTTTGTATATATATATATATATATATATATATATATATATATATATATATATATATATATGTCTGTATGGATTATATGCTGTGAACTTAGGTTTGAACTACTTAGGTAATATGCAGAGGTATAGTACCTCACTTCCAGTTAACCTTATTGGTATGTGTATTTTGGGAGAGCACGAGAGTTTCAAACATGTAACTTCTAGTTTCTTAGGTTAAAGTAACCAACCGAGAGTAAGCGATCCTTGGGAAACACTTAACTTCATGAAAGGAAAAAGAAAAAAATTAGACTGGGATTTTAAGAAGTTAAGTAAATAACCTAATTTCGCAACCAAAATCAATAAAGAAACTAGGACGTTACATTATGGTATCAGAGCACGGTTATTAGAACCTTACTAAATCGTAGGTAGAATAGCCTAGCATAGACACTGATTGGATAAACTCAGCTGAGCATGCCAGTTTGAGTAAATTGAGTCTATGAATGTGCTAGGAACCCTAGACTGTTGCATTTTTCCTCTACTTGCTGTATTTTTCTCTATTTAACAATATTATTGAGATTGATCACCTTAGTGATATTTTTGTTTAGCAGAAAGCTATGGCAAATAGAAGGAACGGTGCCAACAATAGGCAACCTGAAAATGACATGGTGCGTCAAATGATGCACGCATTTGAAAACATGGCACAAGCCATGAGAGATCAGGCCTCAGCAACTACCGAGGTGCTTCGCCAGACCCATGGTAACCACAACCATGATCAACATGACAATGGACATCATGAGGGTAATAACATGGGATGGGCTGAACTTCAGAAGGCTAGGCCTCCTGTTTTCAGAGGTACCTATGACCCTGTTGTGGCTGAGGAATGGTTGAGGGAACTAGAAAAGCTATTTAATGTACTTCATACCCCCGATCCATAAAAGCTAACCTTTGCAGTCTACCAACTGCAAGGTGAGGCCGCTGAGTACTGGTGGCGAGGAGCCAGACAGCTACTCGAGGGTAGGAATCACCCCTTAACCTGGGAAACCTCTAGGGAAGCCCTTTTAGCAAAATACTATCCGGAGAGTGTAAAGAAAGAAAGATAAATTGAGTTTCTGCAGTTGAAACAGAGGGGGAGACCCTTTGATGAGTATTTGGCCAAGTTTGAGGAACTTGCCAAATTCTCTACTTACCTAAAGTTTAGACATGATGAGGGATGGAAGGCGAGTCAGTTTGAAGCTAGGTTAGACCTAAACATAAAGACCCAAGTAGCCCCGCTAGAAATAAAGAACTATGCAGAGCTAGTAAACAAATGCCGTATCATTAGCAAAAATTTGAGTGATAGGGCCTTAGTGAACCAGAGATTCAACCGGAGACCCCAAAATAACCTAAATGTGAGGAAGCCAAATTTCAAACCTACCCAGGGAAGTACCAGCAAAACTGCCCCTACTGGAGTGAACCGTCCTCGATGCACTAAGTGCAATAGGGAACATTACCCTACTCAACCCTGCTTAACTTGTTACCGGTGTGGGAAGACAGGACATTTTGCCAGGTCATGCAGGGTCAATGATCCTGCAGGGAGCGGAAACGTGGCACCGACTGTTGGAAGAGTCTTTGCTCTGGACGGGGTTGTCAACGAACAAACCGAGGATCTCATAGAGGGCACGGGTAAGATTCAAAACATAAATTTTAAAATTCTATTCGACTCAGGAGCCACCCATTCTTTTATTTCTGAAACATGTGTGCAAACCCTACATCTTTCTACCCAACCTCTGTTATATGAATTGCATGTTTCCACCCCTTTGGGGAAAAGATTGATTGATACCAATGTTTGTCTAAACTGCCCCATTACTATTAATTCTAAACTTTTTCATGCCAACCTTATCTGCTTGAACATGTCTACCATAGACATAATCTTAGGAATGGAGTGCTGTGTTAGATTGCGCTGCTAAATCAGTGATCTATTTAAATGCCTGTACTGTCAAAGAACCTAGAACTTTGAGTCTAGAAGAGAAAATTAGTTTAATTCCAGTGGTCAGGGATTTCAGTGATGTTTTCCCTGATGAAATACATGAGTTACCTCCAGAGAGAGAGATAGAGTTTTCCATAGATCTTATGCTTGGAACCGGACTCATATCAATCACACCTTACCGTATGGCCCCACCTGAGTTGCAGGAATTGAAGGCCCAAATAAACGACTTGCTGAGCAAGGAGTTTATCAGACCTAGTGTCTCACCTTGGGGAGCCCCAGTCCTCTTTGTGAAAAAGAAGGACGGAAGCCTTAGACTTTGTATAGACTATAGGCAGTTAAATAAGGTGACCATCAAAAATAAGTATCCCTTACCCCACATAGATGATTTGTTGGACCAGTTGCGAGGAGCGACTGTGTTTTCAAAGATTGACCTTAGATCAGGGTACCATCAAATTAGGGTTAAGAAGGAAGATATCCCTAAGACCGCGTTTTGAACGCGCTATGGCCACTATGAGTTCCTAGTGATGCCATTCGGGCTGACCAATGCCCCTGCGGTGTTCATGGATTACATGAACCGCATTTTCCGACCTTACTTAGATCAATTCGTCGTAGTGTTCATTGATGACATCTTGATTTACTCTCGGAGTAAAGAAGAACATCAAGAACATCTTGCATTGATATTGCAAGTACTACGAGAGAAACAACTATACGCCAAAATAGAGAAATGCGAGTTTTGGTTAGAAGAAGTGAAGTTTTTAGGGCATATGATCAATAGGCAAGGCGTAGTTATAGACCCTAGTAAGACGGAGACCATTAGGAATTGGGAGAGACCCCAAACCGTAACCGAAATTAGAAGCTTTTTGGCTTTATCCGAGTACTATAGGAGATTCATAAAGGGATTTTCGGAGATAGCCCTCCCCATGACTAGACTAACCCGAAAGAACACACCTTACAAATGGTCGGCAGAGTGCGAAACAAGCTTTCAAACTCTGAAGCATAGGTTGACCACACCCCCTGTGCTCACCATACCTGACCCATCGGAGCCTTTCGAGGTGTACACTGATGCCTCAAGGAAAAGACTTGCCTGTGTGCTTATGCAAAATAAGCAATTGGTGGCATATGCCTCCACGCTCCTCCCATGCCAAGACGACTCCAATGGGAGCATCAAAACCACTCCGGTTCGCGAATACAAAGCGAACCGACGTGTTTGACTCACTTGCGCAACAAGTCTTTTGCCTCGTAATTTGTGAAGGTTTCTGAGATCCGACAGCAATTTGTCGTCCAGAATATGTTAAGACATGATCCACGCTCCTCCCATACCAAGACGACTCTAATCGGAACATCAAAACCACTCCGGTTCGCGAATGCAACGCGAACCAACGTGTTTGACTCACTTGAGCAACAAGTCTTTTGCCTCATAATTCGTGAAGGTTTCTGAAATCCGACCGTGATTTTTCGGTCGGAATATGTTAAGACATGATCCACGCTCCTCCTATGCTAAGACGACTTCAATCGGAGCATCAAAACCACTCCGATTCGCGAATACAACGCGAACTGATGTGTTTGACTTAGTTGCGCAACATGTCTTTTGCGTCGTTATTTATGATGTTTTCTGAGATCTGACCGCGATTTGTCGTCCGGAATATGTTAAGACATGATCCACGCTCCTCCCATGCCTAGACGACTCCAATCGGAGCATCAATTCCACTCCCGTTCGCGAATACAAGGCGAACCGACGTGTTTGACTCACTTGCGCAACAACTCTTTTGCCTCGTAATTCGTGAAGGTTTCTGAGATACGACTGCGATTTGTCATCCGGAATTTGTTAAGACATGATCCACGCTCCTCCCATGCCGAGACGACTCCAATCAGAGCATCAAAACCACTCCCGTTCGCGAATTCAACGCGAACCGACGTGTTTGACTCACTTGCGCAATAAGTCTTTTGCCTCGTAATTCGTGAAGGTTTTCGAGATCTGACCGCGATTTGTCTTCCGGAATATTTTGAGACATGATCCACGCTCCTCCCATTCCGAGACGACTCCAATCAGAGCATCAAAACCACTCCCATTCGCGAACACACTTGTTTGACCCACATGCGCAACAAGTCTTTTGCCTCGTAATTCGTGAAGTTTTCTGAGATCCGACCACGATTTGTCGTCCGGAATATGTTAAGACATGATCCACGCTCCTCCCATGCCAAGACGACTCCAATCGGAGGATCAAAACCACTCTGGTTCGCTAATACAACGCAAACCGACGTGTTTGACTCACTTGCGCAACAAGTCTTTTGCCTCGTAATTCGAGAAGGTTTCTGAGATCCGACTGCGATTTTTCATCCGGAATATATTAAGACATGATCCACGCTCCTCCCGTGCCAAGACGACTCCAATCGGAGTATCAAAACCACTCCGGTTCGCGAATACAACGCGAACCGACGTGTTTGACTCACTTGCGCAACAAGTCTTTTACCTCATAATTTGTGAAGGTTTCTAAGATCCGACCGCGATTTGTCGTCCGGAATATGTTAAGACATGACCCACGCTCCTCCCATGCCAAGACAACTCCAATCGGAGCATCAAAACCACTCCCGTTCGCGAATACAACGCGTACCGACGTGTTTGACTCACTTGCGCAACAAGTCTTTTGCCTCGTCATTCGTGAAGGTTTCTGAGATGAGACCGCGATTTGTCATTTGTAATATGTTAAGACATGACCCACGCTCCTCCCATGCCAAGAAGACTCCAATCGGAGCATCAAAACCACTCCCGTTAGCGATTACAACGCGAACCGACGTGTTTGACTCACTTGCGCAACAACTCTTTTGCCTCGTAATTCATGAAGGTTTATGAGATCCGGGCGCGATTTGTCGTCTGGAATATGTTAAGACATGATCCACGCTCCTCCCATGCCAAGACGACTCCAATCGGAGCATCAAAACCACTCCGGTTCGCGAATACAACGCGAACTGACGTGTTTGACTCACTTGCGCAACAAGTCTTTTGCCTCGTAATTCGTGAAGGTTTCTGAGATCCGACCATTATTTGTCATCCGGAATATGTTAAGACATGATCCACGCTCCTCCCATGCCAAGACGACTCCAATCGGAGCATCAAAACCACTCCCGTTCTCGAATACGACGCGAACCGACGTGTTTGACTCACTTGCACAACAAGTCTTTTGCCTCGTAATTCGTGAAGGTTTCTGAGATCTGACCGCGATTTGTCATCCAGAATATGTTAAGACATGATCCACGCTCCTCCCATGCCATGACGACTCCAATCGGAGCATCAAAACCACTCCCGTTCGCGAATCGACGTGTTTGACTCACTTGCGCAACAAGTCTTTTGCCTCGTAATTCGTGAAGGTTTCTGAGATCCGACCACGATTTGTCGTCCGGAATATGTTAGGACATGATCCACGCTCCTCCCATGCCAAGACGACTCCAATCGGAGGATCAAAACCACTCTAGTTCGCTAATACAACGCAAACCGACGTGTTTGACTCACTTGCGCAACAAGTCTTTCGCCACGTAATTCATGAAGGTTTCTGAGTTCCGACTGCGATTTTTCGTCCGGAATACTTTAGGACATGATCCACGCTCCTCTCATGCCAAGACGACTCCAATCAGAGTATCAAAACCACTCTGGTTCGCGAATACAACGCGAACCGACGTGTTTGACTCACTTGCGCAACAAGTCTTTTGCCTCATAATTTGTGAAGGTTTCTAAGATCCGACCGCGATTTGTCGTCCGAAATATGTTAGGACATGATCCACACTCTTCCCATGCCAAGACGACTCAATCGGAGCATCAAAACCACTCCGGTTCGCGAATACAACGCGTACCGACGTGTTTGACTCACTTGCGCAACAAGTCTTTTGCCTCGTAATTCGTGAAGGTTTCTGAGATCTGACCGCGATTTGTCGTCCGGAATATGTTAAGACATAATCCACGCTCCTCCCATGGCAAGACGACTCCAATTGAAGCATCAAAACCACTACGGTTTGCGAATACAACGCGAACCGACGTGTTTGACTCACTTGCGCAACAACTCTTTTGCCTCGTAATTCATGAAGGTTTATGAGATCCGGGCGCGATTTGTCGTCTGGAATATGTTAAGACATGATCCACGCTCCTCCCATGCCAAGACGACTCCAATCGGAGCATCAAAACCACTCCGGTTCGCGAATACAACGCGAACTGACGTGTTTGACTCACTTGCGCAACAAGTCTTTTGCCTCGTAATTCGTGAATGTTTCTGAGATCTGACCGTGATTTGTCGTTCGGAATATGTTAAGACATGATCCACGCTCCTCCAATGCAAAGACGACTCCAATCGGAGCATCAAAACTACTCCCGTTCGCGAATACAACGCGAACCGACGTGTTTGACTCACTTGCGCAACAAGTCTTTTGCCTCGTAATTCATGAAGGTTTCTGAGATCTGACCGTGATTTGTCGTCCGAAATATGTTAAGACATGATCCACGCTCCTCCCATGCCAAGACGACTCCAATCGGAGCATCAAAACCACTACCGTTCGCGAACCGACGTGTTTGACTCACTTGCGCAACAAGTGTTTTGCCTCGTAATTCGTGAAGTTTTCTGAGATCCGACCACGATTTGTCGTCCGGAATATGTTAGGACATGATCCACGCTCCTCCCATGCCAAGACGACTCCAATCGGAGGATCAAAACCACTCTAGTTCGCTAATACAACGCAAACCGACGTGTTTGACTCACTTGCGCAACAAGTCTTTCGCCTCGTAATTCGTGAAGGTTTCTGAGATCCGACTGCGATTTTTCGTCCGGAATATTTTAGGACATGATCCACGCTCCTCTCATGCCAAGACGACTCCAATCGGAGTATCAAAACCACTCTGGTTCGCGAATACAACGCGAACCGACGTGTTTGACTCACTTGCGCAACAAGTCTTTTGCCTCATAATTTGTGAAGGTTTCTGAGATCCGACCGCGATTTGTCGTCCGGAATATGTTAAGACATGATCCACGGTCCTCGCATGCCGAGACGACTCCAATCGGAGCCTTAAAACCACTCCCGTTCGCGAATACAACGCGTACCCACGTGTTTGACTCACTTGCGTAACAAGTCTTTTGCCTCGTAATTCGGGAAGGTTTCTCTGATCCGACTGCGATTTGTCGTCCGAAATATGTTAAGACATGATCCACGGTCCTCCCATGCCAAGACGACTCCAATCGGAGCATCAAAACCACTCCCGTTAGCGAATACAACGCGAACCGACGTGTTTGACTCACTTGCGCAACAACTCTTTTGCCTCGTAATTCATGAAGGTTTATGAGATCCGGGCGCGATTTGTCGTCTGGAATATGTTAAGACATGATTCACGCTCCTCCCATGCCAAGACGACTCCAATCGGAGCATCAAAACCACTCTGGTTCGCGAATACAACGCGAACCGACGTGTTTGACTCACTTGCGCAACAAGTCTTTTGCCTCGTAATTCGTGAAGGTTTCTGGGATCCGACCGCGATTTGTCGTCCGGAATATGTTGAGACATGATCCACGCTCCTCCCATGCCAAGACGACTCCAATCGGAGCATCAAAACCACTCCCGTTCGGGAATACAACGCGAACCGACGTGTTTGACTCACTTGCACAACAAGTCTTTTGCCTCGTAATTCGTGAAGGTTTCTGAGATCCGACCGCGATTTGTCATCCGAAATATGTTGAGACATGATCCACGCTCCTCCCATGCCAAGACGACTCCAATCGGAGCATCAAAACCACTCCGGTTCGCGAATACAACGCGAACCGACGTGTTTGACTCACTTGCGCAACAAGTCTTTTGCCTCGTAATTCGTGAAGGTTTCTGAGGTCTGACCGAAATTTGTTGTCTGGAATATGTTAAGACATGATCCACGCTCCTCCCATGCCAAGACGACTCCAATCGGAGCATCAAAACCACTCCGGTTCGCGAATACAACGCGATTCAACGTGTTTGACTCACTTGCGCAACTAGTCTCTTGCCTCATAATTCGTGAAGGTTTCTGAGATCCGACCGTGATTTGTCATCTGGAATATGTTAAGACATGATCCACGCTCCCCCCATGCCAAGACGACCCCAATCGGAGCATCAAAACCACTCCGGTTCGCGAATACAACGCGAACCGACGTGTTTGACTCACTTGCACAACAAGTCTTTTCCCTCGTAATTCATGAAGGTTTATGAGATTCGGCCGCGATTTGTCGTCCAGAATATGTTAAGACATGATCCACGCTCCTCGCATGCCAAGACGACTCCAATCGGAGCATCAAAACCACTCCGGTTCGCGAATACAACGCGAACCGACGTGTTTGACTCACTTGCGCAACAAGTCTTTTGCCTCGTAATTCGTGAAGGTTTCTGAGATCCGATCGCAATTTGTCGTCCGGAATATGTTAAGACATGATCCACGCTCCTCCCTTGCCAAGATGACTCCAATCGGAGCATCAAAACCACTCTGGTTCGCGAATACAACGCGAACCGACGTGTTTGACTCACTTGCGCAACAAGTCTTTTGCCTCGTAATTCGTGAAGGTTTCTGAGATCAGACCGCGATTTGTCGTCCGGAATATGTTAAGACATGATTCACGCTCCTCCCATGCCAAGACGACCCCAATCGGAGCATCAAAACCACTCCGGTTCGCGAACACAGCGCGGACCGACGTGTTTGACTCACTTGCACAACGTGTCTATTGCCTCGTAATTCATGAAGGTTTCAGAGATCCGACCGCGATTTGTCGTCCGGAATATGTTAAGACATGATCCACGCTCCTCCCATGCCAAGATGACTCCAACCGGAGCATCAAAACCACTCCGGTTCGCGAATACAACGCGAACCGACGTGTTTGACTCACTTGCGCAACAAGTCTTTTGCCTCGTAATTCGTGAAGGTTTCTGAGGTCTGACCGAAATTTGTTGTCTGGAATATGTTAAGACATGATCCACGCTCCTCCCATGCCAAGACGACTCCAATCGGAGCATCAAAACCACTCCGGTTCGCGAATACAACGCGATTCAACGTGTTTGACTCACTTGCGCAACTAGTCTCTTGCCTCATAATTCGTGAAGGTTTCTGAGATCCGACCGTGATTTGTCATCTGGAATATGTTAAGACATGATCCACGCTCCCCCCATGCCAAGACGACCCCAATCGGAGCATCAAAACCACTCCGGTTCGCGAATACAACGCGAACCGACGTGTTTGACTCACTTGCACAACAAGTCTTTTCCCTCGTAATTCATGAAGGTTTATGAGATTCGGCCGCGATTTGTCGTCCAGAATATGTTAAGACATGATCCACGCTCCTCGCATGCCAAGACGACTCCAATCGGAGCATCAAAACCACTCCGGTTCGCGAATACAACGCGAACCGACGTGTTTGACTCACTTGCGCAACAAGTCTTTTGCCTCGTAATTCGTGAAGGTTTCTGAGATCCGATCGCAATTTGTCGTCCGGAATATGTTAAGACATGATCCACGCTCCTCCCTTGCCAAGATGACTCCAATCGGAGCATCAAAACCACTCTGGTTCGCGAATACAACGCGAACCGACGTGTTTGACTCACTTGCGCAACAAGTCTTTTGCCTCTTAATTCGTGAAGGTTTCCGAGATTTGACCGCGATTTGTCATCTGGAATATGTTAAGACATGATCCACGCTCCTCCCATGCCATGACGACTCCAATCGGAGAATCAAAACCACTCCGGTTCGCGAATACAATGCGAACCGACGTGTTTGACTCACTTGCGCAGCAAGTCTTTTGCCTCGTAATTCATGAAGGTTTATGAGATTCGGCCGCGATTTGTCGTCCAGAATATGTTAAGACATGATCCACGCTCCTCCCATGCCAAGACGACTCCAATCGGAGCATCAAAACCACTCCGATTCGCGAATACATCGCGAACCGACGTGTTTGACTCGCTTGCGCAACAAGTCTTTTGCCTTGTAATTCGTGAAGGTTTCTGAGATCCGACCGCGATTTGGCGTTCGGAATATGTTGAGACATGATCCACGCTCCTCCCATGCCAAGACGACTCCAATCGGAGCATCAAAACCACTCCCGTTCGCGAATACAACGCGAACCGACGTGTTTGACTCACTTGCGCAACAAGTCTTTTGCCTCGTAATTCGTGAAGGTTTCTGAGATCCGACCGCGATTTGTCGTCCGGAATATGTTAAGACATGATCCACGCTCCTCCCATGCCAAGACGACTCCAATCGGAGCATCAAAACCACTCCCGTTCGCGAACACAACTCGAACCGACGTGTTTGACTCACTTGCGCAATAAGTCTTTTGCCTCGTAATTCGTGATGTTTTCTGAGATCCGACCACGATTTTTTGTCCAGAATATGTTAAGACATGATCCACGGGCCTCCCACGCCAAGGCGACTCCAATCGGAGCATCAAAACCACTCCCATTCGCGAATACAACGCGAACCGACGTGTTTGACTCACTTGCGCAACCAGTCTTTTGCCTCGTAATTCGTGAAGGTTTCTGAGATCTGACCGTGATTTGTCATCTGGAATATGTTAAGACATGATCCACGCTCCTCCCATGCCGAGACGACATCAATCGGAGAATCAAAACTAGTCCCGTTGGGGAATACGACGCGAACCGACGTGTTTAACTCACTTGAAAAACGTATCTTTTGCCTCGTAATCCGTGAAGGTTTCTGAGATCCGACCGCGATTTGTCATCCGGCATATGTTAAGACTTGATCCACGCTCCTCCCATGCCAAGACGACTCCAATCGGAGCATCAAAACCACTCCTGTTCGCGAATACAACGCGAACCGACGTGTTTGACTCACTTGCGCAACAAGTCTTTAGCCTCGTAATTCGTGAATGTTTCTGAGATCTGACCACGATTTGTCGTCCGGAATATGTTTAGACATGATCCAAACTCCTCCCGTGCCAAGACGACTCAAATTGGAGCATCAAAACCACTCCGGTTTGCAAGTACAACGCGAACCGACGTGTTGACTCACTTGCGCAACAAGGCTTTTGCCTCGTAATTCGTGAAGGTTTCTGAGATCTGACCGTGATTTGTCGTCCGGAATATGTTGAGACATGATCCACGCTCCTCCCATGCCAAGACAACTCCAATCGGAGCATTAAAACCACTCCGGTTCGCGAATACAACGCAAACCGACGTGTTTGACTCACTTGCGCAACAAGTCTTTTGCCTCGTAATTCGTGAAGGTTTCTGAGATCTGACTGCGATTTGTCGTCCGTAATATGTTGAGACATGATGCACACTCCTCCCATACCAAGACGACTCCAATCGGAGCATCAAAACCACTCCGGTTTACGAACACAACTCAAACTGACGTGTTTGACTCACATGCGCAATAAGACTTTTGCCTCGTAATTCGTGAAGGTTTCTGAGATAAGACCGCGATTTTTTATCTGGAATATGTTAAGACATGATCCACGCGCCTCCCATGCCAAAACGACTCCAGTCGGAGCATCAAAACTACTCCGGTTCGCGAATACAACGCGAACTGACGTGTTTGACTCACTTGCGCAACAAGTCTTTTGCCTCGTAATTTGTGAAGGTTTCTTAGATCCGACCGCGATTTGTCGTCTGAAATATGTTAAGACATGATCCACGCTCCTCCCATGCCAAGACGACTCCAATCGGAGCATCAAAACCATTCCGGTTCGCGAATACAACGCGAACCGACGTGTTTGACTCACTTGTGCAACAAGTCTTTTGCCTCGTAATTCGTGAAGATTTCTGAGATCCGACCGTGATTTGTCATCTGGAATATGTTAAGACATGATCCACGCTCCTCCCATGCCAAGACGACCCCAATCGGAGCATCAAAACCACTCCGGTTCGCGAATACAACGCGAACCGACGTGTTTGACTCACTTGCGCAACATGTTCTTTGCCTCGTAATTCGTGAAGGTTTCTGAGATCCGACCGCAATTTGTCGTCCGGAATATGTTAAGTCATGATCCACGCTCCTCCCATGCCAAGACGACTCCAATCGGAGCATCAAAACCACTCCCGTTCGCGAATACAACGCGAACCGACGTGTTTGACTCACTTGCGCAACAAGTCTTTTGCCTCGTAATTCGTGAAGGTTTATGAGATCCGACCGTGATTTTTCATCCGGAATATGTTGAGACATGATCCACGCTCCTCCCATGCCAAGACGACTCCAATCGGAGCATCAAAACCACTCCCGTTCGCGAATCGACGTGTTTGACTCACTTGCGCAACAAGTCTTTTGCCTCGTAATTCGTGAAGGTTTCTGAGATCCGACTGCGATTTGTCGTCTAGAATATGTTAAGACATGATCCACGCTCCTCCCATGCCAAGACGACTCCAATCGGAGAATCAAAACCACTCCAGTTCGCGAACCGTATTGTTTGACTCACTTGCGCAACAAGTCTTTTGCCTCGTAATTCGTGAAGGTTTCTGAGATCCGACCGCGATTTGTCATCTGAAATATGTTAAGACATAATCCACGCTCCTCCCATGCGAAGACGACTCCAATCGGAGCATCAAAACCACTTCCGTTCACGAACCATCGTGTTTGACTCACTTGCGCAACAAGTCTTTTGCCTCGTAATTCGTGAAGGTTTCTGAGATCCGACCGCGATTTGTCATCCGGAATATGTTAAGACATGATCCACGCTCCTCCCATGCCAAGACGACTCCAATCGGAGCATCAAAACCACTCCCGTTCGCGAACCGACGTGTTTGACTCACTTGCGCAACAAGTCTTTTGCCTCGTAATTCGTGAAGGTTTCAGAGATTAGACCGCGATTTGTCGTCCGGAATATGTTAAGACATGATCCACGCTCCTCCCATGCCAAGACGACTCCAATCGGAGCATCAAAACCACTCCGGTTCGCGTACCGACGTGTTTGACATACTTGCGCAACATGTCTTTGGCATCGTAATTCGTGAAGGTTTCTGAGATCCGACAGCGATTTGTCGTCCGGAATATGTTAAGACATGATCCACGCTCCTCCCATGCCAAGACGACTTCAATCGGAGCATCAATACCAATCCGGTTCGCGAACCGACGTGTTTGGCTCACTTGCGCAACATGTCTTTTGCCTCGTAATTCGTGAAGGTTTCTGAGATCCGATCGCGATTTGTCGTCCAGAATAAGTTAAGACATGATCCACGCTCCTCCCATGCCAAGACGACTCCAATTGGAGCATCAAAACCACTCCGGTTCGCGAATACAACGCGAACCGACGTGTTTGACTCACTTGCGCAACAAGTCTTTTGCCTCGTAATTCGTGAAGGTTTCTGAGATTCGACCGCAATTTTTCGTCCGAAATATGTTAAAACTTGATCCACGCTCCTCCCATGCCAAGACGACTCCAATCGGAGCATCAAAACCACTCCCGTTCGCGAATACAACGCAAATCGACGTGTTTGACTCACTGGCGCAACAAGTCTTTTGCCTCGTAATTCGTGAAGGTTTTTGAGATCTTACAACGATTTGTCATCTGGAATATGTTAAGACATGATCCACGCTCCTCCCATGCCAAGACGACTCCAATCGGAGCATCAAAACCACTCCGGTTCGCGAACCGACGTGTTTGAATCACTTGCGCAACATGTCTTTTGCATCGTAATTCGTGAAGGTTTCTGAGATCCGACAGTGATTTGTCGTCCGGAATATGTTAAGACATGATCCACGCTCCTCCCATGCCAAGACGACTCCAATCGGAGCATCAAAACCCCTCCGGTTCGCGAACCGACGTGTATGACTCACTTGCGCAACATGTCTTTTGCCTCGTAATTCGTGAAGGTTTCTGAGATCCGACCGCGATTTGTCGTCCGGAATATGTTATGACATGATCCACACTCCTCCCCTGCCAAGACGACTCCAATTGGAGCATCAAAACCACTCCGGTTAGCGAATACAACGCAAACCGACGTGTTTGACTCACTTGCGCAACAACTCTTTTGCCTCGTAATTCGTGAAGGTTTCTGAGATCCGATCGCGATTTGTCGTCCGAAATATGTTAAAACACGATCCACGCTCCTCCCACGCCAAGACGACTCCAATTGGAGTATCAAAACCACTCCCGCTCGCGAATACAATCCGAACCGACGTGTTTGACTCACTTGCGCAACAAGTCTTTTGCCTCGTAATTCGTGATGGTTTCTGAGATCCGACCGCGGTTTGTTATCCGGAATATGTTAAGACATGATCCACGCGCCTCCCACGCCAAGGCTACTCCAATCGGAGCATCAAAACCACTCCCATTCGCGAATACAACGCGAACCGACGTGTTTGACTCACTTGCGCAACAAGTCTTTTGCCTTGGAATTTCGTGAAAGTTTCTGAGATCCGGCCGCGATTTGTCGTCCGAAGTATGTTAAGACATGATCCACGCTCCTCCCATGCAAAGATGACTCCAATCAGAGCATCAAAACCACTCCGGTTCGCGAATACAACGCGAACAGACGTGTTTCACTCACTTGCGCAACAAGTCTTTTGCCTCGTAATTCGTGAAGGTTTCTGAGATTCGACCGCGAGATTTCGTCCGGAATATGTTGAGACATGATCCACGCTCCTCCCATGCGAACACGACTCCATTCGGCGCATCAAAACCACTCCCGTTCGCGAATGCAATGCGAACCGACGTGTTTGACTCACTTGCGCAACAAGTCTTTTGCCTCGTAATTCGTGAAGGTTTCTGAGATCCGACCGCGATTTGTCGTCCGGAATATGTTGAGACATGATCCACGCTCCTCCCATGCCAAGACGACTCCAATCGGAGCATCAAAACCACACCCGTTCGCGAATACAACGCGAACCGACGTGTTTGACTCACTTACGCAGCAAGTCTTTTGCCTCGCAATTCGTGAAGGTTTCTGAGATTCGACCGCGATTTGCCGTCCGGAATATGTTAAGACATGATCCACGCTCCTCCCATGCCAAGACGATTCCAATCGGAGCATGAAAACCACTCCGGTTCGCGAATACAACGCGAACCGACGTGTTTAACTCACTTGCGCAACAAATCTTTTGCCTCGTAATTCGTGAAGGTTTCTATGATCCGACCACGATTTGTCGTCCAGAATATATTAAGACATGATCCACGCTCCTCCCATGCCAAGACGACTCCAATCGGAGCATCGAAACCACTCCGTTTCGCGAATACAACGTGAACCGAGGTGTTTGACTCACTTGCGGAACAAGCCTTTTGCCTCGTAATTCGTGAAGGTTTCTGAGATCTGACCGCGATTTGTCGTCCGGAAAATGTTAAGTCATGATCCACGCTCTTCCCATGCCAAGACAACTCCAATTGGAGCATCAAAACTACTCCGGTTCGCGAACCGACGTGTTTGACTCACTTGCGCAACTAGTCTTTTGCCTCATAATTCGAGAAGGTTTCTGAGATCCGACCGCGGTTTGTCGTCCGGAATATGTTAAGACATGATCCACGATCCTCCCATGCCAAGACGACTCCAATCGGAGCATCAAAACCACTCCGATTCGCGAATACAACACGAACCGACGCGTTTGACTCACTTGCGCAACAAGTCTTTTGCCTCATAATTTGTGAAGGTTTCTGAGATCCGAAAGCAATTTGTCGTCTGGAATATGTTAAGACATGATCCACGCTCCTCCCATGCCAAGACAACTCCAATCAGAGAGTCAAAACCACTCCGGTTCGCGAACTGACGTGTTTTGACTCACTTGCACAACAAGTCTTTTGCCTCGTAATTCGTGAAGGTTTCTGAGATCCAACCGCGATCTGTCGTCCGGAATATGTTAAGACATGATCCAGGCTCCTCCTATGCCAAGACGAATCCAATCAGAGCATCAAAACCACTCCGGTTCGCGAACACAACGCGAACCGACGTGTTTGACTTACCTGCGAAAGAAGTCTTTTGCCTCGTAATTCGTGAAGGTTTCTGTGATCCGACCGCGATTTGTCGTCCGGAATATGTTAAGACATGATCCCCGCTCCTGCCATGCCAAGACGACTCCAATCGGAGCATCAAAACCACTCTGGTTCGCGAATACAACGCGAACCGACGTGTTGCGCAACAAGTCTTTTGCCTCGTAATTCGTGAAGATTTCGTAGATCCGACTGCAATCTGTCGTCCGGAATATGTTAAGACATGATCCACGCTCCTCCCATGCCAAGACGACTCCAATCGGAGCATCAAGACCACTCCGGTTCGCGAATACATCTCGAACCGACGTGTTTGACTCACTTGCGCAACAAGTCTTTTGCCTCGTAATTCGTGAAGGTTTCTGAGATCCGACCGCGATTTGTCGTCCGGAATATGTTAAGACATGATCCACGCTCCTCCCATGCCAAGACGACTCCAATCGGAGCATCAAGACCACTCCGGTTCGCGAATACAACGCGAACCGATGTGCTTGACTCACTTGCGCAACAAGTCTTTTGCCTTGTAATTCGTGAAGGTTTCTGAGATTCGACCGCGATTTGTCATCCGGAATATGTAAGACATGATCCAAGCTCCTCCCATGACAAGACGACTCCAATCGGAGCATCAAAACCACTCTAGTTCGCGAATACAACGCCAACCGACGTTTTTGACTCACTTGCGCAACAAGTCTTTTGCCTCGTAATTCGTGAAGGTTTCTGAGATCCGACCACGATTTGTCATCCGGTGTAACATCCCAAAAATGGAAACTCAACTTTGACCAAAAAGTCAAAGTGTTGACTTTTCTAAGTGGTTGACTTTTGTGTTGACTTTTCTTTAATTTGTTTGACTTTTTGATTTTTGAGTGTTTGGATGTGTTTGCCTTTATTTTTGTTTGTAATTATGTTTATGAAACCCTAACTAGAGGTCAAGAGACCCAAAAACCAGAGAAAAATGGCCAGAGGAACCCTAACCCTAACCTTAGGGACTAAATTGAAAAGAATAAGTTAGTTTTAACCCTTTTCTTTAATAAGTGAAATAGGGCAGAAAAGACCTATTTGACCCTAGAAAGATACCCTAGGACACTCTAGAGATACCCTAAGACCTAGCTAAGGGACCCCGACCTCAAGAAAAGTCCTAAAAGGACACATTTTTTTCTAGTGAAAATTCAGGACTAAAATGAAAGAACTAAAAAATGAGAGCTTTAGCCATTTTAGCTTACTTAAGGCCTAAGGAAGCCCAATTTAATCACTTAGAGACACCCTAAACTATCTTACAAAATGCGAGCCATGAATTTAATAAAAAACAAACACAATTAGGTGAGTGACATATTTTAAAAATAGCAATAAATAAGAAACTTATAACAAATTAATCCCTTTTAATGCCTTTAAGAGCTTGTAACCGAATTTACTAGTTTTAAACCAATTAAAGACCCAATCAAGGTAGTTACCACACCCAGCAACTTAAGTAAGCAGAATACAAGGTTAAAATTTAGTGAATTGAGTCTGGAAACCGAGGCTATATGAGGTGTAGCTTAAATTAAGCAAGCTCTTAAGCATTAACCACTAATGCACCTAGATTAAGGCCTACCCGAGACCTAAGTATCTAATCACCCACCCAAACAAGCCCTTAAGTTGCCAGCACACCCTTAATACGTGTCCTAACACTAACCCACGAAGCCCCATCCAGCTAACACCTAATCCCTCTAATAATTGGATTTTCACATGGCTTAAGGATTATATAAGGAAGGAAACCGGTTGAGAGAGGGCATTAGCAGGCAAAACGAAAAACCAGAGCTGAGAGTTGTGAGTTGAGGATTCAGGAAGATAGTTGGAGCTGTGGAGAAGCTGGGGATTCGAGAGTTAGCAGCTGGAGGAAGAGATAGGAGCTGAAAGTTCATACTCACCCACACACCAAAATTCTGCCCTGTCTCCACCAATTTGCCCAAGCCGTTTAGAGGTCCAAATCCGTGCTTCTTCTTCTGGAAATCAAGGTAACGTAGTGTTACCCTTCCTTCTCCATCACTGAGCCAAGAGCATCCACCAGAAACGGTGCTATGAGCCTCTATGACTCATTTTCCCGAGGCTGCCACAGAATGCCCTGTTTTGGGCAGTGAAGCTTCCATGAGGCATATCTCCTTCATCTGTTATCCAATTTGTGCGTGTGAGTAGTCATTAGAAAGCTAAGAAGATAATCTTTAAAAGCCCCTCAATGCATGCATGATCAGAGGCTGCCGTACAGGGGTTTAGAGCCTCGAAAGATTGTGAATGTTTTGCTAAAATTGTTGTTTTTCTGATGTTGTATTGTATGCTTGCTGAATTTGTTATCTCTGGTGTTCTGAGTCTTGAATTGAGTAGGAATGGTTAGGAAAAGGTATTTGGGACCTCTAGGTGGTAGGAACTTGCTGTGAGTACTCAGATGAGCTACGGGTACAAAATGGTAATCCTCAATATTCAAACTAAACATTCTGCTTCACTGAAAAACTGCACTTGTTTTCCCTCACTTCTGCCATTTCTATAAAGTTTCTGTTTTTCCTTGTTACTTTACTGAAAATTGGTAATTGGTAAGTTTTTAAGCATTGGAAAAAATGCAGAAATGGGAAGAAAACAGAAAGAAAAAAATTCAGTGATGCAGCAAGATTTGAACATATGGGAGGGATGAATCTTTTGAAACAAAATGGTTGGTAAATCACCCTTTAAGCATTGCTGGGAGGTAGGTGTGTGCTTCACCATGTATTTTCTGTTTCTCCTCAGAAACTACTTGCTGAAATTGACCTACCTACTTGCTAGATTGCTGTTTTGAAACTCATAAAACTTAGGAAAGAATCAAATTCTGAATTTGGGTGAAAAACTTAAGTTTTGTTAAAAGTGAGGAGTCAAGCCTGTAGTTTCTGTTAAGAGTGCATCTTGTAAGTGTCCTAGCTTTCATAACCTAAGAAATGCTTGCTGGAAATCCAAATTGATTATAGAAAGCCTAGGTTTGCCAAAATTGGAAATTTGTGATGCATACATGCTAGTGTGGCTGTGAGCTTTGGTGTTTCTTTTATGGAATTTCTAGTGTGGGAACCTTCTAATTAGCTAGTCACCTTGTAAATGCTCTAGAACTCTTATTTGATCTGGTTTAGGCACGCTAAGTAACTAGAGGAACTAAAAGGTAAGGAAATGGCAAAAAGGAAGGAAAAATGTGCAGAAACAGTAGCTCTGTACTAATGTGACTGCACCAACTTGTTGTGCAAGTCACAAGTAGCCTAAATATGCTTGGGAGACATCAGGATGGGCAGGTAAGAGCTTAAAACAGAAAAAGAGAGGTAGTAGGGACTAAACTGAACTGATTTTTCTATTTTTGCCCCTTTTTTAGAATCTGTGTAAACTGAGCTATCTGTGGTAAAATTCCTGTACTTTCTAGTTTTATATGTTAGTATGTACCTATGTGTTGGCAGGGAGGTGGTCAGAGTGGCCTCTAACCTCATTCTATGCTCAAGTTGATTTTTGAGAAAATTTATGTGTTTTGCTGCAAAAGTATGACTTCTGGTTGCTATTTTTCTGTGGAAACTGCATGAGCAAGTCCCAATTAGCTTTTAGGTACTTGTTGCACCCTGGTTTTGACTTGAAACAACCCAGAACAGAATTTGGGTGTTAATAGGGACTAATTTGCAAGAAAAACTTGATAAAAACTGAAAAGTCCTATTTCTACCCAAATTCTGGTTCAGTTCTGTTGGGATTTTCTGGGTGTGTGTAGCAGGTCCTAATTGACCATTTTGGTGACTAAGTGAAGTCTAATTGCTTGAAGTGTGCTTTGAATTTCTTACTTTAAAGAAATGGACTCCTTTGAAAAGATTTGTGAATTTAAGGGTCCAAATGCAATTGTCTTTATTGGAAAATTGATTTAAGCTGTTGAGTATGCACTTAATGATGCTTGTGGTGAAATGTCATGACCTTTGGATGCTTAAAATTGATTGTTATGCTTGTTACTTGTTATGCAAGTTATATTTGACAATGTGGTTGATTTCTGGTTGACTTTTGTTGACCAATGGTTGAATTTATTGATTTTATCAGGCTATTTAAGTGTGTGGCATCCAAATCATGAAAATGAACTTTTGCATGCATCTGTGAACTGAAAATGCCTTGGAGGGCAGGCTTTTGAGCATGCATCTGTATTTTGATGTGCATATGCCCTGGAGGGGTAAAATGGTAAATTGCCCTGGATAGGCAATATTTGTATTTTGTGCCCTGGAGAGGCGATAATTGTGTTTTGATGCCCTGGAGAGGCAATCACTGTGTTTGATGCCCTGGAGAGGCACTATCAGTGTTTTGATGCCCTGGAGAGGCAATTTATTTGGCAACTGAGTAAACATTACCTGTGGATAAAAATTATAATGTATAATTTGATCTGTATGAAAAGGACACACTAGGCTGGCTAGGAATGCGTCCGGGACGTAGCTGCCTAGCAACTAGTGAGGAAATAATCCAGTTCGGGACTGGTGATCCTAAGGTTCTAACTTTGTGCGCACACCGGGGGACGCCCTGGGATGTTAGGTAATTACCTGTTGGCCCTATTTGGGTAGGCTTTCCATAGTGTTAAATGGTAAGTCGTTATTGTCCTGTTTCATTAGATTGGTTTTGAATTGATGGTAATGGTTTAACCAGTTGTAACAGGTCCTGGAGAGAATTGACGGTTGCATGTAGAGGTAAACATGAACCTTTTTGAAAAGACTGGCATGACTGAAAATTGCATATAGTGGTAAATATGCATGTTTTGAAAATGAAAATGATTTTTCATCTGTTTATAGTTTTCAGCATGACCATTTGTATGATTGGGAATATCATGTGATGTATGTATTGATTCCTTTTTTATTAGTGGAAATATCTTGTAATCGATATGTGTTATGTTTAAATTATCTGTTGATTGAGAAGGAAGCATTTTTCTGTATTCTTAGGAATGCAGCTGAACCACTAATTAGTTTTTATATATAAAATTGGTAATCTATGTTACTGGGATTTTATATCTCATTACATTAGTGTGTTCAGATGCCCAGGTACATTCTGTTGCTGGAGATTGGGGTAGAGCTCCTGGAGGTACCCCTTGTAACGTCATAGTTTCTTTATTGATTTTAGTTGCGGAATTAGGTTATTTACTTAACTTCTTAAAAACCTGATTTAATTTTTGTCTTTTTCTTTTCATGAAGTTAAGTGTTTCCCAAGGATCGTTTACTGTCGGTTGGTTACTTTAACCTAAGAAACTAGAAGTTACATGTTTGAAACTCTCACGCTCTCCCAACATAAACATACCAATAAGGTTAACTGGAAATGAGGTATTATACCTCTGCATATTACCTAAGCAGTTAAAACCTAAGTTCACAGCATATAATCCATACAGACATATATACATACAAACATAAGTATCAAAGTTAGTGGCTCGCAGGCCCAAAATAGTAAGTACTAAGTCTAAACTAGAGTGACATCAGAGTCACTGCCAAAAATGTGAGTCAGCTCCTGCTACCTGTACACCTCACCCCTTTCTAAGTCCCTGGGGCATTCTCAACCGAAGGGAAGAAGAAAAGGACGTTAACCGCCTTCAGGACTTGGAAGTATCCCAAGAGGGGTACCTCCAGGAGCTCTACCTCAATCTCCAGCAATAGAATGTACCTGGGCATCTGAACACACTAACGTAATGAGATATAAAATCCTAGTAACATAGATTACCAATTTTATATATAAAAACTAATTAGTGGTTCAGTTGCATTCCTAAGAATACAGAAAAATGCTTCCTTCTCAATCAACAGATAATTTAAACATAATACACATCGATTACAAGATATTTCCATTGTCAAAAAGGAAATCAATACATCAATCACATGATATTTCCAATCATACAAATGGTCATACTAAAAAATTGTAAACAGATGAAAAATCACTTTCATTTTCAAAACATGCATATTTACCACTATATGCAATTTTCAGCCATGCCAGTATTTTCCAAAAGATTCATGTTTACCTCTACATGCAACCGTCAAGTCTCTCCAGGACCTGTTACAACTGGTTAAACCATTACCATCAATTAAAAACAATCTAATGAAACAGGACAATGCCGACTTACCATTTAACACTATGGAAAGCCTACCCAAATAGGGCTAACAGGTAATTACCTAACATCCCAGGGCGTCCCCCGGTGTGCGCACAAAGTTAGAACCTTAGGATCACCAGTCCCGGACTGGATTATTTCCTCACTAGTTGCTAGGCAGCTACGTCCCGGACGTATTCCTAGCCAGCCTAGTGTGTCCTTTTCATACAGATCAAAATATACAATATAATTTTTATCCACAGGTAATGTTTACTCAGTTGCCAAATACATTGCCTCTCCAGGGCATCAAAACACAATCATTGCCTCTCCAGGGCAGAAATACAAATATTGCCTCTCCAGGGCAATTTACCATTTTACCCCTTCCATGGCATAAGCACATCAGAATACAGATGCATGCTCAAAAGCCTGCCCTCCAAGGCATTTTCAGTTCACAGATGCATGCAAAAGTTCATTTTCATGATTTGGATGCCACACACTTAAATAGCCTGATAAAATCAATAATTTCAACCATTGGTCAACAAAAGTTAACCAGAAGTCAACCATATTGTCAAACATAACTTGCGTATCAGGTAACAGGCATAACTAGCAATTTAAGCATCCAAAGGTCATGGAATTTCACCACAAACATCATTAATGGATACTCAATTGCTTTAATCAATTTTCCAGTAAAGACAATTGCATTTGGACCCTTAAATTCACAAATCATTTCAAAGGAGTCCATTTCTTTAAAATAAGGAATTCAAAGCACATTTCAAGCAATTTGACTTTACTTAGTCACCAAAATGGTCAATTAGGACCTGCTACACACACCCAGAAAATCCCAACAGAATTGAACCAGAATTTGGGTAGAAATAGGACTTTTCAGTTTTTATCAAGTTTTTCTTGCAATTTAGTCCCTATTAACACCCAAATTCTGTTCTGGGTTGTTTCAAGTCAAAACCAGAGTGCAGCAAGTACCTAAAAGCTAATTGGGACTTGCTCATGCAGTTTCCATAGAAAAATAGCAACCAGAACACATACTTTTACAGCAAAACACATAAATTCTTCTAAAAATCAACTTGAGCATAAAAAGGGGTTAGAGGCCACTCTGACCACCTCCCTGCCAACACATTGGTACATACATATATATAAAACCAGAAAGTACAGGAATTTCACCACAGATAGCTCAGTTTACACAGATTCTGAAAAAGGGGCAAAAACAGTGAAATTCATGCAGTTTAGTCCCTACTACTTCTCCCTTTTAGTTTTAAGCTCTAACCAGCCCATCTTAGTGTCTCCCAAACAAACTTAGGCTATTTGTGACTTACACAACAAGTTGGTGCAGTCACATTAACACAGAGCTACCGTTTCTGCACACTTTTCCTTCCTTTTTGCCATTTTCTTATCTTTTAGTTCCTCTAGTCACTTAGGGTGCCTAAACCAGATCAAACAGAAGTTCTAGAGCATTTACAGGGTGACTAGCTAACTAGAAAGTTCCAAAGAAAAAGAATCACCAAAGCTCACAGCCACACTTAGCATGTTTGAATCTCAAGACCCCACTCTTGACATGCCTAGGCTTTCCCATATAATTGATTTAAGCTACCAGCAAGCTTTTCTTGGGGTCATGCCAGCTAGAACACTAACCATGATGCACTCATAAAAAGGAAATGCAACTTGAATGCCTTATTCTGTAAAACTTAGGCTATTCTTTCGAAAATCACACTTCACTGTTACTTACCCTCCATAAGTTTCAAAACAGAATTTTAGCATTAGGTAGGTGTATTTTTCAGTATGTAGCTACTGTGAAAATACAGAAGGTACATGGAGAAGAATACCCCCACTTTCCAGCAGTGATTCAAAGAGGGTTTTCCAAACATTTTATTTCAAAGAGTTCATGCCCTCTTTGTTTTTAACATAGCAAATTTTTTTCCTACTTGTTTTCTTACCATCACTGTATTCATTCACTAGCATTTTACCAAAGAATTGCCAGGAAATAGAAAATTTACAGCAAATGGCAGTAATGAAAATCCAATGCAATTTCTATGTGAAGAAGAAATTTCAGTTTAGAATTCAATCTCATGCTCATGATTCTTTCAAACCAGACATTCATCCTACCCTCCTTATACCAGAAATTAACCTTCCCAACTCCCTTAGAAAGATTCACAGCAACCAAATTTACAGAAATAAGAAAATGCCATAAAGATTCCCAGCAAATAACAGTGACAACCTTTCTTCTAGCAAAGGACAATTTTCAAATTTAAAAGCTGAAATTCATCACTGCAAACCAGAAATTTACTGAGTCTTCATGAAAAATCCTATCCACTAAGAGGTTCTAATAACATTTACTCAAACATTTCAAGTCAATTCAGGAACTCAGATCATCAGAGACACAAAGTTCAGCAAGCATATAGTTCAATCATCAAGAATAGCATTTTTTAGCAGAAAATTCACAAGTTTTCGAGGCTCTGAACCCTTGTACGGCAGCCTCTGATCATACATGCATTGAGGGGATTTTGAAGATTATTCTCTTAGCTTTCTAATGACTACTCACACGCTCAAATTGGATAACAGATGAAGGAGATATGCCTCATGGAAGCTTCACTGCCCAAAACAGAGCATTCTGTGGCAGCCTCGGGAAAATGAGTCATAGAGGCTCATACCACCGTTTCTGGTGGATGCTCTTGGCTCAGTGATGGAGAAGGAAGGGTAACACTACGTTACCTTGATTTCCAGAAGAAAAAACACGGATATGGACCTCTGAATGGCTTGGGCAAATTGGTGGAGACAAAGCAGAATTCTGCTGTGTGTGGGAGTGTGAACTTTTAGCTCCTATCTCCTCCTCTAGCTGCTAACTCTCGAATTCCCAGCTTCTCCACAGCTTTAGCTACCTTCCTGAATCCTCAAGTCACAACTCTCAGCTCTGGTTTTTCGTTTTGCCTGCTAATGCCCTCTCTCAACCGGTTTCATTCCTTATATAAGCCTTAAGCCATGTGAAAATCTAATTATTAGTGGGATTATGTGTTGGCTGGATGGGGCTCGTGGGTTAGCATTAGAACACATATTAAGGGGTGCTGGCACTTCTTAAGGGCTTGTTTGGGTGGGTGATTAATTACTTAAGTCCCGGGTAGGCTTTGATCTAGGTGCATTAGTGGTTAATGCTTAGGAGCTTGCTTATTTTAAGCTACACCTCATATGGCCTCGGGTTTCCAGACTCAATTCACTAATTTTAATCTTGCATTTCTGCTTACTTAAGTTGCTGGATGTAGTAACTACCTTGATTGGGTTTTTATTTGGCTTTAAAACTAGTAAATTCGGTTACAAGCTTTTAAAGGCATTAAAAGGGGTTAATTTGTCATAAGTTTCTTATTTATTGCCACTTTTAAAATATGTCACTCACCTAATTGTGTTTGTTTTTCATTAAATTCATGACTGGCATTTTGTAGGATAGTTTAGGGTGTCTCTAAGTGATTAAATTGGGCTTCCTTAGGCCTTAAGTAAGCTAAAGGGGTTAAAGCTCTCATTTTTCAGTTCTTTCATTTTAGTCCTGAATTTTTACTGGAAAAAATGTGTCCTTTTAGGACTTTTCTTGAGGTTGGGGTCCCTTAGCTAGGTCTTAGGGTATCTCTAGAGTGTCCTAGGGTATCTTTCTAGGGTCAAATAGGTCTTTTCTGCCCTATTTCACTTATTAAAGAAAAGGGTTAAAACTAACTTATTCTTTTCAATTTAGTCCCTAGTGTTAGGGTTAAGGTTCCTCTGGTCATTTTTCTCTGGTTTTTGGGTCTCTTGACCTCTAGTTAGGGTTTCATAAACTCAATTACAAACAAAAACAAAGACAAACACATCCAAACACTCAAAAATCAAAAAGTCAAACAAATTAAAGAAAAGTCAACCACTTAGAAAAGTCAACACTTTGACTTTTTGGTCAAAGTTGAGTTTCCATTTTTGGGATGTTACAATACTCCCCCCCTTATTGGAATTTTTCCCTCAAAATTCTAAGAAAAGTACCTGCGAATAATGCCGGATACTGTTGTCTCATGTCCTCTTCGCGTTCCCAAGTCATTTCCTGTGTCGAAACATCTTGCCACAACACTTTGACTAATGGAATGGTCTTACTCCGAAGTTGTCTGGTTTCAAACTCCAGAATCTTCACAGGGACTGAGGGGTAAGTTAAATTTTCTTTTAATTCTACCGGCTCAGTTTTGAGTATGTGTGTGGGGTCAGGAATGTATTTTCGGAGTTGAGAAACATGAAATACGTTGTGAAGGTAGGACAACTTTGGGGTAGGGCTATTTGATATGCCGCCAGACCGATTCTCTTAAGAATCTGATAGGGACCTATGAATCGCGGATGTAATTTACGTGCTTTTAGTGATCTCCCTATGCCTGTCATTGGTGTTACTTTGAGGAATACATGGTCTCCCTCATTGAACTCCAGTGGTTTCCTCCTCTGATTGGCATAATTCTCTTGCCTTTGTTGGGCAACTCTCATCTTATCCCTAATCATACGAGTTGTTCCGTAGTTTGGCGAACTATTTCCGGCCCCTAGCACTCTCTCCTCACCGACTTCCGTCCAACACAGTGGAGACCTACACTCTCTTCCATAGAGAGCTGCATACGGTGCCATGTCTATACTCGAGTGATAGCTATTGTTGTAGGCAAATTCTATTAGTGGCAAGTAGGCATCCCATGTGCCTTCTTGTTCCAGTGCACATGATCGAAGCATATCCTCGAGAGTTTGGATTGTTCTCTCGGACTGACCGTCAGTCTGAGGATGGTATGCTGTGCTAAACCTCAACTGTGTCCCTAAGGCTTTCTGTAGAGCTTGCCAGAATCGTGAAGTGAATCTGGGATCTCTGTCGGACACTATACTGGTAGGCACTCCGTGAAGTCTCACTATTTCCTTAATGTAGATTTGGGCTAGTTTTTCTAAGGAAAATGTGATCTTGATGGGTAAAAAGTGAGCGGACTTTGTGAGTCTATCCACAATTACCCAGATCGAATCATTACAGGAAGGGGTCCTAGGCAGTCCCTACTACGAATCCATGGTAATTTGGTCCCATTTCCACTCGGGTATGGCTAAAGGTTGCAGCATCCCCGAGGGTTTTGATGTTCTATTTTGACCTGTTGGCAGGTCAGACACTTACCCACGTGCTCGACTATGTCTTTCTTCATTTCTGGCCACCAAAATTTCTTTTTTAGGCCTTGGTACATCTTGGTCATACCGGGATGAATAATATACATGCTCCTATGGGCTTTCATCTAAAATCTATTCCTTAACTCAGGGTCGCTAGGAATCACTATCCTATCCCTAAACAATAGTACCCCATCCTCCGATTCGTGAAAGTCGGATTGTTTCCTTAAGACATCTAGGGTTTCATCCTTAATTTGGGCTTCCTTGATTTGAGCCCGCAGGTCACACTCAATCCTAAACTCACTCATCTCTAACTTTTCATCCGCCAACACAGTATTCAAGCCTAGGTCTCTAAACTTCTCAATCATTTTCATTTCTTCGACCATTAAGTGGGCTACCTGAATCGATTTCCTACTCAAGGCATCGGCAACTACATTGGCTTTCCCCCGGGTGGTACTTAAGTTCGAAGTCATAATCCTTTAATAAGTCTACCCACCTCCTCTGCCTCATATTCAACTCCTTCTGATCGAAAAGATACTTAAGGCTTTATGGTCACAAAAGATGGTAAACCTAGCTCCGTATAGTAGGTGTCTCCAAATTTTTACTGCAAAGATTACGGCCTGCTAGTTCTAGGTCATGTGTCGGGTAGTTCTCTTCATTTGGCTTAAGTTGTCGTGAGGCATATGCCACCACTTGCTTATTTTGCATAAGCACACAGCCTAGTCCTTTCCTTGAGGCATCAGTGTACACCTCGAAAGGCTCCGATGGGTCAGGTATGGTGAGCACAGTGGGTGTGGTCAACCTATCCTTCAGAGTTTGAAAACTTGTTTCGCACTCTGCCGACCATTTGTAAGGTGTGTTCTTTCGAGTCAATCTAGTCATAGGTAGGGCTATCTCCGAAAATCCCTTTATGAATCTCCTATAATACCCCGGCTAAACCCAAAAAGCTTCTAATTTTGGTTACAGTTTGGGGTTTCTCCCAATTCCTCACGGTCTCCGTCTTACTAGGGGTCTACAGCTACGCCTTGCCTATTGATCACATGCCCTAAAAACTTCACTTCTTCTAACCAAAACTCGCATTTCTCTATTTTGGCGTATAGCTGTTTCTCTCGTAGTACTTGCAATATCAATGCAAGATGTTCTTGATGTTCTTCTTTACTCCGAGAGTAAATCAGGATGTCATCAATGAACACTACGACGAATTGATCTAAGTAAGGTCGTAAAATGCGGTTCATGTAATCCATGAACACCGCAGGGGCATTGGTCAGCCCGAATGGCATCACTAGGAACTCATAGTGGCCATAGCGCGTTCTAACGCGGTCTTAGGGATATCTTCCTTCTTAACCCTAATTTGATGGTACCCTGATCTAAGGTCAATCTTTGAAAACACAGTCGCTCCTCGCAACTGTCAACAAATCATCTATGCGGGGTAAGGGATACTTATTTTTGATGGTCACCTTATTTAACTACCTATAGTCTATACAGAGTCTAAGGCTTCCGTCCTTCTTTTTCACAAAGAGGACTGGGGCTCCCCAAGGTGAGACACTAGGTCTGATAAACTCCTTGCTCAGCAAGTCGTTTATTTGGGCCTTCAATTCTTGCAACTCAGGCGGGGCCATACGGTAAGGTGTGATTGATATGGGTCCGGTTCCAGGCATGAGATCTATGGAAAACTCTATCTCTCTCTCTGGAGGTAATAAAATCCCTGACCACTGGAATTAAACTAATTTTCTCTTCTAGACTCAAGGTTCTAGGTTCTTTGACAGTACAGGCATTTAAATAGATCACTGATTTAGCAGCGCAATCTAACACAGCACGATTCTTAGATAACCAATCCATTCCTAAGATTATGTCTATGGTGGACATGTTCAAGCAAATAAGGTTGGCATGAAAAAGTTTAGAATTAATAGTAATGGGGCAGTTTAGATAAACATGGGTAGCAATTAATCTTTTCCCCAAAGGGGTGGAAACATGCAATTCATATAACAGGGGTTGGGTAGAAAGATGTAGGGTTTGTACACATGTCTTCCGAAATAAAAGAATGGGTGGCTCCTGAGTCGAATAGAATTTTAAAATTTATGTTTTGAATCTTACCCGTGCCCTCTATGAGATCCTCGGTTTGTTCGTTGACAACCCCGTCCTAGAGCAAAGACTCTTCCAACAGCCGGTGTCTGGTTTCCGCTTCCTGCAGGATCATTGACCCTGCATGACCTGGCAAAATGTCCCATCTTCCCGCACCGGTAACAAGTTAGGCAGGGTTGAGCAGGGTAATGTTCCCTATTGCACTTAGTGCATCGAGGACGGTTCACTCCAGTAGGGGCAGTTTTGCTGGTACTTCCCTGGGTAGGTTTGAAGTTTGGCTTCCTCACATTCAGGTTATTTTGGGGTCTCCGGTTAAATCTCTGGTTCACTAAGGCCCTATCACTCAAATTTTGCTAATGATACGGCATTTGTTTACTAGCTCCGCATAGTTCTTTATTTCTAGCGGGGCTACTTGGGTCTTTATGTGTAGGTCTAACCCAGCTTCAAACTGACTCGCCTTCCATCCCTCATCATGTCTAAACTTCAGGTAAGTAGAGAATTTGGCAAGTTCCTCAAACTTGGCCAAATACTCATCAAGGGTCTCCCCCTCTGTTTCAACTGCAGAACTCAATTTCTCTTTCTTTCTTTACACTCTCCGGATAGTATTTTGCTAAAAAGGCTTCCCTAAAAGTTTCCCAGGTTAAGGGGTGATTCCTACCCTCGAGTAGCTGTCTGGCTCCTTGCCACTAGTACTCAGCCTCACCTTGCAGTTGGTAGACTGCAAAGGTTAGCTTTTGTGGATCGGGGGTATGAAGTACATTAAATAGCTTTTCTAGTTCCCTCAACCATTCCTCAGCCACACAGGGTCGTAGGTACCTCTGAAAACAGGAGGCCTAGCCTTCTGAAATTCAGCCCATCCCATGTTATTACCCTCATGATGTCATTGTCATGTTGATCATGGTTGTGGTTACCATGGGTCTGGCGAAGCACCTCGGTAGTTCCTGAGGCCTGATCTCTCATGGCTTGTGCCATGTTTTCAAATGCGTGCATCATCTGACGCCACCATGTCATTTTCAGGTTTCCTATTGTTGGCACCGTTCCTTCTATTTGCCATAGCTTTCTGCTAAACAAAATATCACTAAGGTGATCAATCTCAATAATATTGTTAAATAGAGAAAAATACAAGCAAGTAGAGGAAATATGCAACAGTCTAGAGTTCCTACACATTCAGAGACTAAATTTACTCAACTGGCATGCTCAGCTGAGTTTATCCCAATCAGTGTCTATGCTAGGCTATTCTACCTAGATTTAGCAAGGTTCTAATAACCAGGCTCTGATACCATAATGTAACGTCCTAGTTTCTTTATTGATTTTAGTTGCGGAATTAGTGATGGACGCGGCCTGTCGCGAGGCCGGCACCGATAAAATTAATACTAGAAAGTGCAGCTAGTGGCACAACCTAGGTCGAATCTCTCTCGCGGAGCCTATGGACTCTATGGACAAATATGCTCAATTACACAAAAAGGGAAGTCTTTGAGGCAATTAACACACACTTGGTGTGCAATGAACTAATGGAATACATGCAACTAAATGAAACTAGAACTAACACTTTTTGGGGTTTTCAATATTTTTAAAGCTAAAGTAAATTGAGGTGAAGTGAAATGAGATGAATATGCTTTGTTGGAGAATGCTTTGGGCTATCCTTGCTATCAAAAAGTATGGAGTTAATCAATGAAAGACCATTTCCTAAGTAGTTTAGTGACCACTAACCTAGGTAATTTAATTAGAGGATGCAATTAGCCAACCGGACAATTAACAAGCCTAATCAAGATACCATCAATGAAGCAAATGAGGAATTAACATAAACTAGAATTCAACTCAACAATTACCATTGTCCTTAGAGTGACTTCCACAATGAATTAAAAATTACAATAAGAATTCAACCAAATCCAATGTAATCAAAACCCAGCAATGGAGAATCAAAATACAAATCACTAGTCTATTTAATTCCTAATGTCCAACTACAACCTAGTTGAGTTCCACAACCATGGAGCCACAATCAATACAAACTCATCAATATCAACAAGATAAACATGAATCCATAAAGAGAAGTAGTAGGAAAACAAGAAAAACTCCCTATTGGATGCCAGTAGCTCAGGCCCTATCATCCTCCTCCAAAGCACAAGAAGTTTAGCCACTCATGGATGGGAGAAATGCTCCACCAAGCTTCTCCAACCCTTGCTTAGCCATGGATGATGATGGAGGTTGCTGGAATTTGGTCTGAATAGGTGTGGAGAGTGGAGAAGATGAAGAGAGTGTGGTGAGTGTGGCTGGAAATGTGGAGAGACTTGAGAGAATGAGAGCTTGTGTGATGAATGTCTTCAAATTCGTGGGTTCTCTCTTGATTAGGTTAAGGGCCTCTAAAACCTCAGAATATTCCCTCTAATCTGACCTAGTATGCTCCCCTTGTGGTAAAACATTGAGAAAGTGGGCCCACCATCCGTTTCAGCTCTTAAAATCGCGAGAAATTCGTGCAGAACTGGTGTACCCACTGGCAGCGGGTCATCTACCCGCTGGCAGCGGGTGGATTACTTAAAACACGCGTTTTGCTCTGAAACTGAAGTCCACCCGCTGGCAGCTTGCAAGGCTACCCGCTGGCAGCGGGTGGAACAATAGAATAGGCCCAAAAATGCCTCTAAGCCTCAAATCTTGTACGGGCTTCGCTTTCCAGCTTCTTTCTCGACCTCTAGCACTTGAATCCTTGCTATTCCTCTAGCTAGTTGACCTACAAATCAACCAAAACAATTGTGAGGCCCTCAAGTTAATAAAACTAGAGAATTATCACAATTTATTCAATAAAAATATGGAATTAGCAAGATTGTGATTTAAGTCCTTAAGTGCCCTTGAATAACATTAAATTATGCATAATGACTCTTTAAAATCAACAAAAGCTTGTCAAATGCCAAAAGATACAAGGGTAAATATTGGTATTATCAACTCCCCCACACTTAGACCTTTGCACTCCTGAGCAAAGCAATCAGTCAAAAATGCAGCCAAGGGGGATGTAGGAAGCAACAAAATAACCAATCAAATCAAGATGCAAAACAGCTAAGCAAGAAACCATGTTCTTGGTTCATGCAACAAAAGCAAAACAACTATGCATAGCAATCAATTAAAACATGCAAATGACCGATGACTCAAGTGTTTCGCTCTACTCACTAATGTTGGATATTTTCTCTCTAACTTACTTACTTATCACTTTGCCATAGGCTTGAGAGAGATCTAGATCTCCACTAAGATGCGTTAGCTCAACAAATCATGAGGTCTTAATGGCTTGTAATGATGGATGCATGGTCATGGTGAAAAGTGTTTACAAAGAAGGAAATTATGCAAAACGAAACATTTTGAATTGACCCAATTAAATGATTGCTTGGGTTCCAAAAGAGTCTAACCAAACAATCATCTTCCAACAACCAAGAAATTTGTCTAAGATCCTTATTACTTTCGGTTGCAACTCTTTTATTCATCATCTCTTTTTTTTTTATTATTGCTTTTCTTTCTTTTGTATTTCCTTTTTTTTCTTCTTTTTAAATTTTTTTCTAAATAAATAAATGTATAATTCATTTATTTATTTATTTATTCTTTCTTTTCAAGCTTTTTGCTTGATTGGATCAATTAGACAATTTCAACCCAGGAAGATGAGTGGTCAGAAACTAAGAAACCTAAAGTCAAACATTTAATTAAAAGTCATAGTGCAAAATGTCTAGAAAAGCAAGAATTAAGCTCAAAGGGGTGACTAAGGGTAGCAAAAGAAGTGGTTTGTGTATGGGATATAGGTGAGTGAAACAAACGCCTCAATCATTTTTATTTAACTAACGCATGTCAAGCTTCAACAAGATTTCAATCAAGTTCTAGAAAGTAAACAAGTAAGCAGACAACACACAAGTATATGCAAGAAAAACAGAAGTGTTTGGCTCAAAATCTTCCAACAAGGCTAGGTTACTCTCACATCGATCAATGCATGCCTAATTAATTACTCACATTAATGTCTTGCTTAAGTTGAGAATTAGAGAGCACCAATCTCTTGAAAAATTGTTTCTTATTCTTGAATTGATTTTGCATTCTGCGGGCTCCTGACACACTACTTGAAAGCATTTTCTAAAATGCTTAAACAGGCACAAAAGTTAAGTGTGGTTCCCAAAAAAAAATTTCAAAACATTTGAGTAGATATCAAAAAGTGATTATGGAATTCCTGATTAACATCATTAATCCCAAAAGTCTTCAACAAAAACGAAAAATGAATCTACTCAGTTGATAATATCCATGAAAAAGGACTTAAAACCTGTGCATTTACATTTATATTCGCATCCACAAGAATAGAAGCTGAAAAACTAAATTCACAAGGAGTTAAAAACACAATCATGAAATAGGAATATAAATCTGATGTCAATATTTGCAATAATCACAAGGTAACCTGCCCATTCAGCAATTCAAGAAGCAATCATTCTTCAGAAACTTCTCCCCCACACTTGCAACAAGCATTGTCCTCAATGCAGAAAGATAAGACAAGGATGCGCAAGCACGAGGGTCCACAAGCATAAAAACAATCAGTTAAATGCAAAAAGAGGAGAAGAGGGGCGAGCAAGGCAAGCTAAACAGCTACACAGCTAAGAATGCATGAAATTATAATGTTCCAGAAGTTAAATGAGCCATCAGTAGCTCAACAGCAAAAGTAATAACCAGCACAAATAGAATTCATGAGTAAGAAGGAAAAGTAGCAGAAAAGTCAAATGAAACACAAAAGAAATAAAAGCAGATAAGACTAGCAAGCAGTTGGCTCAGAACCGAGCTCCATCACGGCCCTCTCGCAGCTCTCTAAAATTATCCCGGACCTCGACCTGAAAAGATGTGAAGCTAGCCTGCAAAGTGTGGATGTCATCCCGAAGAGTGTGGACGTCATCCCTAAGGGCACGCTGCTCAGAGATCAGGAGATCTAGCTTTTGGTCAGAGGTCTGCATCATTGGCTCTGAAGCTTGCGAAGGGGTCCGACTCGAAGAGGCTTCATCACGGCGCCGCCTGACATTCCTGGCTGGCGCGGGAGGTCTAATAACTGGAGGTCTTCCAAATCCCAATCTACTGTAATCTCTGGTGTTGGCAGGATCGAACTCTAAATCAGATTAAGCTGCGGAACACCTGCTCTCTTGTACATTTGAGAGATGAGATGTGGAAATAACAGAATTTGGGCCCTTCACTCCCTTCACTGAAGCCTTCTTGAGCGAGTCAAAAATCAGCCCGGCCACATCAACTCTCTCATTCTTCATGAATAAGTAAATAAGGTGATACTTGTTGAGAGGGTATGTCAGTACCATGGCTGGAAGGAAGAATGTTGTGACATATAAAAGCAGCCATGCTCTAGCAGCCGGGCACAGGGAAGAGCGTGTGCAAATAGATCTGAGATCCTCCATACTTAGCATCCCAATCGGAATTGTCCTGAATGAGCATCTCTCTAATTTCAGCGCGCGGAAAAGGAGCATCACCACTGTTAAAAGCTTGACTGTTGCTCTGTAAGCACAATTCGCACAACAGGCAGTCCAAAAAATTGCCGGATGAGCCAGCCAATGTGAATGTGGTAACCCTCGTGCCGCGGTAAGTCGGGTTGTTGATTGCTTGCGCTTGAGCTTGGCATTAATGTAGAATGTTGCACAAACTGCTCATTGTCAGCTACCTGTACCCGATTCAGAGATGTGAGGTTGGCGGCGCATAATTGATCAAAGAATGTATTGCCTTCCGTCTCAGGAAAATGAAATTCTTGATGGAGGGATCTATTTTCAACCTCCTCTTGTATTTCTTCAAAAGTCAGCTCTTCACCGGACATGCTTGCTAATCAACACAAACAAATAAAAACAGAAAAACACAAGCAATTTAAAAAGAAGAATCAGTCAACAAAGAACCAGCAAAACTACGCTAACCCAACCTAGATGCTCACACTAAAACAAATTAAAACTAATTAAAGAAGGGGGAAACTACATATACTACAGAAGAAATAAAACTATTGAATAAAAGGAAAACTAATTAATTAAAAACAAGTGTGTGAGCTACATTGAAGAGTAATCACGAGGGTCCATACTGATTTTAAGACTAAGAAATAACTAGGCTAGACTAAAGACAACTAACAAAGTGATAACTAAAGGTAAAAACTAGTGAGAGACTAAATATTATATATTTATTATTCCTAAACAAGACTAGGGTATTTATGAACTAATTCCAGATAAAATAATTAGAAATTAATTAAAAAAAAACTTAAACTAGAATTATTGACTACCTAAGTACTAATGTGACTAAAAGAAAAATAAACAAAAAGCATTACCCTATCTACTAAATCAAGATAAAAATTATTTACAACCTAAGTGAAAATCAAGATTAAATTATTTATCAACTAATACTAAGGCTACGCATACTAAAATATTCACTAATTGGAAGAAAAATTCAGATTAATAATTAATTAAGACTACAAAAGTTTAGAAAATAAAAATAAAAAGGAAATTAAATTTAATTTATATGAAATAGGTAAACTAAATAAAAATTGTGAAGTAAAATAAGTAGGAAATAAAAAAAAAATGAAAAGAAAATTACCTTATGGGAGAAATTGCAATGTAGGTTTAGTGGGGGATGGGATGAATGGGTGAAGGGGTTGGAAGGAGATTGGGGTTGGGTTTAGAGAAGGGGGGTTCGGTTTTGGGGAAGGTTGAAGGGGGGGTTGGGGTCACGGTTTGGAAGGGGAATGGGTGAAGGGAGGGTGGGGGTTATGGTTCGGTGGGGAATGGGTGAAGGGATGGGGGTACGGCTTGAAAGGGGGGGAAGGAAGGCTGATTGGGATGGCTTGGTTATGAAGGGGAATGGTTGTATGGTTTGGGATTGGAAGACGGCTGGGGTGGGTTAGGCGAATAGAGAAGAGAGGGAGAAAAAGGGAGGTTGGGGTTTGGTTTGGGAGTGCACGATTGGTGGGGAAGAAGAGAGGGGCTCACGATTTTGGGGTTGAGAAGTGAGAGGCTCACGGGTTTGGGTTGAGAGTTGAGAGAAGGGGAGAAGGGATGGAAGGTTGGGTTTGGTTTTGGTGTGGGAAGAGGGTACGGTTGGTGAAGGGATGAATGAGGATGGGGTGAATGGAGATGGTTTTGGGATATGGGGAAGAAAGCGAGAGGTTAGAGAGAGAGAGAAAGCTGAAAAGAAAAAGAGGGGGAATGGGGAATTAGGGTTAAGAAACTAAATATTTTTGAATTTGAAATTAGGTGAAATAAAATAAAATTAATTAATAATAATAATTTTTTTTAAATGCCCGACTCACCCGCTGGCAGCGGTGTGAAAAAAAACCACCCTCTGGCAGCGGGTAGTCAGAGGCGAGCTAAGGAAGGGCAAACAGGGGAGGAAAAGGGAGAGCCCTGTAGCTCTCGCTGGCAGCGGGCAAAGGCTACCCGCTGGCAGCGGGTGCTACAGAAACGTGCTTAAAAGTGGACATTTTGACCCCTAACTTCATTTCTCCACTCCATTCACTCCTGTATCCAACCAGAGACTCCTAAAAACATAAAAATGCCATCTATTCCTACTCTAGAACTAATTTGCTGGCTTCCATCTATCAAAAGCAAACCTCATACATCAAAATTCATGCCTTCAACAACCAAGGGAGTGTTTAACCACACAACTACACAAACACACAAAGCACAAACTAAAGCAACAAAATACACAAAAGCATAATTAAACCACAAAGAACAAAACCACAATCTACTACCTACTGGAAGATCTCTTCCCCCCACACTCATCTCAAGCAATCCATAAGAGGCAACAAATTAAATGCAAGATGAGAAAAGGAAAGAGATGACCTGGCCCCTCATGGGGGCTTGGAGTTTTCCTTGAACAATTTCAGCAAGTGACCATTCACCAAGTGCACGGCACCGGTTGAATCTTCCATTATCTCCACCGCTCCATAAGGAAAGACCTTGGTCACTGTGAAAGGTCCATCCCACGTGTTTCATCATTCCTTGCTTGAACTTGAATCTTGCTTTGAATTTTAAAACTTTATCCCCAACACTAAAGCATTTTCTAAGAATGCCTTTGTCATGAATTTTCTTTGTCTTCTCCTTGTACAACCTGGCATTTCATATGCTTCAGCCCTCATTTCATCAAGTTCTTGCAATTGGAGTGTTTCTTTCTTCTCCCGCAGCTTCCCATATCTAAGTTGCATTTTCGTGCACCGCCCAATATGCCTTATGCTCTAATTCAACCGGCAAATGGCAAGCTTTACCGAAGACTAGGCGATAAGGGGACATGTCTATTGGAGTTTTGTAGGCTGTGCGATATGCCCAAAGAGCTTCTTCAAGTCGGGAACTCCAATCCTTTCGGGAGGTGGTTGCACAACCCTTTCAAGAATCTTCTTAACTTCCCGGTTAGACACCCTTCTGCTGACCATTGGTTTGTGGTGGTAAGGTGTGGAAACTTTATGTCGGACACCATGCTTAGCTAATAGGCTATTGAAAAGCCTATTGCAAAAGTGGGTGCCCTGATCACTAATGATGGCTCTAGGGATCCCAAACCTACACAAATATTAGACTTGACAAATTTAGCTAGAGTTTGAGCATCATCCTTCCTAGTAGGTACGGCCTCTATCCACTTAGAAACATAGTCAACTGCCAATAAAATGTAAGTAACCCGTTTGATGGGGGAAAAGGTCCCATAAAATCTATGCCCCAAACATAAAAAATTTCACAAAATAGTATAGGTTGTTGTGGCATTTCTTGTTTCCATCCCAAAACCCCCAAAACGTGGCACGTATCACAAGTTTTACAAAAATTGACGGAATCCTTAACTAAAGTTGGCCAATAAAACCCACAGTCTAAGACTTTCCTAGAGGTTTCTTTCCACCAAAATGCCCCCACAAGCCAAGGTATGACAGGCAGTTAAGATGCTCTCTTGTCTTCCTCTGGTATGGCACCTTCGAATGACTTGATCAGCACATAGTCTCCAAAGATGTGGCGCATCCCAAGCTAGAATTTGGCATCTCCCTTAGCTTTTGTACCTGAAAAGTAGACATAGAAGGAGGTGTTACTCCACTAATGAGAAAATTCACTATATGAGCATACCAAGGCTCATGACGAGCTATGGTACATAACAAAGAATCTGGAAAAGCATCAAAAGTAGAGTTAGAAGAGTCCACTCCCTTTGTGTCCTCAGGTAAGCGACTCAAATGGTCAGCTACATGGTTTTCAGCTCCTGGTCTATCCTTAATCTCTATGTCAAATTCTTGCAAGAGAAGGGCCCATCTGAGTAGCCTGGGCTTGGAATGAGGTTTGGAGAAAAGATACTTCACTTGCAGCATGGTCAGAAAAAACTACAACCTTGGAATTAAGCAAGTAAGGTCTAAATTTCTCCAAAGCAAAGACAACGGCAAACAATTCCTTTTCAGTGGTGGATAATTAATTTGTGCCGGGTCTAGTGTCTTGGAGGCATATGCAATCACTCTAGAAACCCTGTTCTCCTTTGCCCTAGCATGGCTCCAACAGCAAAATTAGAAGCATCACATGAAATCTCAAAATGTAATTGCCAAATAGGAGCAGAAAGTATTGGGGGAGAGACAAGTCTAGATTTCAGTTCATCAAAAAGCAGACCTACATGCTTCATTAAAATCAAACTCTGCTCTTTTTGAAGTAATTGAGATAATGGATATGCAATTTTGCTAAAATCTTTAATGAACCTCCTATAGAACCCTGCATGACCCAAAATGATCTAATCTCCTTAACACATGTGGGGTATGGGAGGGAGGAGATTACTTCTATTTTTGCTTTATCCACTTCAATCCCTTTTTCAGAAATTAAATGCCCTAAAACAATTCCTTGATCAACCATAAAATGGCACTTTTCATAATTTAGCACAAGACCCTTTTCAGAACATCTAGCAAGAATTTTATCCAAGCTGTCTAAACATGCATCAAATGACTCTCCATAAACTGTAAAATCATCCATAAATACATCCATGCATTGTTCAAGAAAATCAGAAAAAATAGACATCATACAACGCTGAAATGTACCAGGAGCATTACACAAACCGAAAGGCATTCTCCTATATGCAAATGTACCAAAGGGGCAAGTAAAAGTGGTCTTTTCTTGGTCCTCCGGAGCTATGGGTACCTGAAAATAACCAGAGAAGCCATCAAGGAAACAGTAGTAAGACTTGCCAGCAAGCCTCTCAAGCATCTGGTCAATAAAGGGCAAAGGGAAATGGTCCTTTCTAGTGGCGTCATTTAATTTTCTATAGTCAATACACATGCGCCACGAATTCTGGACTCTAGTGGGAATCAACTCATCCTTCTCATTTTTCACTATTGTGATCCCACTCTTCTTTGGAACAACCTGCACAGGGCTAACCCATTTACTATCAGAAATTGGGTATATAATACCCGCACTCAAAAGCTTAGTGACCTCTTTCTTGACCACATCTAAAATCAAAGGATTCAACCTCCTTTGGGGTTGCCGCTTGGGCTGCGACCCCTCCTCTAGCAGAATTCTATGTGTACAAATTGTAGGACTAATCCCTGGTATATCTGCTAAAGTCCACCCTATTGCTCTTTTATGTTTTCTCAAAAGGTTTAAGAGCTTCCCTTCATTCTCGTCAGATAACCCATTAGCAATGATCACTGGTAATTGGTTATTTGACTCTAAGAAAACATACTTTAGATTTGAAGGGAGCTCTTTGAGCTCTAGAGTGGGAGGTTGAATTACAGAAGGAACTAATTTTTGCACATCTAAAGTGGCAAGAGTACTTCCCTTTAAAATTTCATTTTTACCACTTGCCTCAACTTCCATGCATTCAAACCTTGGTAGAATGTTCCCTTCTTCGGTTGATTCAGCTTCAACCGCGATTTCCTTTCTTTACTATGTTGCCCTTGGAATAGGTGAGAAGGTGGAGAAGCAGAAAAGGGTCTTCACATGGCAGAATGTATTGAACTTTGTTTTGAATCACCTTCCCTGTTTCATTGCTTGACTCACCTGAAAACTCAATGAACAACTTTCCCAAAGGGCCATCATAACTGCTCAAAGAAGAAAGAGAATCCAAAGAATAACTAGTCACAGAAAATGTATCAGATTGTGGGGCACCACGTGTACAATCAACTGACATGCAGTTAAGACATGAGGGATCACCTCCACAAGAGCAAGTAGATGGAAAAGAATATAAAGAAGAGAATGAAGCAAGAGTGTCATCATCAGCATGCAAAAGTTCAGTGAATGAAAAATAACCATCAGAAAATGCATCAACAGTAGATTCAGAATTATCATCATCAAGCTTATAACCTACATGTTCATCTTCCATGATTATATCTATTGCACTAACCCCAAGTAAAGAATAGTCCTCATATGGATGCTTCATGGCCTCATACATATTAAAATTAACTTTATGATCTCCCACTTCCATAGAGATCGTTCCTTCTTTCATGCTAATCACAGTGTTAGCAGTCCTCAAGAAGGGGCGACCTAAAATGAGAGTGGAATCCTGAGGCACTTCCGCAGCCATATCAAGAACATAAAAATCAGCTGGAATGAGCAAGTCTTTCACTCGGACCAAAAGGTCCTCTATAATCCCATCAGGTCGCCTAATGGACCTATCAGCTAATTGTAAGATTACTGTAGTGGGTTGAAGTGTTTTAACACCTAGGGCCTGATAAACAGATTTAGGCATGACATTTATAGCAGCCCCTAGATCAAGTAATGCACCCCCTATAGTAACCTTACCAATAGTACAAGGGATTGTGAAAGACCCCGGGTCTTGACACTTGACCGGGATTTGGGGTTTGAAAAGAGCAGAAACATTAGAGCTCACTTGAACTCTCTCATTTGGTCTAAATCTTCTCTTGTTTGTACAAAGCTCTTTCAAAACTTTTGCATATTTAGGCACTTTTCTTACCAACTCTAACAAAGGAATATTAACTTCTAACTTGGTAAATAAATTCAGTGCCTCTTCATCAGTTTTAACTTCCTTGACTTTCTTACTTAGCAAATATGAATTAGGAAAGGGAAGATCACTTATACTTACCTCCTTACCTTTTTGGGTGGAGATGGCTTTGTTAATTGCTTCTTCCTTCTCCTTTTGTTCCTCTTTTTCTTTTGGTTCCTCTTGTTGCTCCTTCTTCTTTTCTTCAACTTTTTCCCGCAGTCTAGTCTCTTTGGAGCTCTCAGAAAGCTTGAGTGGTGACAGAGGAGGACTTTCACAAACAATTTCTTCAATTTGTTCATCACCTTCCTTGTCTTCAAATCTGACTTTTCTGCCGCTTCTAAGGCTTATGGCATTCAGTGACTTGGGATTGATCACTGTGTTAGAAGGCGTCGCTCCGCTTGATCTTGCTTGTTCATCACTTCTTGTTAGACAGCTGAGTGACAAATGAGTTCAGGTTGTCATGCTTTACTTCCATTTGTTCAAACTTGTTCATGATATTAGTGAAGCATGAGTCAACGTGTGAGGCGACGGCCTTGATTTTATCATCAGTGATACTCCGCTCTTGGTCAAATTTTGCACCAATATCTGAGAACCCTTTCACTAGAAGCTGTTTAAGCTCATCATTGCTTGAAGACGGTGCACCTTGACTAATGGGAACCATGGCATTGGTGGTGTTCTGTTTTGGTGCTTGGCTAGGTGAAGCCCCTTGAAAATTTGAGTATTGACCACCATAAGAATTTCCTCCTCTAGAAGGGTAGTTCCCTTGACTTTGCCCACTGCTAAACCCTTGAGTATTCTGATTACCGCTATTCCCATATCTGAAGTTAGGGTGATCTCTCCAACCAGGATTGTATGTATTGGAGTAAGGGTCCCTTTGTTGGTATTGCCCAGGCCGTGCTTGATACATTGCATTCACATCTTCATATTGACCAGGGCAGTCTGCTGATATGTGCATAGGGGAATCGCAGAATGTACAACTAGCGCCTACCATAGCTAGCTGTTGAGTGGGTGATCTTGGAGATTGGATGCTCAGTCCATCCACCCTCTTGGTTAGTGCAGACAGTTCATGTACCACTTTCACCAACAATGGATCTCGATCTGCTGGAGATATCTCTTTTAGTGCTCGAGTATCCCTCGTGGTAATGTTCTGCCTACTCAAGGCGAGCTTCTTGATCAACTCCATTGCTTCATCAGGGGGCATGTCTTCTATGGACCCATTAGCAGCTGCATTGAGCATTTTTGCATCTTCATCAGTTAACCCATAGACAAAAGCTTGGACTAGGTGCTCCAGTGGCATTTGATGGTTTGGACATTTTGCTACCATATCCTGAACACGTGTCCAATATCCATAGAATGTTTCACCCTCTTCTTGCCTTGAAGATGCAATCTCTTTTCTTGCTGCGGCGACTTTGTTTGAAGGATAATATTTTTCAATAAAGTGCTTCTTCAAATTATCCCATGTTTGGTAAGCATCTGGGGTGTACCTTGGCAAACTCATATACCAAACCTTTGCTTTCCCTTCCAGAGTGAGATGGAAAACCTTCCACATGACTTCTTCAAGTTTAGCCCCCACGGGCTTCATCGTCATGCAATGCATGTGGAGAGAGCTTATATGTGTATACGGATTCTCACCTGGAAGACCATGAAATTTTGGAAGTGAGTGCACAAGAGAACCTTTAATTTCAAAATCAGTAGTAAAAGTAGGAGTAGCACCAACCAAAGATTCAAAATTATCATCAAATTGATTCAATTGTTTAATGGACTTTTTAGGTTGATCTACCACATTATTACCTCCTTCATTCCTTTCCCTATTGTCCATCCGATTATCCCCGTTATCCTCTTCGGCCATTTCTTCTATTGCTAGTTCTCTTTCCCTTTCTTGGTTAGCCTTAATTACTTCTTTTTTGAGTTTTCTTATTTTCCTAAGAGTTCTTTCAATTTCTAAATAATGGAATTAGGTCTCCTCTAGAACTTCTTAGCATACACTAAACAAACCAACAAAAAGAAGAAAACACACAGAAAAACATGTAAAACAAATAAAACAGACCAGAAAACCAGAAACAAGCAACACAGAATGAAAAACAGTGCAGTTCACTGCTTCACCCGCTGCCAGCGGGTGGGTTCATCGCTGCCAGCGGGTAAGACAGAAACAGAAGCAATTCTGCACTGTTAAGCAGTAAAGCAGAAAAACAGGGCAGATTCGAAAAACCAGCAAAAATCCAACTGAAAATGCTTCAAAATGACTATTCAAGCCTAAAAATAAATGCTAAATCAACTATAAACTACCTAGAAACAATAAACAAATAAAAACACAATTAAATGCAATTAAACTAAGTAATTTCTTGCCAAAAGAAAATAGGACAGCTATGAAAAATTTCACAAAAACCAGCAAAAACACTTACTAAAAATCACAATAAGCCTAGAAACAAACACTAAAATGAAAAGACACAACTTAAAACACAAAACACAATAACAAAACACAATCTAACTATGTGATTCCCAAAGAAATCACGCGAAAACAACCCAATTCGTGAGAATCTAGCACAATTGCACAAAGAACCAAATGGCTCCCCGGCAACGGCGCCAAATTGAGGACGCGGCCTTGTCGCGAGGCCGGCACCAATAAAATTAATACTAGAAAGTGCAGCTAGTGGCACAACCTAGGTCGATTCTCTCTCGCGAGCCTATGGACTCTATGGACAAATATGCTCAATTAACACAAAAGGGAAGTCTTTGAGGCAATTTAACAAACACTTGGTGTGCAATGAAACTAAATGGAATTAAATGCAACTAAATGAAACTAGAACTAACACTTTTTGGGGTTTTCAATATTTTTAAAGCTAAAGTAAATTGAGGTGAATGAAATGAGATGAATATGCTTTGTTGGAGAATGCTTTGGGCTATCCTTGCTATCAAAAAGTATGGAGTTAATCAATGAAAGGCCATTTCCTAAAGTAGTTTAGTGACCACTAAACCTAGGTAATTTAATTAGAGGATGCAATTAGCCAACCGGACAATTAACAAGCCTAATCAAATACCATCAATGAAGCAAATGAGGAATTTAACATAAACTAGAATTCAACTCAACAATTACCATTGTCATTAGAGTGACTTCCACAATGAATTAAAAATTACAATAAGATTCAACCAAATCCAATGTAATCAAAACCCACAATGGGAGAATCAAAATACAAATCACTAGTCTATTTAAATTCCTAATGTCCAACTACAACCTAGTTGAGTTCCACAACCATGGAGCCACAATCAATACAAACTCATCAATATCAACAAGATAAACATGAATCCATAAAGAGAAGTAGTAGGAAAACAAGAAAAACTCCCTATTGGATGCCATAGCTCAAGCCCTAATCATCCTCCTCCAAAGCACAAGAAGTTTAGCCACTCATGGATGGGAGAAATGCTCACCAAGCTCCTCCAACCCTTGCTTAGCCATGGATGATGATGGAGGTTGCTGGAATTTGGTCTGAATAGGTGTGGAGAGTGGAGAAGATGAAGAGAGTGTGGTGAGTGTGGCTGGAAATGTGGAGAGACTTGAGAGAATGAGAGCTTGTGTGATGAATGTCTTCAAATTCGTGGGTTTCTCTCTTGATTAGGTTAAGGGCCTCTAAAACCTCAGAATATTCCCTCTAATCCGACCTAGTATGCTCCCCTTGTGGTAAAACATTGAGAAAGTGGGCCCACCATCCGTTTCAGCTCTTAAAATCGCGAGAAATCGTGCAGAACTGGTGTACCCGCTGGCAGCGGGTCATCTACCCGCTGGCAGCGGGTGGATTACTTAAAACACGCGTTTTGCTCTGAAACTGAAGTCCACCCGCTGGCAGCTTGCAAGGCTACCCGCTGGCAGCGGGTGGAACAGTAGAATAGGCCCAAAAATGCCTCTAAGCCTCAAATCTTGTACCGGCTTCGCTTTCCAGCTTCTTTCTCGACCTCTAGCACTTGAATCCTTGCTATTCCTCAAGCTAGTTGACCTACAAATCAACCAAAACAATTGTGAGGCCCTCAAGTTAATAAAACTAGAGAATTATCACAATTTATTCAATAAAAATATGGAATTAGCAAGATTGTGATTTAAGTCCTTAAGTGCCCTTGAATAACATTAAATTATGCATAATGACTCTTTAAAATCAACAAAAGCTTGTCAAATGCCAAAAGATACAAGGGTAAATATTGGTATTATCAATTAGGTTATTTACTTAACTTCTTAAAAACCCGGTCTAATTTTTTTCTTTTTCTTTTCATGAAGTTAAGTGTTTCCCAAGGATCGTTTACTCTCGGTTGGTTACTTAACCTAAGAAACTAAAGTTACATGTTTGAAACTCTCGCACGCTCTCCCAACATACACATACCAATAAGGTTAACTGGAAATGAGGTATTATACCTCTGCAATATTACCTAAGCAGTTAAAACCTAAGTTCACAGCATATAATCCATACAGACATATATACATACAAACATAAGTATCAAGTTAGTGGCTCGCAGGCCCAAAATAGTAAGTACTACGTCTAACTAGAGTGACATCAGAGTCACTGCCAAAAATGTGAGTCAGCTCCTGCTACCTGTCCACCTCACCCCCTTTCTAGTCCCTGGGGCCATTCTCAACCGAAGGGAAGAAGAAAAGGACGTAACCACCTTCAGGACTTGAAGTATCCCAAGAGGGGTACCTCCAGGACTCTACCTCAATCTCCAGCAACAAAATGTACCTGGGCATCTGAACACACTAACGTAATGAGATATAAAATCCCAGTAACATAGATTACCAATTTTATATATAAAAACTAATTAGTGGTTCAACTGCATTCCTAAGAATACAGAAAAATGCTTCCTTCTCAATCAACAGATAATTTAAACATAATACACATCGATTACAAGATATTTCCATTGTCAAAAAGGAAATCAATACATCAATCACATGATATTTCCAATCATACAAATGGTCATGCTGAAAAACTGTAAACAGATGAAAAATCACTTTCATTTTCAAAACATGCATATTTACCACTATATGCAATTTTCAGCCATGCCAGTATTTTCCAAAAGATTCATGTTTACCTCTACATGCAACCGTCAAGTCTCTCCAGGACCTGTTACAACTGGTTAAACCATTACCATCAATTCAAAAACAATCTAATGAAACAGGACAATGCCGACTTACCATTTAACACTATGGAAAGCCTACCCAAATAGGGCTAACAGGTAATTACCTAACATCCCAGGGCGTCCCCCGGTATGCGCAAAAAGTTAGAACCTTAGGATCACCAGTCCCGGACTGGATTATTTCCTCACTAGTTGCTAGGCAGCTACGTCCCGGACGCATTCCTAGCCAGCCTAGTGTGTCCTTTTCATACAGATCAAATTATAGATTATAATTTTTATCCACAAGTAATGTTTACTCAGTTGCCAAATACATTGCCTCTCCAGGGCATCAAAACACTGATAGTGCCTCTCCAGGGCATCAAAACACAATCATTGCCTCTCCAGGGCAAAAACACAAATATTGCCTCTCCAGGGCAATTTACCATTTTACCCCTTCCAGGCATATGCACATCAGAATACAGATGCATGCTCAAAAGCCTGCCCTCCAAGGCATTTTCAGTTCACAGATGCATGCAAAAGTTCATTTTCATGATTTGGATGCCACACACTTAAATAGCCTGATAAAATCAATAATTCAACATTGGTCAACAAAAGTCAACCAGAAGTCAACCATATTGTCAAACATAACTTGCATATCATGTAACAGCATAACTAGCAATTTAAGCATCCAAAGGTCATGGAATTTCACCACAAGCATCATTAATGCATACTCAATAGCTTTAATCAAATTTCCAGTAAAGGCAATTGCATTTGGACCCTTAAATTCACAAATCATTTCAAAGGAGTCCATTTCTTTAAAATAAGGAATTCAAAGCACATTTCAAGCAATTTGACTTTACTTAGTCACCAAAATGGTCAATTAGGACCTGCTACACACACCCAGAAAATCCCAACAGAATTGAACCAGAATTTGGGTAGAAATAGGACTTTTCAGTTTTTATCAAGTTTTTCTTGCAATTTAGTCCCTATTAACACCCAAATTCTGTTCTGGGTTGTTTCAAGTCAAAACCAGAGTGCAGCAAATTTCTAAAAGCTAATTGGGACTTGCTCATGCAGTTTCCACAGAAAAAGCAACCAGAACACATACTTTTGCAGCAAAACACATAAATTCTTCTAAAAATCAACTTGAGCATAAAAAGGGGTTAGAGGCCACTCTGACCACCTCCCTGCCAACACATAGGTACATACATATATATAAAACCAGAAAGTACAGGAATTTCACCACAGATAGCTCAGTTTACACAGATTCTGAAAAAGGGGCAAAAACAGTGAAATTCATGCAGTTTAGTCCCTACTACTTCTCCCTTTTAGTTTTAAGCTCTAACCAGCCCATCCTAGTGTCTCCCAAACAAACTTAGGCTATTTGTGACTTACACAACAAGTTGGTGCAGTCACATTAACACGAGCTACCGTTTCTGCACACTTTTCCTTCCTTTTTGCCATTTTCTTATCTTTTAGTTCCTCTAGTCACTTAGGGTGCCTAAACCAGATCAAACAGAAGTTCTAGAGCATTTACAGGTGACTAGCTAACTAGAAAGTTCCAAAGAAAAAGAATCACCAAAGCTCACAGCCACACTTAGCATGTTTGAATCTCAAGACCCCACTCTTGACATGCCTAGGCTTTCCCATATAATTGATTTAAGCTACCAACAAGCTTTTCTTGGGGTCATGCCAGCTAGAACACTAACCATGATGCACTCATAAAAAGGAAATGCAACTTGAATGCCTTATTCTGTAAAACTTAGGCTATTCTTTCGAAAATCACACTTCACTGTTACTTACCCTCCATAAGTTTCAAAACAGAATTTTAGCATTAGGTAGGTGTATTTTTCAGTATGTAGCTACTGTGAAAATACAGAAGGTACATGGAGAAGAATACCCCCACTTTCCAGCAGTGATTCAAAGAGGGTTTTCCAAACATTTTATTTCAAAGAGTTCATGCCCTCTTTGTTTTTAACATAGCAAATTTTTTTCCTACTTGTTTTCTTACCATCACTGTATTCATTCACTAGCATTTTACCAAAGAATTGCCAGGAAATAGAAAATTTACAGCAAATGGCAGTAATGAAAATCCAATGCAATTTCTATGTGAAGAAGAAATTTCAGTTTAGAATTCAATCTCATGCTCATGATTCTTTCAAACCAGACATTCATCCTACCCTCCTTATACCAGAAATTAACCTTCCCAATTCCCTTAGAAAGATTCACAGCAACCAAATTTACAGAAATAAGAAAATTCCATAAAGATTCCCAGCAAATAACAGTGACAACCTTTCTTCTAGCAAAGGACAATTTTCAAAGTTAAAAGCTGAAATTCATCACTGTCAAACCAGAAATTTACTGAGTCTCCATGACAAATCCTATCCACTAAGAGGTTCTAATAACATTTACTCAAACATTTCAAGTCAATTCAGGACTCAGATCATCAGAGACACAAAGTCAGCAAGCATATAGTTCAATCATCAGAATAGCATTTTTTAGCAGAAAATTCACAAGTTTTCGAGGCTCTGAACCCTTGTACGGCAGCCTCTGATCATACATGCATTGAGGGATTTTGAAGATTATTCTTAGCTTTCTAATGACTACTCACACGCTCAAATTGGATAACAGATGAAGGAGATATGCCTCATGGAAGCTTCACTGCCCAAAACAGAGCATTCTGTGGCAGCCTCGGGAAAATGAGTCATAGAGGCTCATACCACCGTTTCTGGTGGATGCTCTTGGCTCAGTGATGGAGAAGGAAGGGTAACACTACGTTACCTTGATTTCCAGAAGAAGAAACACGGATTTGGACCTCTGAATGGCTTGGGCAAATTGGTGGAGACAAAGCAGAATTTTGCTGTGTGTGGGAGTGTGAACTTTCAGCTCCTATCTCCTCCTCCAGCTGCTAAGTCTCGAATTCCCAGCTTCTCCACAGCTCCAGCTACCTTCCTGAATCCTCAACTCACAACTCTCAGCTCTGGTTTTTCCGTTTTGCCTGCTAATGCCCTCTCTCAACCGGTTTCCTTCCTTATATAAGCCTTAAGCCATGTGAAAATCTAATTATTAGTGGGATTATGTGTTGGCTGGATGGGGCTCGTGGGTTAGCATTAGAACACATATTAAGGGGTGCTGGTACTTCTTAAGGGCTTGTTTGGGTGGGTGATTAATTACTTAAGTCCCGGGTAGGCTTTGATCTAGGTGCATTAGTGGTTAATGCTTAGGAGCTTGCTTATTTTAAGCTACACCTCATATGGCCTCGGGTTTCCAGACTCAATTCACTAATTTTAATCTTGCATTTCTGCTTACTTAAGTTGCTGGATGTAGTAACTACCTTGATTGGGTTTTTATTTGGCTTTAAAACTAGTAAATTCGGTTACAAGCTTTTAAAGGCATTAAAAGGGGTTAATTTGTCATAAGTTTCTTATTTATTGCCACTTTTAAAATATGTCACTCACCTAATTGTGTTTGTTTTTCATTAAATTCATGACTGGCATTTTGTAGGATAGTTTAGGGTGTCTCTAAGTGATTAAATTGGGCTTCCTTAGGCCTTAAGTAAGCTAAAGGGGTTAAAGCTCTCATTTTTCAGTTCTTTCATTTTAGTCCTGAATTTTTATTGGAAAAAATGTGTCCTTTTAGGACTTTTCTTGAGGTTGGGGTAGGTCTTAGGGTACCTCTAAAGTGTCCTAAGGTATCTTTCTAGGGTCAAATAGGTCTTTTCTGCCCTATTTTACTTATTAAAGAAAAGGGTTAAAACTAACTTATTCTTTTCAATTTAATCCCTAGTGTTAGGGTTAAGGTTCCTCTGGTCATTTTTCTCTAGTTTTTGGGTCTCTTGACCTCTAGTTAGGGTTTCATAAACTCAATTACAAACAAAAAGAAGACAAACCATCCAAACACTCAAAAATCAAAAAGTCAAACAAATTAAAGAAAAGTCAACACAAAAGTCAACCACTTAGAAAAGTCAACACTTTGACTTTTGGTCAAAGTTGAGTTTCCATTTTTGGGATGTTACAATACTACCCCCCTTATTGGAATTTTGCCCTCAAAATTCTAAGAAAAGTACCTGTGAATAATGCCGGATACTGTTGTCTCATGTCCTCTTCGCGTTCCCAAGTCATTTCCTGTGTCGAAACATCTTGCCACAACACTTTGACTAATGGAACGGTCTTACTCCGAAGTTGTCTGGTTTCAAACTCCAGAATCTTCACAGGGACTGAGGGGTAAGTTAAATTTTCTTTTAATTCTACCGGCTCAGTTTTGAGTTTGTGTGGGGTCAGGAATGTATTTTCGGAGTTGAGAAACATGAAATACGTTGTGAAGGTAGGACAACTTTGGGGGTAGGGCTATTTGATATGCCGCCAGACCGATTCTCTTAAGAATCTGATAGGGACCTATGAATCGCGGATGTAATTTACGTGCTTTTAGTGATCTCCCTATGCCTGTCATTGGTGTTACTTTGAGGAATACATGGTCTCCCTCATTGAACTCCAGTGGTTTCCTCCTCTGATTGGCATAATTCTCTTGCCTTTGTTGGGCAACCTCATCTTATCCCTAATCATACGGAGTTGTTCCGTAGTTTGGCGAACTATTTCCGGCCCTAGCACTCTCTCCTCACCGACTTCCGTCCAACACAGTGGAGACCTACACTCTCTTCCATAGAGAGCTGCATACGGTGCCATGTCTATACTCGAGTGATAGCTATTGTTGTAGGCAAATTCTATTAGTGGCAAGTAGGCATCCCATGTGCCTTCTTGTTCCAGTGCACATGATCGAAGCATATCCTCGAGAGTTTGGATTGTTCTCTCGGACTGACCGTCAGTCTGAGGATGGTATGCTGTGCTAAACCTCAACTGTGTCCCTAAGGCTTTCTGTAGAGCTTGCCAGAATCGTGAAGTGAATCTGGGATCTCTGTCGGACACTATACTGGTAGGCACTCCGTGAAGTCTCACTATTTCCTTAATGTAGATTTGGGCTAGTTTTTCTAAGGAAAATGTGATCTTGATGGGTAAAAAGTGAGCGACTTTGTGAGTCTATCCACAATTACCCAGATCGAATCATTACCGGAAGGGGTCCTAGGCAGTCCTACTACGAAATCCATGGTAATTTGGTCCCATTTCCACTCGGGTATGGCTAAAGGTTGCAGCATCCCCGAGGGTTTTTGATGTTCTATTTTGACCTGTTGGCAGGTTAGACACTTACCCACGTGCTCGACTATGTCTTTCTTCATCCCTGGCCACCAAAATTTCTTTTTCAGGCCTTGGTACATCTTGGTCATACCGGGATGAATAGTATACATGCTCCTATGGGCTTCATCTAAAATCTTATTCCTTAACTCAGGGTCGCTAGGAATCACTATCCTATCCCTAAACAATAGTACCCCATCCTCCGATTCGTGAAAGTCGGATTGTTTCCTTAAGACATCTAGGGTTTCATCCTTAATTTGGGCTTCCTTGATTTGAGCCCGCAGGTCACACTCAATCCTAAACTCACTCATCTCTAACTTTTCATCCGCCAACACAGTATTCAAGCCTAGGTCTCTAAACTTCTCAATCATTTTCATTTCTTCGACCATTAAGTGGGCTACCTGAATCGATTTCCTACTCAAGGCATCGGCAACTACATTGGCTTTCCCCGGGTGGTACTTAAGTTCGAAGTCATAATCCTTTAATAAGTCTACCCACCTCCTCTGCCTCATATTCAACTCCTTCTGATCGAAAAGATACTTAAGGCTTTTATGGTCACAAAAGATGGTAAACCTAGCTCCGTATAGTAGGTGTCTCCAAATTTTTACTGCAAAGATTATGGCCGCTAGTTCTAGGTCATGTGTCGGGTAGTTCTCTTCATTTGGCTTAAGTTGTCGTGAGGCATATGCCACCACTTGCTTATTTTGCATAAGCACACAGCCTAGTCCTTTCCTTGAGGCATCAGTGTACACCTCGAAAGGCTCCGATGGGTCAGGTATGGTGAGCACAGGGGGTATGGTCAACCTATCCTTCAGAGTTTGGAAACTTGTTTCGCACTCTGCGACCATTTGTAAGGTGTGTTCTTTCGGGTCAATCTAGTCATAGGTAGGGCTATCTCCGAAAATCCCTTTACGAATCTCCTATAGTACCCAGCTAAACCCAAAAAGCTTCTAATTTCGGTTACAGTTTGGGGTTTCTCCCAATTCCTCACGGTCTTCGACTTACTTTGGTCTATAGCTACGCCTTGCCTATTGATCACATGCCCTAAAAACATCACTTCTTCTAACCAAAATTCGTATTTCTCTATTTTGGCGAATAGCTGTTTCTCTCGTAGTACTTGCAATATCAATGCAAGATGTTCTTGATGTTCTTCCGGAATTTGTTAAGACATGATCCACGCTCCTCCCATGCCAAGACGACTCCAATCGGAGCATCAAAACCACTCCGGTTCGCGAATACAACGCGAACCGTTGTGTTTCACTCACTTGCGCAACAAGTCTTCTGCCTCGTAATTCGAAGTTTTTGAGATCCGACCGCGATTTGTCGTCCGGAATATGTTAGACATGATCCACGCTCCTCCCGTGCCAAGACGACTCCAATCGGAGCATCAAAACCACTCCGGTTCGCGAATACAACGCGAACTGACGTGTTTGACTCACTAGCGGAACAAGTCTTTTGACTCGTAATTCGTGAAGGTTTCTGAGATCCGACCTCAATTTTTCGTCCGGAATATGTTAGGACATGATCCACGCTCCTCCCATGCCAAGACGACTCCAATGGGAGCATCAAAACCACTCCAGTTCGCGAATACAACGCGAACCGACATGTTTGACTCACTTGCGCAACAAGTCTTTTGCCTCGTAATTCGTGAAGGTTTCTGAGATCCGACCGTGATTTTTCGTCCGGAATATGTTATCCAGGCTCCTCCCATGCCAAGACGACTCCAATTGGAGCATCAAAACCACTCCGGTTCGCAAATACAATGCGAACCGACGTGTTTGACTCACTTGCGCAACAAGTCTTTTGCCTTGTAATTCGTGAAGTTTCTGAGATCCGACCGCGATTTGACGTCCGGAATATGTTAGGACTTGATCCATGCTCCTCCCACGCCAAGACGACTCCAATGGAGCATCAAAACCACTCCGGTTCGCGAATACAACGCGAACCGACGTGTTTGACTCGCGCAACAACTCTTTTGCCTCGTAATTCGTGAAGTTTCTGAGATCCGACCGCGATTTGTCGTCCGGAATATGTTAGACATGATCCACGCTCCTCCCATGCCAAGACGACTCCAATCGAGCATCAAAACCACTCCGGTTCGCGAATACAACGCGAACCGACGTGTTTGACTCACTTGCGCATCAAGTCTTCTGCCTCGTAATTCATAAGGTTTCTGAGATCCGATCGCGATTTGTCGTTCGAAATATGTTAAGACATGATCCACGCTCCTCCCATGCCAAGACGACTCCAATCGGAGCATCAAAACCACTCCGATTCGCGAATACAACGCGAACCGACGTGTTTGACTCACTTGCGCAACAAGTCTTTTACCTCGTAATTCGTGAAGGTTTCTGAGATCCGACCGAGATTTTTCGTCCGGAATATGTTAAGACATGATCCACGCTCCTCCCATGCCAAGACGACTCCAATCGGAGCATCAAAACCACTCGGTTCGCGAATAGAACGCGAACCGACGTGTTTCACTCACTTGCGCAACGACTCTTTTGCCTCGTAATTCGTGAAGGTTTCTGAGATCCACCGCGATTTGTCGTCCGGAATATGTTAAGACATGATCCATGCTCCTCCCATGCCAAGACGACTCCAATCGGAGCATCAAAACCACTCCGGCTCGCGAATACAACGCGAACCGACGTGTTTCACTCACTTGCGCAACAAGTCTTTTGCCTCGTAATTCATGAAGGTTTCTGAGATCGACCGCGATTTGTCGCCCGGAATATGTTAAGACATGATCCACGCTCCTCCCATGCCAAGACGACTCCAATCGGAGCATCAAAACCACTCCGGTTCGCAAATACAACGCGAACCGACGTGTTTGACTCACTTGCGCAACAAGTCTTTTGCCTCGTAATTCGTGAAGGTTTCTGAGATCCGACCGTTTTTCGTCCGGAATATGTTAGGACATTATCCACGCTCCTCCCATGCCAAGACGACTCCAATGGAGCATCAAAACCACTCCGTTCGTGAATACAACGCGAAACGACGTGTTTGACTCACTTGCGCAACGAGTCTTTTGCCACGTAATTCGTGAAGGTTTCTGAGATCCGACCGCGATTTCTCATCCGGAATATGTTAGACATGATCCACGCTCCTCCCATGCCGAGACGACTCCAATCGGAGCATCAAAACCACTCCTGTTCCCGAATACAACGCGAACCGACGTGTTTGACTCACTTCCGCAACAAGTCTTTTGCCTCGTAATTCGTGAAGGTTTCTGAGATCCGACCGCGATTTGTCGTCTGGAATATGTTAAGACACGATCCACGCTCCTCCCATTCCAAGACGACTCGAATGGAGCATCAAAACCACTCCGGTTCGCGAATACAACGCGAACCGACGTGTTTGACTCGCGCAACAACTCTTTTGCCTCGTAATTCGTGAAGTTTTCTGAGATCTGACCGCGATTTGTCGTCCGGAATATGTTAGACATGATCCACGCTCCTCCCATGCCAAGACGACTCCAATCGAGCATCAAAACCACTCCGGTTCGCGAATACAACGCGAACCGACGTGTTTGACTCACCTGCGCATCAAGTCTTTGCCTCGTAATTCATAAAGGTTTCTGAGATCCGACGCGATTTGTCGTTCGAATATGTTAAGACATGATCCACGCTCCTCCCATGCCAAGACGACTCCAATCGGAGCATCAAAACCACTCCGATTCGCGAATACAACGCGAACCGACGTGTTTGACTCACTTGCGCAACAAGTCTTTTACCTCGTAATTCGTGAAGGTTTCTGAGATCCGACCGAGATTTTTCGTCCGGAATATGTTAAGACATGATCCACGCTCCTCCCATGCCAAGACGACTCCAATCGGAGCATCAAAACCACTTCGGTTCGCGAATAGAACGCGAACCGACGTGTTTGACTCACTTGCGCAACAAGTCTTTTACCTCGTAATTCGTGAAGGTTTCTGAGATCCAACCGCGATTTTTCGTCCGGAATATGTTAAGTATGATCCACGCTCCTCCCATGCCAAGACGACTCCAATCGGAGCATCAAAACCACTCCGATTCGCGAATACAACGCAACCGACGTGTTTGACTCACTTGCGCAACAAGTCTTTTGCCTCGTAATTCATGAAGGTTTCTGAGATACGACCGCGATTTTCGCCGGAATATGTTAAGACATGATCCACGCTCCTCCCATGCCAAGACGACTCCAATCGGAGCATCAAAACCACTCCGGTTCGCAAACAACGCGAACCGACGTGTTTGACTCACTTGCGCAACAAGTCTTTTGCCTCGTAATTCGTGAAGGTTTCTGAGATCCGACCGCGATTTTTCGTCCGGAATATGTTAGGACATTATCCACGCTCCTCCCATGCCAAGACGACTCCAATGGAGCATCAAAACCACTCCAGTTCGCGAATACAACGCGAACCGACGTGTTTGACTCACTTGCGCAACAAGTCTTTTGCCTCGTAATTCGTGAAGGTTTCTGAGATCCGACCGCGATTTTTCGTCCGGAATATGTTAGGACAAGATCCACGCTCCTCACATGCCAAAAGACTCCAATCGGAGCATCAAAACCACTCCGATTCGCGAATACAACGCAAACCGACGTGTTTGACTCACTTGCGCAACAAGTCTTTTGCCTCATAATTTGTGAAGGTTTCTGAGATACGACCGCGATTTGTCGTCCGGAATATGTTAAGACATGATCCACGCTCCTCCCATGCGAAGACGACTTCAATCGGAGCATCAAAACCACTCCGGTTCGCGAATACAACGCGAACCGACGTGTTTGACTCACTTGCGCAACAAGTCTTTTGCCTCGTAATTCGTGAAGGTTTCTGAGATCCGACCGCGATTTGTCGTTCGGAATATGTTAAGACATGATCCACGCTCCTCCCATGCCAATACGACTCCAATCGGAGCATCAAAACCACTCCGGTTCGCGAATACAACGCCAACCGACGTGTTTGACTCACTTGCGCAACAAGTCTTTTGCCTCGTAATTCGTGAAGGTTTCTGTGATACGACCACGATTTGTAGTCCGGAATATGTTAGGACATGATCCACGCTCCTCCCATGCCAAGACGACTCCAATCGGAGCATCAAAACCACTCTAGTTCGCGAATACAACGCGAACCGACGTGTTTGAGTCACTTGCGCATCAAGTCTTTGCCTCATAATTTGTGAAGGTTTCTGAGATCCGACCGCGATTTGTCGTCTGGAATATGTTAAGACATGATCCACGCTCCTCCCATGCCAAGACGACTCCAATCGAAGCATCAAAACCACTACGATTCGCGAATACAATGCGAACCGACGTGTTTGACTCACTTGCGCAACAAGTTTTTGCCTCGTAATTCGTGAAGATTTCTGAGATCCGACCGCGATTTGTCGTCTGGAATATGTTAAGACATGATCCACGCTGCTCCCATGCCAAGACGACTCCAATCGGAGCATCAAAACCACTCTGGTTCGCGAATACAACGCGAAACGACGTGTTTGACTCACTTGCGCAACAAGTCTTTTACCTCGTAATTCGTAAAGGTTTCTGAGATCCGACCGCGATTTATTGTCCGAAATATGTTAAGACATGATCCATGCTACTCCCATGGCAAGACGACTCCAATCGGAGCATCAAAACCACTCCGGTTCGCGAATACAACGCGAACCGACGTGTTTGACTCACTTGCGCAACAACTCTTTTGCCTCTTAATTCGTGAAGGTTTCTGAGATCCGACCGCGATTTGTCGTCCGGAATATGTTAGGACATGATCCACGCTCCTCCCATGGCAAGACGACTCCAATCGGAGCATCAAAACCACTCCGGTTCGCGAATACAACGTGAACCGACGTTTTGACTCACTTGCGCAACAAGTCTTTTGCCTCGTAATTTGCGAAGTTTTCTGAGATCCAACCGCGATTTGTCATCCAATATGTTAGGACATGATCCACGCTCCTCCCATGCCAAGACGACTCCAATCGGAGCATCAAAACCACTCCGGTTCGCGAATACATCGCGAACTGACGTGTTTGACTCACTCGCGCAACAAGTCTTTTGCCTCGTAATTGTGAAGTTTTCTAAGATTCGACCGCGATTTGTCGTCCGGAATATGTTAGACATGATCCACGCTCGTCCCATGCCAAGACGACTCCAATCGGAGCATCAAAACCACTCCGGTTCTCGAATACAACGCGAACCGACGTGTTTGACTCACTTGCGCAACAAGTCTTTTTTCTCGTAGTTCGTGAAGGTTTCAGAGATCCGACCGTGATTTGTCGTCCGGAATTTGTTAAGACATGATCCACGCTCCTCCCATGCCAAACGACTCCAATCGGAGCATCAAATCACACCGGTTCGCGAATACAACGCGAACCGACGTGTTTGACTCACTTGCGCAACAAGCATTTTGACTCGTAACTTGTGAAGGTTTCTGAGACCCGACGCGATTTGTCGTTCGGAATATGTTAAGACATGATCCACGCTCCTCCCATGCCAAGACGACTCCAATCGGAGCGTCAAAACCACTCCGATTCGCGAATACAACGCGAACCGACGTGTTTGACTCACTTGAACAAGTCTTTTGCCTCGTAATTCGTGAAGGTTTCTGAGATCCGACCGCGATTTGTCGTCCAAAATATGTTAAGACATGATCCACGCTCCTCCCATGGCAAGACGACTCCAATCAGCATCAAAACCACTCCGGTTCGCGAATACAACGCGACCGACGTGTTTGACTCAGTTGCGCAACAACTCTTTTGCCTCGTAATTCGCAAAGGTTTCTGAGATCCGAACGCTATTTGTCATCCGGAATATGTTAAGACATGATCCCGCTCCTCCCATGCTAAGACGACTCCAATCGGAGCATCAAAACCACTCCTGTTCGCGAATACAACGCGAACCGACGTGTTTGACTCACTTGCGCAACAAGTCTTTTGCCTTGTAATTCGTGAAGGTTTCTGAGATCTCACCACGATTTGTCGTCCGGAATATGTTAAGACATGATCCACGCTCCTCCCATGCCAAGACGACTCTAATCGGAGGATCAAAACCACTCCGTTTCGCGAACCGACGTGTTTGACTCACTTGCGCAACAAGTCCTTTGCCTCGTAATTCGTGAAGGTTTCTGAATCCGACCGTGATTTTTCATCCGGAATATGTTAAGACATGATCCACGCTCGTCCCATGCCAAGACGACTCCAATCGGAGCATCAAAACCACTCCGGTTCGCGAATACAACGCGAACCGACGTGTTTGACTCACTTGCGCAACAAGTCCTTTGCCTCGTAATTCGTTAAGGTTTCTGAGATCCCACCGCGATTTTCCGTCCGGAATATGTTAAGAAATGATCCACGTTCGTCCGATGCCAAGACGACTCCAATCGGAGCATCAAAACCACTCCGGTTCGCGAATACAACGCGAACCGACGTGTTTGACTCACTTGCGCAACAAGTCTTTTGCCTCGTAATTCGTGAAGGTTTCTGAGATCGACCGTGATTTGTCGTCCGGAATATGTTAGGACATGATTCACGCTCCTCCCATGCCAAGACGACTCCAACCGGAGCACCAAAACCACTCCGGTTCACGAATACAACGCGAACCGACGTGTTTGACTCACTTGCGCAACAAGTCCTTTGCCTCGTAATTCGTTAAGGTTTCTGAGATCCCACCGCGATTTTCCGTCCGGAATATGTTAAGAATGATCCACGTTCGTCCGATGCCAAGACGACTCCAATCGGAGCATCAAAACCACTCCGGTTCGCGAATACAACGCGAACCGACGTGTTTGACTCACTTGCGCAACAAGTCTTTTGCCTCGTAATTCGTGAAGGTTTCTGAGATCCACCGTGATTTTTCGTCCGGAATATGTTAGGACATGATCCACGCTCCTCCCATGCCAAGACGACTCCAATCGGAGCATCAAAACCACTCCGGTTCGCGAATACAACGCGAACCGACGTCTTTGACTCACTTGCGCAACAAGTCTTTTGCCTTATAATTCGTGAAGGTTTCTGAGATCTCACCACGATTTTGTCGTCCGGAATATGTTAAGACATGATCCACGCTCCTCCCATGCCAAGACGACTTCAATCGGAGCATCATACCACTCCGGTTCGCGAATACAACGCGAACCAACGTGTTTGACCTCACTTGCACAACAAGTCTTTGCCTCGTAATTCGTGAAGTTTTCTGAGATCCGACCGCGATTTGTCGTCCGGAATATGTTAATACATGATCCACGCTCCTCCCTTGCCACGAAGACTCCAATCGGAGCATCAAAACCATTCCGGTTCGCGAATACAACGCGAACCGACGTGTTTGACTCACTTGCGCAACAAGTCTTTTGCCTCGTAATTCGTGAAGGTTTCTGAGATCCGACCGTGATTTGTCGTCCGGAATATGTTAGGACTTGATCTACGCTCCTCCCATGCGAACGACTCCAATCGGAGCATCAAAACCACTCCGTTCGCGAATACAATCCGAACCGACGTGTTTGACTCACTTGCGCAACAAGTCTTTTCCCTCGTAATTCGTGAAGGTTTCAGAGATCCGATCGCGATTCGTCGTCCGGAATATGTTAAGACATGATCCACGCTCCTCGCATGCCAAGACGACTCCAATCGGAGCATCAAAACCACTCCGGTTCGCGAATACAACGCCAACGACGTGTTTGACTCACTTGCGCAACAAGTCTTTTGCCTCGTAATTCGTGAAGGTTTCTGTGATCCGACCGCGATTTGTTGTCTGGAATATGTTAAGACATGATCCACGCTCCTCCCTTGCCACGACGACTCCAATCGGAGCATCAAAACCATTCCGGTTCGCGAATACAACGAGAACCGACGTGTTTGACTCACTTGCGCAACAAGTTTTTTGCCTCGTAATTCGTGAAGGTTTCTGAGATCCGACCGCGATTTGTCGTCTGGAATATGTTAAGACTTGATCCACGCTCCTCCCATGCGAAGACGACTCCAATCGGAGCATCAAAACCACTCCGGTTCGCAAATACAATCCGAACCGACGTGTTTGACTCACTTGCGCAACAAGTCTTTGCCTCGTAATTCGTGAAGGTTTAAGAGATCCGACCGTGATTTGTCGTCCGGAATATGTTAAGAAATGATCCACGCTCCTGCATGCCAAGACGACTCCAATCGGAGCATCAAAACCACTCCGGTTCGCGAATACAACGCGTACCGACGTGCTTGACTCACTTGCGCAACAATCTTTTGGCTCGTAATTTGTGAAGGTTTCAGAGATCCGACCGCGATTTGTCATCCGGAATATGTTAGGACATGATCCACGCTCCTCCCATGCCAAGACGACTCGAATCGGAGCATTAAAACCACTCCGGTTCGCGAATAAACGCGAACCGACGTGTTTGACTCACTTGCGCAACAAGTCTTTTGCCTCGTAATTCGAGAAGGTTTCAGAGATCCGACCGCGATTTTTCGTCTGGAATATGTTAGACATGATCCACGCTCCTCCCATGCCAAGACGACTCCAATCGGAGCATCAAACCACTCCGGTTCGCGAATACAATGCAAACCGACCTGTTTGACTCACTTGCGCAACAAGTCTTTTGCCTCGTAATTCGTGAAGGTTTCAAAGATCCGACCGCAATTTGTCGTCCGGAATATGTTAAGACATGATCCACGCTCCTCGCATGCAAAGACGACTCCAATCGGAGCATCAAAACCACTCCGGTTCGCGAATACAACGCGAACCGACGTGTTTGACTCACTTGCGCAACAAGTCTTTTGCCTCGTAATTTGTGAAGGTTTCAGAGATCCGACCCGATTTGTCGTCCGAATATGTTAGGACATGATCCACGCTCCTCCCATGCCAAGACGACTCGAATCGGAGCATCAAAACCACTCCGGTTCGCGAATACAACGCGAACCGACGTGTTTGACTCACTTGCGCAACAAGTCTTTTGCCTCGTAATTCGTGAAGGTTTCTGAGATCCGACCACGATTTGTCGTCCGAAATATCTTAGGACATGATCCACGCTCCTCCCATGCCAAGACGACTCCAATCGGAGCATCAAAACCACTCTGGTTCGCGAATACAACGCGAACCGACGTGTTTGACTCCCTTGCGCAACAAGTCTTTTGCATCGTAATTCGTGAAGGTTTCTGAGATCCGACCGCGATTTGTAGTTCGGAATATGTTAAGACATGATCCACGCTTCTCCCATGCCAAGACGACTCCAATCGGAGCATCAAAACCACTCCGGTTCGCGAATACAACGCGAACTGACGTGTTTGACTCACTTGCGCAACAAGTCTTTTGCCTCTTAATTCATGAAGGTTTCTAAGATCCGACCGCGATTTGTCGTCCGGAATATGTTAGACATGATCCACGCTCGTCCTATTCCAAGACGACTCCAATCGGAGCAACAAAACCACTCTGGTTCGCGAATACAATGCGAACTGACGTGTTTGACTCACTTGCGCAACAAGTCTTTTGCCTCGTAATTCGTGAAGTTTTCTGAGATCCGACCGCGATTTGTCGTCTGGAATTGTTAAGACATGATCCACTCCTCCTTGCCACGACGACTCCAATCGGAGCATCAAAACCACTCCGGTTCGCGAATACAACGCGAACCGACGTGTTTGACTCACTTGCGCAACAAGTCTTTTGCCTCATATTCGTGAAGGTTTCTGAGATCCGACCGTGATTGTCGTCCGGAATATGTTAACACATGATCCACGCTCCTCCCATGCGAAGACGACTCCAATCGGGCATCAAAACCACTCCGGTTCGTGAATACAACGCGAACCGACGTGTTTGACTCATTTGCGCAACAAGTCTTTTGCCTCGTAATTTGTGAAGGTTTCAGAGATCCGACCGCGATTTGTCGTCCGGAATATGTTAAGACATGATCCACGGTCCTCCCATGCCAAGACGACTCCAATCGGAGCATCAAAACCACTCCGGTTCGCGAATACAACGCGAACCGACGTGTTTGACTCACTTGCGCAACAAGTCTTTTGCCTCGTAATTTGTGAAGGTTTCAGAGATCCGACCGCGATTTGTCATCCGGAATATGTTAGGACATGATCCACGCTCCTCCCATGCCAAGACGACTCCGATCGGAGCATCAAAACCACTCCGGTTCACGAATACAACGCGAACCGATGTGTTTGACTCACTTGCGCAACAAGTCTTTTGCCTCGTAATTCGTGAAGGTTTCTGAGATCCGACTGCGATTTGTTGTCCGGAATATTTGGACATGAACCACGCTCGTCCCTGCCAACGACTCCAATCGGAGCATCAAAACCACTCTGGTTCGCGAATACAACGCGAACCGACGTGTTTGACTCACTTGCGCAACAAGTCTTTTGCCTCGTAATTCGTGAAGGTTTCTGAGATCCGATCGCGATTTGTCGTCCGAAATATGTTCAGACATGATCCACGCTCCTCCCTTGCAACGACGACTCCAATCGGAGCATCAAAACCACTCCGGTTCGCGAATACAACGCGAACCGGCGTTTGACTCAATTGCGCAACAAGTCTTTTGCCTCGTAATTCGTGAAGGTTTCAGGATCCGACTGCGATTGTCGTCCGGAATATGTTAAGACATGATCCACGCTCCTCCCATGACGACTCCAATCGGAGCATCAAAACCACTGCGGTTCGCGAATACAACGCGAACCGACGTGTTTGACTCACTGCGCAACACGTCTTTTGCCTCGTATTCATGAAGGTCTCTGAGATCCGACCGTGATTTATCATCCGAATATGTTAGGACATGATCCACGCTCGTCCCATGCGAAGACGACACCAATCGGAGCATCAAAACCACTCCGGTTCCCGAATACCACGCGAACCGACGTGTTTGACTCACTTTCGCAACAAGACTTTTGCCTCGTAATTCGTGAAGGTTTCTGAGATCCGATCACGATTTGTCGTCCGAATATGTTAGGACTTGATCCACACTCCTCCCATGCCAAGACGACTCCAACCGGAGCACCAAAACCACTCCGGTTCACGAATACAACGCGAACCGACGTGTTTGACTCACTTGCGCAACAAGTCTTTTGTCTCGTAATTCGTGAAGGTTTCAGAGATCAGACCACGATTTGTCGTCCGGAATATGTTAAGACATGATCCACGCTCCTCCCATGCCAAGACGACTCCAATCGGAGCATCAAAACCACTCCGGTTTGCGAATA
>CM026263.1:8946910-9093095 GCA_014851425.1 Senna tora
TTCGTCGTCCGGAATATGTTAAGACATGATCCATGCTCCTCCCATGCAAGACGAATACAATCGGAGCATCAAAACCACTCCGGTTCGCGAACCGACGTGTTTGACTCACTTGCGTAACAAGTCTTTTTCCTCGTAATTCGTGAAGGTTTCTGAGATTCGACCGCGATTTGTCGTCCAAAATATGTTAAGACATGATCCACGCTTCTCCCATGCCAAGACGACTCCAATCGGAGCATCAAAACCCCTCTGGTTCGCGAATACAACGCGAACCGACGTGTTTGATTCACTTGCGCAACAAGTCTTTTGCCTCGCAATTCGTGAAGGTTTCTGAGAACCGACCGCGATTTGTCGTCTGGAATATGTTAAGACATGATCCACGCTCCTCCCATGCCAAGACGACTCCAATGGGAGCATCAAAACCACTCCGGTTCGCGAATACAACGCGAACCGATGTGTTTGACTCACTTGCGCAACAAGTCTTTTGCCTCGTAATTCGTGAAGGTTTCTGAGATCTGACCGCGATTTTTCGTCCGGAATACGTGAGGATATGATCCACGCTCCTCCCATGCCAAGATGACTCCAATCGGAGCATCTAAACCACTCCGGTTCGCGAATACAACGCGAACCGACGTGTTTGACTCACTTGCGCAACAAGTCTTTTGCCTCGTAATTCATGAAGGTTTCTGAAATCCGACCGCAATTTGTCGTCCGGAATATGTTAAGACATGATCGACGCTCCTCCCATGCCAAGACGACTCCAATCGGAGCATCAAAACCACTCCGGTTCGCGAATACAACGCGAACCGACGTGTTTGACTCACTTGCGCAACAAGTCTTTTGCCTCGTAATTCGTGAAGGTTTCTGAGATCCGTCCACGATTTGTCGTCCGAAATATGGTAACACATGATCCACGCTCCTCCCATGCCAAGACGACTCCAATCAGAGCATCAAAACCACTCCGGTTCGAGAAAACAATGCGAACCGACGTGTTTGACTCACTTGTACCACAAGTCTTTTGCCTCGTAATTCGTGAAGATTTCTGAGATCCGACCGCGATTTGTCATCCGGAATATGTTGAGACATGATCCACGCTCCTTCCATACCAAGACGACTCCAATCGGAGCATCAAAACCACTCCCGTTCGCGAATACAACGCGAACCGACGTGTTTGACTCACTTGCGCAACGAGTCTTTTGCCTCGTAATTCGTGAAGGTTTCTGAGATCCGACCGCGATTTGTCGTCCGGAATATGTTAAGACATGATCCACGCTCCTCCCACGCCAAGACGACTCCAATCGGAGAATCAAAACCACTCCCGTTCGCGAATACAACGCGAACCGACGTGTTTGACTCACTTGCGCAACAAGTCTTTTGCCTCGTAATTCGTGAGGGTTTCTGAGATCCGACCGTGATTTGTCGTCCGGAATATGTTAAGACATGATCCACGCTCCTCCCATGCCAAGACGACTCCAATCGGAGCATCAAAACCACTCCGGTTCGCGAATACAACGAGAACCGACGTGTTTGACTCACTTGCGCAACAAGTCTTTTGCCTCGTAATTTGTGAAGGTTTCTGAGATCCGACCGCGATTTCTCGTCCGGCATATGTTAAGACATGATCCACGCTCCTCCCATGCCAAGACGACTCCAATCGGAGCATCAAAACCACTCCCGTTCGCGAATACAACGAGAACCGACGTGTTTGACTCACTTGCGCAACAAGTCTTTTGCCTCGTAATTCGTGAAGGTTTCTGAGATCCGACCGTGATTTGTCGTCCGGAATATGTTAAGACATGATCCAAGCTCCTCCCACGCCAAGACGACTCGAATCGGAGCATCAAAACCACTTCGGTTCGCGAACCGACGTGTTTCACTCACTTGCGCAAGATGTCTTTTGCCTCGTAATTCGTGAAGGTTACTGAGATCCGACCGCGATTTGTCGTCCAGAATATGTGAGGACGTTCTCCACGCTCCTCCCATGCCAAGACGACTGCAATCGGAGCATCGAAACTACCCCCGTTCACGAAGACAACACGAACCGACGTGTTTGTCTCACTTGCGTAACAAGTCTTTTGCCTCGTAATTGGTGAAGGTTTCTGAGATCCGAAACCGATTTGTCGTCCGAAATATGTTAAGACATGATCCATGCTCCTCCCATGCCAAGACGACTACAATCGGAGCATCAAAACCACTCCGGTTCGCGAACCGACGTGTTTGACTCACTTGCGTAACAAGACTTTTTCGTCGTAATTCGTGAAGGTTTCTGAGATTCGACCGCGATTTGTCGTCCAAAATATGTTAAGACATGATCCACGCTCCTTCCATGCCAAGATGACTCCAATCGGAGCATCAAAAACACTCCCGTCCGCGAATACAACGCGAACCGACGTGTTTGACTCACTTGCGCAACAAGTCTTTTGCCTCGTAATTCGTGAAGGTTTCTGTGATCCGACCGCGAATTGTCGCCCGGAATATGTTGAGACATGATCCGCGCTCCTCCCATGCCAAGACGACTCCAATCGGACCATAAAAAACACTCCCGTCCGCGAATACAACGCAAACCGACGTGGTTGACTCACTTGCGCAACAAGTCTTTTGCCTCGTAATTCGTGAAGGTTTCTGAGATCCGACCGCGATTTGTCGTCCGGAATATGTTAAGACATGATATACGCTCCTCCCATGCCAAGACGACTCGAATCGGAGCATCAAAACCACTCCGGTTCGCGAACCGACGTGTTTGACTCACTTGCGCAACAAGTCTTTTGCCTCGTAATTCGTGAAGGTTTCGGAGATCTGACCGCGATTTGTCGTCCAGAATATGTTAAGACATGATCCACGCTCCTCCCATGCCAAGACGACTCCAATCGGAGCATCAAAACCACTCTGGTTCGCGAATACAACGCTAACCGACGTGTTTGACTCACTTGCGCAACAAGTCTTTTGCCTCGTAATTCGTGAAGGTTTCTGAGATCCAACCGCGATTCGTCGTCCGAAATATGTTAAGACATGATCCATGCTCCTCCCATGCCAAGACGAATACAATCGGAGCATCAAAACCACTCCGGTTCGCGATCCGAATTGTTTGACTCACTCGCGTAACAAGTCTTTTTCCTCGTAATTCGTGAAGGTTTCTGAGATTCGACCGCGATTTGTCGTCCAAAATATGTTAAGACATGATCCACGCTCGTCCCATGCCAAGACAACTCCAATCGGAGCATCAAAACCACTCTGGTTCGCGAATACAACGCGAACCGACGTGTTTGACTCACTTGCGCAACAAGTCTTTTGCCTCGTAATTCGTGAAGGTTTCTGAGATCCGACCGTGATTTGTCGTCCAGAATATGTTGAGACATGATCCACGCTCCTCCCATGCCAAGACGACTCCAATCGGAGCATCAAAACCACTCCGGTTCGCGAATACAACGCGAACCGACGTGTTTGACTCACTTGCGCAACAAGTCTTTTGCCTCGTAATTCGTGAAGGTTTCTGAGATCCGATCGAGATTTGTCATCCGGAATATGTTAAGACATTATCCACGCTCCTCCCATGCCAAGACGACTCCAATCGGAGCACCAAAACCACTCCGGTTCGCGAATACAACGCGAACCGACGTGTTTGACTCACTTGCGCAACAAGTCTTTTGCCTTGTAATTCGTGAGGGTTTCAGAGATCCGACCGCGATTTGTCGTCCGGAATATGTTAAGACATGATCCACGCTCCTCCCATGCCAAGACGACTCCAATCGGAGCATCAAAACCACTCCGGTTCGCGAACCGACGTGTTTGACTCACTGATGGGCGAGGCCTTGTCGCGAGGCCGGCATCAATAAAATTAATACTAGAAAGTGCAGCTAGTGGCACAACCTAGGTCGATTCTCTCTCGCGGAGCCTATGGACTCGATGGACAAATATGCTCAATTAACACAAAATGGGGTGTCTTTGAGGCAATTTAACAAACACTTGGTGTGCAATGAAACTAAATGGAATTAAATGCAACTAAATGAAACTAGAACTAACACTTTTTGGGATTTTCAATATTTTTAAAGCTAAAGTAAATTGAGGTGAATGAAATGAGATGAATATGCTTTGTTGGAGAATGCTTTGGGCTATCCTTGCTATCAAAAAGTATGGAGTTAATCAATGAAAGGCCATTTCCTAAAGTAGTTTAGTGACCACTAAACCTAGGTAATTTAATTAGAGGATGCAATTAACCAACCGGACAATTAACAAACCTAATCAAATACCATCAATGAAGCAAATGAGGAATTTAACATAAACTAGAATTCAACTCAACAATTACCATTGTCATTAGAGTGACTTCCACAATGAATTAAAAATTACAATAAGATTCAACCAAATCCAATGTAATCAAAACCCACAATGGGAGAATCAAAATACAAATCACTAGTCTATTTAAATTCCTAATGTTCAACTACAACCTAGTTGAGTTCCACAACCATGGAGCCACAATCAATACAAACTCATCAATATCAACAAGATAAACATGAATCCATAAAGAGAAGTAGTAGGAAAACAAGAAAAACTCCCTATTGGATGCCATAGCTCAAGCCCTAATCATCCTCCTCCAAAGCACAAGAAGTTTAGCCACTCAAGGATGGGAGAAATGCTTCACCAAGCTCCTCCAACCCTTGCTTAGCCATGGATGATGATGGAGGTTGCTGGAATTTGGTCTGAATGAGTGTGGAGAGTGGAGAAGATGAAGAGAGTGTGGCTGGAGATGTGTGAGGAACTTGAGAGGATGAGAGCTTGTGTGATGAATGTGTGTAAAATCGTGGGTTGCTCTCCAAATTAGGTTAAGGGCCTCTAAAACATCAGAATATTCCCTCTAATCCGACCTAGTATGCTCCCCTTGTGGTAAAACATGAGAAAGTGGGCCCACAATCCGTTTCAGCTCTTAAAATCGCGAGAAAATCGTGCAGAACTGGTGTACCCGCTGGCAGCGGGTGGATTACTTAAAACACGCGTTTTGCTCTGAAACTGAAGTCCACCCGCTGGCAGCTTGCAAGGCTACCCGCTGGCAGCGGGTGGAACAGTAGAACAGGCCCAAAAATGCCTCTAAGCATCAAATCTTGTACCGGCTTCGCTTTCCAGCTTCTTTCTCGACCTCTAGCACTTGAATCCTTGCTATTCCTCAAGCTAGTTGACCTACAAATCAACCAAAACAATTGTGAGGCCCTCAAGTTAATAAAACTAGAGAATTATCACAATTTATTCAATAAAAATATGGAATTAGCAAGATTGTGAATTAAGTCCTTAAGTGCCCTTGAATAACATTAAATCATGCATAATGACTCTTTAAACTCAACAAAAGCTTGCCAAATGCCAAAAGATACGAGAGTAAATATTGGTATTATCACTCACTTGCGCAACAAGTCTTTTGCCTCGTAATTCATGAAGGTTTCTGAGATCCGACCGCGATTTGTCATCTGAATACGTTAAGACATGATCCACGCTCCTCCCATGCCAAGACGACTCCAAACGGAGCATCAAAACCACTCCCGTTCGCGAATACAACGCGAACCGACGTGTTTGGCTCACTTGCGTTACTAGTGTTTTGCCTCGTAATTCATGAAGGTTTCTGAGATCCGACCGTGATTTTTCGTTCGAAATATGTTAAGACATGATCCACGCTCCTCCCATGCCAAGACGACTCCAATCGGAGCATCAAAACCACTCTGGTTCGAAAATACAACGCGAACCGACGTGTTTGACTCACATGCGCAACAAGTCGTTTGCCTCGTAATTCGTGAAGGTTTCTGAGATCCGACCACGACTTGTAGTCCAGAATATGTTAGGACATGATCCACGCTACTCCCATGCTAAGACGACTCCAATCGGAGCATCAAAACCACTTCGGTTAGCGAATACAACGCGAACCGACGTATTTGACTCAGTTGCGCAACAAATCGTTTGCCTCGTAATTCGTGAAGGTTTCTGGGATCTGACCGCGATTTGTCGTCCGGAATACGTTAAGACATGATCCACGGTCCTCCCATGCCAAGACGACTCCAATCGGAGAATCAAAACCACTCCGGTTCGTGAATACAACGCGAACCGACGTGTTTGACTACTTGCGCAACAAGTCTTTTGCCTCGTAATTCGTGAAGGTTTCTGAGATCCGTCCGCGATTTTTCGTCTGGAATATGGTAAGGCATGATCCACGCTCCTCCCATGCCAAGACGACTCCAATCGGAGCATCAAAACCACTCCGGTTCGCGAATACAACGCGAATCGACCTGTTTGACTCCCTTGCGCAACAAGTCTTTTGCCTCGTAATTCGTGAAGGTGTCTGAGATCCGACCGCTATTTGTCGTCCGAAATATGTTAAGACATGATCCACGCTCTTCCCATGCCAAGACGACTCCAGTCGGAGCATCAAAACCACTCCGGTTCGCGAATACAACGCGAACCGACGTGTTTGACTCACTTGCGCATCAAGTCTTATGCCTCGTAATTCGTTAAGGTTTCTGAGATCCAACAACGATTTGTCGTCCAAAATATGTTGAGACATGATCCACGCTCCTCCCATGCCATGACGACTCCTATTGGAGCATCAAAATCACTCCCGTTCGCGAATACAACGCGAACCGACGTGTTTGACTCACTTGCGCAATAAGTCTTTTGCCTCGTAATTCGTGAATGTTTATTAGATCCGACCGCAATTTGTCGTCCGGAATATGTTAAGACATGATTCACGCTCCTCCCATGCCAAGACGACTCCAATTGGAGCATCAAAACCACTATCGTTCGCAAGTAAAACGCGAACCGACGTGTTTGACTCACTTGCGCAACGATTCTTTTGCCTCGTAATTCATGAAGGTTTCTGAGATCCGACCACGATTTGTCGTCTGGAATATGTTAAGACATGATCCACGCTCCTCCCCATGCCAAGACGACTCCAATTGGAGCATCAAAACCACTCCCGTTCGCGAACCGACGTGTTTGACTCACTTGCGCAACAAGTCTTTTGCCTCGTAATTCGTGAAGGTTTCTGAGATCCGACCGCGATTTGTCGTCCGGAATATGTTGAGACATGATCCACGCTCCTCCCATGCCAAGACGACTCCAATCGGACCATCAAAACCACTCCGGTTCGGGAATACAACGCGAACCCACGTGTTTGACTCACTTGCGCAACAAGTCTTTTGCCACGTAGTTCGTGAAGGTTTCTGAGATCCGACCGCGATTTGTCGTCCGAAATATGTTAGGACATGATCCACGCTCCTCCCATGCCAAGACGACTCCAATTGGAGCATCAAAACCACTCCGGTTCGCAAATACAACGCGAACCGACGTGTTTGACTCACTTGCGCAACGAGTCTTTTGCCTCGTAATTCGTGAAGGTTTCTGAGATCCGACCGCGATTTGTCGTCCGAAATATGTTAAGACATGATCCACATTGCTCCCATGCCAGGACGACTCCAATCGGAGCATCAAAACCACTCCGGTTCGCGAACCGACGTGTTTGACTCACTTGCGTAACAAGTCTTTTGCCTCGTAATTCGTGAAGGTTTCTGAGATCCGACCGCGATTTGTCGTCCGGAATATGTTAAGACATGATCCACGCTCCTCCCATGCCAAGACGAATCTAATCGGAGCATCAAAACCACTCCGGTTCGCGAACCGATGTGTTTGACTCACTTGCGTAACAAGTCTTTTGCCTCGTAATTCGTGATAGTCTCTGAGATCTGACCGTGATTTGTCGTCCAAAATATGTTAAGACATGATCCACGCTCCTCCCATGCCAAGACGACTCCAATCGGAGCATCAAAACCACTCCGGTTCGCGAATACAACGCGAACCGACGTGTTTGTCTCGCTTGCGCAACAAGTCTTTTGCCTCGTAATTCGGGAAGGTTTCTGAGATCCGACCGCGATTTGTCGTCCGGAATAAGTTAAGACATGATCCACGCTCCTCCCATGCCAAGACGACTCTAATCGGAGCTTCAAAACCACTCCGGTTCGCGAACCGACGTGTTTGACTCACTTGCGCAACAAGTCTTTTGCCTCGTAATTCGTGAAGGTTTCTGAAATCCGACCGCAATTTGTCGTACGGAATATGTTAAGACATGATCCACGCTCCTCCCATGCCAAGACGACTCCAATCGGAGCATCAAAACCACTCCGGTTCGCGAATACAACGCGAACCGATGTGTTTGACTCACATGCGCAACAAGTATTTTGCCTCGTAATTCGTGAAGGTTTCTGAGATCCGACCGCGATTTTTCGTCTGGAATATGTTAAGACATGATCCATCCTCTTCCCATGCCAAGACGACTCCAATCGGAGCATCAAAACCACTCCGGTTGACGAACCGACGTGTTTGACTCACTTGCGCAACAAGTCTTTTGCCTCGTAATTCATGAAGGTTTCTGAGATCCGATCGCGATTTGTCAACCGGAATATGTTAAGACATGATCCACGCTCCTCCCATGCCAAGACGACTCCAATCGGAGCATCAAAACCACTCCGGTTCACCAACCGACGTGTTTGACTCATCTGCGCAACAAGTCTTTTGCCTAGTAATTCGTGAAGGTTTCTGAGATCCGACCGCGATTTGTCATCCAGAATATGTTAACACATGATCCACGCTCCTCCCATGCCAAGACGACTCCAATCGGAGGATCAAAACCACTCCGGTTCGCGAATACAACGCGAACCGACGTGTTTTACTCACTTGTGCAACAAGTCTTTTGCCTCGTAATTCGTGAAGGTTTCTGAGATCCGACTGCGATTTGTTATCCGGAATATGTAAAGACATGATCCACGCTCCTCCCATGCCAAGACGACTCCAATCGGAGCATCAAAACCACTCCGGTTTGCGAACCGACGTGTTGACTCACTTGCACAACAAGTCTTTTGCCTCGTAATTCGTGAAGGTTTCTGAGATTCGACCGCGATTTGTTGTCTGGAATATGTTAAGACATGATCCACGCTCCTCCCATGCCAAGACGACTCCAATCGGAGCATCAAAACCACTCCGGTTCGCGAATACAACGCGAACTGACGTGTTTGACTCACTTGCGCAACAAGTCTTTTGCCACGAAATTTGTGAAGGTTTCTGAGATCCGACCGCGATTTGTCGTCCGGAATATGTTAAGACATGATCCACGCTCCTCCCATGCCAAGACGACTCCAATCGGAGCATCAAAACCACTCCGGTTCGCGAATACAACGCCAACCGACGTGTTTGACTCACTTGCGCAACAAGTCTTTTGCCTCGTAATTCGTGAAGGTTTATGAGATCCGACCGCGATTTGTCGTCCGGAATATGTTAAGACATGCTCCACGCTCCTCCCATGCCAAGACGACTCTAATCGGAGCATCAAAACCACTCCGGTTCGCGAACCGACGTGTTTGACTCACTTGGGCAACAAGTCTTTTGCCTCGTAATTCGTGAAGGTTTCTGAGATTCGACCGTGATTTGTCGTCCAAAATATTATAAGACATGATCCACGCTCCTCCCATGCCAAGACGACTCCAATCGGAGCATCAAAACCACTCCGGTTCGCGAATACAACGCGAACCGACGTGTTTGTCTCGCTTGCGCAACAAGTCTTTTGCCTCGTAATTCGGGAAGGTTTCTGAGATCCGACCGCGATTTGTCGTCCGGAATAAGTTAAGACATGATCCACGCTCCTCCCATGCCAAGACGACTCCAATCGGAGCATCAAAACCACTCCGGTTCTCGAACCGACGTGTTTGACTCACTTGCGCAATAAGTCTTTTGCCTCGTAATTCGCGATGGTTTCTGAAATCCGACCGCGATTTTTTGTCGGGAATAAATGAAGACATGATCCACGCGCCTTCCATGCCAAGGCGACTCCAATCGGAGCATCAAAACCACTCCCGTTCGTGAATACAACGCGAACCGACGTGTTTGACTCACATGCGCAACAAGTATTTTGCCTCGTAATTCGTGAAGGTTTCTGAGATCCGACCGCGATTTTTCGTCTGGAATATGTTAAGACATGATCCATCCTCTTCCCATGCCAAGACGACTCCAATCGGAGCATCAAAACCACTCCGGTTGACGAACCGACGTGTTTGACTCACTTGCGCAACAAGTCTTTTGCCTCGTAATTCATGAAGGTTTCTGAGATCCGATCGCGATTTGTCAACCGGAATATGTTAAGACATGATCCACGCTCCTCCCATGCCAAGACGACTCCAATCGGAGCATCAAAACCACTCCGGTTCACCAACCGACGTGTTTGACTCATCTGCGCAACAAGTCTTTTGCCTAGTAATTCGTGAAGGTTTCTGAGATCCGACCGCGATTTGTCATCCAGAATATGTTAACACATGATCCACGCTCCTCCCATGCCAAGACGACTCCAATCGGAGGATCAAAACCACTCCGGTTCGCGAATACAACGCGAACCGACGTGTTTTACTCACTTGTGCAACAAGTCTTTTGCCTCGTAATTCGTGAAGGTTTCTGAGATCCGACTGCGATTTGTTATCCGGAATATGTTAAGGCATGATCCACGCTCCTCCCAAGCGAAGACGACTCCAATCGGAGCATCAAAACCACTCCGGTTCGCGAACCGACGTGTTTGACTCACTTGTGCAACAACTCTTTTGCCTCGTAATTCGTGAAGGTTTCTGAGATCCGACCGCGATTTGTCGTCCGGAATATGTTAAGACATGATCCACGCTCCTCCGATGCCAAGACGACTCCAATCGGAGCATCAAAACCACTCCCGTTCGCGAATACAATGCGAACCGACGTGTTTGACTCACTTGCGCAACAAGTCTTTTGCCACGAAATTTGTGAAGGTTTCTGAGATCCGACCGCGATTTGTCGTCCGGAATATGTTAAGACATGATCCACGCTCCTCCCATGCCAAGACGACTCCAATCGGAGCATCAAAACCACTCCGGTTCGCGAATACAACGCCAACCGACGTGTTTGACTCACTTGCGCAACAAGTCTTTTGCCTCATAATTCGTGAAGGTTTCTGAGATCCGACCGCGATTTGTCGTCCGGAATATGTTAAGACATGATCCACGCTCCTCCCATGCCAAGACGAATCTAATCGGAGCATCAAAACCACTCCGGTTCGCGAACCGACGTGTTTGACTCACTTGCGTAACAAGTCTTTTGCCTCGTAATTCGTGAAGGTTTCTGAGATTCGACCGTGATTTGTCGTCCAAAATATTATAAGACATGATCCACGCTCCTCCCATGCCAAGACGACTCCAATCGGAGCATCAAAACCACTCCGGTTCGCGAATACAACGCGAACCGACGTGTTTGTCTCGCTTGCGCAACAAGTCTTTTGCCTCGTAATTCGGGAAGGTTTCTGAGATCCGACCGTGATTTGTCATCCGGAATAAGTTAAGACATGATCCACGCTCCTCCCATGCCAAGACGACTCTAATCGGAGCTTCAAAAACCACTCCGGTTCGCGAACCGACGTGTTTGACTCACTTGCGCAACAAGTCTTTTGCCTCGTAATTCGCGAAGGTTTCTGAAATCCGACCGCAATTTGTCGTACGGAATATGTTAAGACATGATCCACGCTCCTCCCATGCCAAGACGACTCCAATCGGAGCATCAAAACCACTCCGGTTCGCGAATACAACGCGAACCGATGTGTTTGACTCACATGCGCAACAAGTATTTTGCCTCGTAATTCGTGAAGGTTTCTGAGATCCGACCGCGATTTTTCGTCTGGAATATGTTAAGACATGATCCATCCTCTTCCCATGCCAAGACGACTCCAATCGGAGCATCAAAACCACTCCGGTTGACGAACCGACGTGTTTGACTCACTTGCGCAACAAGTCTTTGCCTCGTAATTCATGAAGGTTTCTGAGATCCGATCGCGATTTGTCAACCGAAATATGTTAAGACATGATCCACGCTCCTCCCATGCCAAGACGACTCCAATCGGAGCATCAAAACCACTCCGGTTCGCGAACCGACGTGTTTGACTCACTTGCGCAACAAGTCTTTTGCCTCGTAATTCGTGAAGGTTTCTGAGATCCGACCGCGATTTGTCGTCCGGAATATGTTAAGACATGATCCACGCTCCTCCCATGCCAAGACGACTCCAATCGGAACATCAAAACCACTCCCGCTCGCGAATACAACGCGAACCGACGTGTTTGACTCACTTGCGCAACAAGTCTTTTGCCTCGTAATTCGTGAGGGTTTCTGAGATCCGACCGCGATTTGTCGTCTGGAATATGTTAAGACATGATCCACGCTCCTCCCATGCCAAGACGACTCCAATCGGAGCATCAAAACCACTCCGGTTCGCGAACCGACGTGTTTGACTCACTTGCGCAACAAGTCTTTTCCCTCGTAATTCGTGAAGGTTTCTGAGATCCAACCGCGATTTTTCGTCCGAAATATGTTGAGACATGATCCACGCTCCTCCCACGCCAAGACGACTCCAATTGGAGCATCAAAACCACTCCCGTTCGCAAATACAACGCGAACCGACGAGTTTGACTCACTTGCGCAACAAGTCTTTTGCCTCGTAATTCGTGAAGATTTTTGAGATCCGACCGCGATTTGTCGTCCGGAATATGTTGAGACATGATCCACGCTCCTCCCATGCCAAGACGACTCCAATTGGAGCATCAAAACCACTCCGGTTCGCGAATACAACCCGAACCGACGTGTTTGACTCACTTGCCCAACAAGTCTTTTGCCTCGTAATTCGAGAAGGTGTCTGAGATACGACCGCGATTTTTCGTTCGGAATATGTTAAGACATGATCCTCGCTCCTCCCATGTCAAGACGACTCCAATCGGAGCATCAAAACCACTCCGGTCGCAACTACAACGCGAACAGACGTGTTTGACTCACTTGCGCAACAAGCTTTTTGCCTCGTAATTCGTGAAGGTTTCTGAGATCCGACCGCGATTTGTCGTCCGGAATATGTTAAGACATGATCCACGCTCCTCCCATGCCAAGACGACTCCAATCGGACCATCAAAACCACTCCGGTTCGCGAACCAACGTGTTTGACTCACTTGCGCAACAAGTCTTTTGCCTCGTAATTCGTGAAGGTTTCTGAGATCCGATCGCGATTTGTCGTCCGGAGTATGTTAAGACATGATCCATGCTCCTCCCATGCCATGACGACTCCAATCTAAGCATCAAAACCACTCCCGTTTGGGAATACAACGCGAACCCACGTCTTTGACTCACTTGCGCAACAAGTCTTTTGCCTCGTAATTCGTGAAGGTTCCTGAGATCCGAGCGCGATTTGTCGTCCGGAATATCTTAAGACATGATCCACGCTCCTCCCATGCCAAGAAAATTCCAATCGGAGCAACAAAACCACTCCTGTTCGCGAACCAACGTGTTTGACTCACTTACGCAACAAGTCTTTTGCCTCGTAATTCGTGAAGGTTTCTGAGATCCGACCGCGATTTGTCATCCGGAATATGTTAAGACATGATCCACACTCCTCCCATGCCAAGACGACTCCAATCGGAACATCAAAACCACTCCGGTTCGCGAATACAACGCGAAGCAACGTGTTTGACTCACGTGCGCAACAAGTCTTTTGCCTCGTAATTCGTGAAGGTTTCTGAGATCCGACCACGATTTGTCGTCCGGAATATGTTAAGACATGATCCACGCTCCTCCCATGCCAAGACGAGTCCAATCAGAGCATCAACACCACTCCAGTTCGCGAATACAACGCGAACCGACGTGTTTGACTCACTTGCGCAACAAGTCTTTTGCCTCGTAATTCGTGAATGTTTCTGAGATCCGACCGTGATTTGTTGTCCGGAATATGTTAAGACATGATCCACGCTCCTCCCATGCCAAGACGATTCCAATCGGATCATCAAAACCACTCCCGTTTGCGAACCGACGTGTTTGAATCACTTGCGCAATTAGACTTTTGCCTCGTAATTCGTGAAGGTTTCTGAGATCTGACCGCGATTTGTTGTCCGGAATATGTTAAGACATGATCCACGCTCCTCCCATGCCAAAAGGACTCCAATCGGAGCATCAAAACCACTCCCGTTCGCGAACCGATGTTTTTGACTCACTTGCGCAACAATTCTTTTGCCTCGTAATTCATGACAGTCTCTGAGATCTGACCGTGATTTTTCGTCCAGAATATGTTAAGACATGATCTATGCTCCTCCCATGCCAAGACGACTCTAATCGGAGCATCAAAACCACTCCGGTTTGCGAATACAACACGAACCGACGTGTTTGACTCACTTGCGCAACAAGTCTTTTGCCTCGTAATTCGTGAAGGATTCTGAGATCCGACCGCGATTTTTCGTCCGGAATATGTTAAGACATGATCCACGCTCCTCCCATGCCAAGACGACTCCAATCGGAGCATCAAAACCACTCCCGTTCGCGAAGAGACGTGATTGACTCACATGCGCAACAAGTCTTTTGCCTCGTAATTCGTGAAGGTTTCTGAGATCCGACCGCGATTTGTTATCCGGAATATGTCATGACATGATCCACGCTCCTCGCATGCCAAGACGACTCCAATCGGAGCTTCAAAACCACTCCCGTTTGCGAATACAACGCGAACCGACGTGTTTGACTCACTTGCGCAACAAGTCTTTTGCCTCATAATTCGTGAAGGTTTCTGAGATCCGACCGCGGTTTGTCGTCCAGAATATGTTTAGACATGATCCACGCTCTTCCCATGCCAAGACGACTCCAATCGGAGCATCAAAACCACTCCCGTTCGGGAATACAACACGAACCGACGTGTTTGACTCACTTGCGCAACAAGTCTTTTGCCTCGTAATTCGTGAAGGTTTCTGAGATCCGACCGCGATTTGTCGTCCAAAATATGTTGAGACATGATCCACGTTCCTCCCATGCCAAGACGACTCCAATCGGAGCATCAAAACCACTCCGGTTCGTGAATATAACAAGGACCGACGTGTTTGACTCACATGCGCAACAAGTGTTTTGCCTCGTAATTCGTGAAGGTTTCTGTGATTCGACCGCGATTTGTCGTCCGGAATATGTTAAGACATGATCCACGCTCCTCCCATGCCAAGATGACTCCAATCAGAGCATCAAAGCCACTCCCGTTCGCGAATACGACGCGAACCGACGTGTTTGACTCACTTGCGCAACAAGTCTTTTACCTCGTAATTCGTGAAGGTTTCTGAGATCCGACCGCGATTTGTCGTCCGGAATATGTTAAAACATAATCCACACTCCTCCCATGTGTCCTTTTAGGACTTTTCTTGAGGTTGGGGTCCCTTAGCTAGGTCTTAGGATATCTCTAGAGTGTCCTAGGGTATCTTTCTAGGGTCAAATATGTCTTTTCTGCCCTATTTCACTCATTAAAGAAAAGGGTTAAAACTTAACTTATTCTTTTCAATTTAGTCCCTAGTGTTAGGGTTAGGGTTCCTCTGGTGATTTTTCTCTGGTTTTTGGGTCTCTTGACCTCTAGTTAGGGTTTCATAAACTCAATTACAAACAAAAACAAAAGCAAACACTTCCAAACACTCAAAAATCAAAAAGTCAAACAATTTAAAGAAAAGTCAACACAAAAGTCAACAACGTAGAAAAGTCAACATTTTGACTTTTTGGTCAAAGTTGAGCTTCCATTTTTGGGATGTTACAATACTCCCCCCCTATTGGAATTTTGCCCTCAAAATTCTAAGAAAAGTACCTGCAAATAATGCCGGATACTGTTGTCTCATGTCCTCTTTGCGTTCCCAAGTCATTTCCTGTGTCGAAACATCTTGCCACAACACTTTGACTAATGGAACGGTCTTACTCCGAAGTTGTCTGGTTTCAAACTCCAGAATCTTCACAGGGACTGAGGGGTAAGTTAAATTTTCTTTTAATTCTACCGGCTCAGTTTTGAGTTTGTGTGTAGGGTCAGAAATGTATTTCCGGAGTTGAGAAACATGAAATACGTTGTGTAGGTAGGACAACTTTGGGGGTAGGGCTATTTGATATGCCGCCAGACCGATTTTCTTAAGAATCTGATAGGGACCTATGAATCGCGGATGTAATATTCGTGCTTTTAGTGATCTTCCTATGCCTGTCATTGGGGTTACTTTGAGGAATACATGGTCTCCCTCAATGAACTCCAGTGGTTTCCTCCTCTGATTGGCATAATTCTCTTGCCTTTGTTGGGCAACTCTCATCTTATCCCTAATCATACGGAGTTGTTCCGTAGTTTGGCGAACTATTTCCGGCCCTAGCACTCTCTCCTCACTGACTTCCGTCCAACACAGTGGAGACCTACACTCTCTTCCATAGAGAGCTGCATACGGTGCCATGCCTATACTCGAGTGATAGCTATTGTTGTAGGCAAATTCTACTAGTGGCAAGTAGGCATCCCATGTGCCTTCTTGTTCCAGTGCACATGATCAAAGCATATCCTCGAGAGTTTGGATTGTTCTCTCGGACTGACCGTCAGTCTGAGGATGGTATGCTGTGCTAAACCTCAACTGTGTCCCTAAGGCTTTCTGTAGAGCTTGCCATAATCGTGAAGTGAATCTGGGATCTCTGTCGGACACTATACTGGTAGGCACTCCGTGAAGTCTTACTATTTCCTTAATGTAGATTTGGGCTAGTTTTTCTAAGGAAAATGTGATCTTGATGGGTAAAAAGTGAGCGGACTTTGTGAGTCTATCCACAATTACCCAGATCGAATCATTACCGGAAGGGGTCTTAGGTAGTCCTACTACAAAATCCATGGTAATTTGGTCCCATTTCCACTCGGGTATGGCTAAAGGTTGCAACATCCCCGAGGGTTTTTGATGTTCTATTTTGACCTGTTGGCAGGTCAGACACTTACCCACGTGCTCGACTATGTCTTTCTTCATCCCTGGCCACCAAAATTTCTTTTTCAGGCCTTAGTACATCTTGGTCATACCAGGATGAATAGTGTACATGCTCCTATGGGCTTCATCTAAAATCTTATTTCTTAACTCAGGGTCGCTAGGAATCACTATCCTATCCCTAAACAATAGTACCCCATCCTCCGATTCGTGAAAGTCGGATTGTTTTCTTAAGACATCTAGGGTTTCATCCTTAATTTGGGCTTCCTTGATTTGAGCCCGCAGGTCACACTCAATCCTAAACTCACTCATCTCTAACTTTTCATCGGCCAACACAGTATTCAAGCCTAGGTCTCTAAACTTCTCAATCATTTTCATTTCTTCGACCATTAAGTGGGCTACCTGAATCGATTTCCTACTCAAGGCATCGGCAACTACATTGGCTTTCCCCGGGTGGTACTTAAGTTCGAAGTCATAATCCTTTAATAAATCTACCCACCTCCTCTGCCTCATATTCAACTCCTTCTGATCAAAAGATACTTAAGGCTTTTATGGTCACAAAAGATGGTAAACCTAGCTCCGTACAGTAGGTGTCTCCAAATTTTTACTGCAAAGATTACGGCCGCTAGTTCTAGGTCATGTGTCGGGTAGTTCTCTTCGTTTGGCTTAAGTTGTCGTGAGGCATATGCCACCACTTGCTTATTTTGCATAAGCACACAACCTAGTCCTTTCCTTGAGGCATCAGTGTACACCTCGAAAGGCTCCGATGGGTCAGGTATGGTGAGCACAGGGGGTGTGGTCAACCTATCCTTCAGAGTTTGAAAGCTTGTTTCGCACTCTGCCGACCATTTGTAAGGTGTGTTCTTTCGGGTCAATCTAGTCATAGGTAGGGCTATCTCCGAAAATCCCTTTATGAATCTCCTATAGTACCCGGCTAAACCCAAAAAGCTTCTAATTTCGGTTACGGTTTGGGGTCTCTCCTAGTTCCTAACGATCTCCGTCTTACTAGGGTCTACAGCTACGCCTTGCCTATTGATCACATGCCCTAAAAACTTCACTTCTTCTAACCAAAACTTGCATTTCTCTATTTTGGCGTATAGCTGTTTTTCTCGTAGTACTTGCAATATTAATGCAAGATGTTCTTGATGCTCTTCTTTACTCCGAGAGTAAATCAGAATGTCATCAATGAACACTACGACGAATTGATCTAAGTAAGGTCGGAAAATGCGGTTCATGTAATCCATGAACACCGCAGGGGCATTGGTCAGCCCGAATGGCATCACTAGGAACTCATAGTGGCCATAGCGCGTTCTAAACGCGGTCTTAGGGATATCTTCCTTCTTAACCCTAATTTGATGGTACCCTGATCTAAGGTCAATCTTTGAAAACACAGTCGCTCCTCGCAACTGGTCCAACAAATCATCTATGCGGGGTAAGGGATACTTATTTTTTATGGTCACCTTATTTAACTGCCTATAGTCTATACAGAGTCTAAGGCTTCCGTCCTTGTTTTTCACAAAGAGGACTGGGGCTCCCCAAGGTGAGACACTAGGTCTGATAAACTCCTTGCTCAATAAGTCGTTTATTTGGACTTTCAATTCCTGCAACTCAGGTGGGGCCATACGGTAAGGTGTGATTGATATGGGTCCGGTTCCAGGCATAAGATCTATGGAAAACTCTATCTCTCTCTCTGGAGGTAACTCATGTATTTCATCAGGGAAAACATCACTGAAATCCCTGACCACTGGAATTAAACTAATTTTCTCTTCTAGACTCAAGGTTCTAGGTTCTTTGACAGTACAGGCATTTAAATAGATCACTGATTTAGCAGCGCAATCTAACACAACACGATTCTTAGATAACCAATCCATTCCTAAGATTATGTCTATGGTGGACATGTTCAAGCAGATAAGGTTGGCATGAAAAAGTTTAGAATTAATAGTAATGGGGCAGTTTAGACAAACATGGGTAACCATGTCATTTTCAGGTTGCCTATTGTTGGCACCGTTCCTTCTATTTGCCATAGCTTTCTGCTAAACAAAAATACCACTAAGGTGATCAATCTCAATAATATTGTTAAATAGAGAAAAATACAGCAAGTAGAGGAAATATGCAACAGTCTAGGGTTCCTAGCACATACATAGACTCAATTTACTCAAATTGGCATGCTCAGCTGAGTTTATCCAATCAGTGTCTATGCTAGGCTATTCTACCTACAATTTAGCAAGGTTCTAATAACCGTGCTCTGATACCATAATGTAACGTCCTAGTTTCTTTATTGATTTTAGTTGCGGAATTAGGTTATTTACTTAACTTCTTAAAAACCCGGTCTAATTTTTTTCTTTTTCCTTTCATGAAGTTAAGTGTTTCCCAAGGATCGTTTACTCTCGGTTGGTTACTTTAACCTGAGAAACTAAAAGTTACGTGTTTGAAACTCTCACGCTCTCCCAACATACGCATACCAATAAGGTTAACTGAAAATGAGGTATTATACCTCTGCATATTACCTAAGCAGTTAAAACCTAAGTTCACAGCTTAAAATCCATACAGACATATATACATACAAACATAAGTATTTAAGTTAGTGGCTCGCAGGCCCAAAATAGTAAGTAATAAGTCTAAACTAGAGTGACTTCAGAGTCACTGCCAAAAATGTGAGTCAGCTCCTGCTATCTGTCCACCTCACCCATTTCTATGTCCCTGGGGCATTTTCAACCGAAGGGAAGAAGAAAAGGATGTTAACCGCCTTCAGGACTTGGAAGTATCCCAAGAGGGGTACCTCCAGGAGCTCTACCTCGATCTCCAGCAACAGTATGTACCTGGGCATATGAACACACTAACGTAATGAGATATAAATCCCAGTAACATAGATTACCAATTTTATATATAAAAACTAATTAGTGGTTCAGCTGCATTCCTAAGAATACAGAAAAAGGCTTCCTTCTCAATCAACAGATAATTTAAACATAATACACATCGATTACAAGATATTTCCAATCATACCAAGGGTCATGCTGAAAACTGTAAACAGATGAAAAATCATGTTCAGTTTCAAGACATGCATATTTACCACTATATGCAAATTTTCAGTCATGCCAGTATTTTCAAAAAAAGTTCATGTTTACCTCTACATGCAACCATCAAGTCTCTCCAGGACCTGTTACAACTGGTTAAACCATTACCATCAATTTAAAAACCAATCTAATAAAACAGGACAATGCCGACTTACCATTTAACACTATGGAAAGCCTACCCAATAGGGCTAACAGGTAATTACCTAACATCCCAGGGCGTCCCCCGGTGTGCGCACAAAGTTAGAACCTTAGGATCACCAGTCCCGGACTGGATTATTTCCTCACTAGTTGCTAGGCAGCTACGTCCCGGACGCATTCCTAGCCAGCCTAGTGTGTCCTTTTCATACAGATCAAATTATACAATATAATTTTTATCCACAGGTAATGTTTACTCAGTTGCCAAAATACATTGCCTCTCCAGGGCATCAGAACACAATCATTGCCTCTCCAGGGCAGAAACACATAATCATTGCCTCTCCGGGGCAGAAATACAAACATTGCCTCTCCAAGGCAAATTACCATTTTACCCTTCCAGGGCATATGCACATCAGAATACAGATGCATGCTCAAAAGCCTGCCCTCCAAGGCATTTTCAGTTCACAGATGCATGCAAAAGTTCATTTTCATGATTTGGATGCCACACACTTAAATAGCCTGATAAAATCAATAATTTCAACCATTGGTCACAAAAGTCAACCAGAAGTCAACCATATTGTCAAACATAACTTGGATATCAAGTAACAGGCATAACTAGCAATTTAAGCATCCAAAGGTCATGGAATTTCACCACAAGCATCATTAATGCATACTCAACAGCTTTAATCAATTTTCCAATAAAGAAAATTGCATTTGGACCCTTAAATTTATAATTCATTTCAAAGGAGTCCATTTCTTTAAAATAAAGAATTCAAAGCACATTTCAAGCAATTTGACTTCACTTAATCACCAAAATGATCAATTAGGACCTGCTACACACACCTAGAAAATCCCAACAGAATTTAACCAGAATTTGGGTAGAAATAGGACTTTTCAGTATTTATCAAGTTTTTCTTGCAAATTGGTCCCTATTCACACCCAAATTCTGTTCTAGGTTGTTTCAAGTCAAAACCAGAGTGCAGCAAGTACCTAAAAGCTAATTGGGACTTGCTCATGCAGTTTCCACAGAAAAATAGCAACCAGAGCACATACTTTTACAGAAAAACAGATGAATTCTCCTAAAAATCAACTTGAGCATAAAAAGAGGTTAGAGGCCACTCTGACCATCTCCCTGCCAACACATAGGTATATACATATATATAAAATCAGAAAGTACAGGAATTTCACCACAGATAGCTCAGTTTACACAGATTCTAAAAAAAGAGGCAAAAACAGAAAAATCAATTCAGTTTAGTCCCTACTACCTCTCTTTTTCTGTTTTAAGCTCTTACCTGCCCATCCTGGTATCTCCCAAGCATATTTAGGCCACTTGTGACTTGCACAACAAGTTGGTGCAGTCACACTAGTACAGAGCTACTGTTTCTGCACACTTTTCCTTTCTTTTGCCATTTTTCTTATCTTTTAGTTACTCTAATCACTTAGGGTGCCTAAACCAGATTAAACAAAAGTTCTAGAGCATTTACAGGGTGACTAGCTAACTAAAAGGTTCCAAAGAAAAAGAATCACCAAAGCTCACAGCCACACTCAGTATGTTTGAATCTCAAGACCCCACTTTGTCATGCCTAGGCTTTCCCATATAATTGATTTAAGCTACCAGCAAGCTTTTCTTGGGGTCATGCCAGCTAGAACACTAACCATGATGTACTCATAAAAAGGAAATGCAACTTTGATGCCTTATTCTGTAAAACTTAGGCTATTCTTTCGAAAATCACACTTCACTTGTTATTTACCCTCCATAAGTTTCAAAACAGAATTTTAGCATTAGGTAAGTGCATTTTTCAGCATGTAACTATTGTGAAAATTCAGAAGGTACATGGAGAAAAATACCCCCACTTTCCAGCAGTGATTCAAAGAGGGTTTTCCAAGCATTTTACTTCAAAAAGTTCATGCCCTCTTTGTTTTTAACATAGTAAATTTTTCCTACTTGTTTTCTTACCATCACTGTATTCTTTCACTAGCATTTTACCAAAGGATTGCCAGGAAATAGGAAATTTACAGCAAATGGCAGAAATGAAAGTCCAATGCAGTTTCAATGTGAAGAAGAAATTTCAGTTTAGAATTCAATCTCATGCTCATGATTCCTTTTCTACTTTCAAACCAGACATTCATCCTACCCTCTTCATACCAGAAACTAACCTTCCCAATTCCCTTAGAAGGATTCACAGCAACCAATTTACAGAAATAAGGAAATGCCATAGAGATTTCCAGCAAATAACAGTGACAACCTTACTTCTAGAAAAAGGACATTTTCAAAGTTAAAAGCTGAAATTCATCACTGTCAAACTAGAAACTTACTGGGTCACCATGACAAATCCTATCCACTAAGAGTTTCTAATAACATTTACTTAAACATTTCAAGTCAATTCAGGACTCAGAACATCAGAGACACAAAGTTCAGCAAACATATAGTTCAATCATCAAGAATAGCATTTTTTAGCAGAAAATTCACAAGTTTTCGAGGCTCTGAACCCTTGTACGGCAGCCTCTGATCATACATGCATTGAGGGGATTTTGAAGATTATTCTCTTAGCTTTCTAATGACTACTCACACGCTCAAATTGGATAACAGATGAAAGAGATATGCCCCATGGAAGCTTCACTGCCCAAAACAGGGCGTTCTGTGGCAGCCTCGAGAAAATGAGTCATAGAGGCTCATACCACCGTTTCTGGTGGATGCTCTTGGCTTAGTGATGAAGAAGGAAGGGTAACACTACGTTACCTTGATTTCCAAAAGAAGAAGCACGAATTTGGACCTCTGAATGGCTTGGGCAACTTGGTGGAGACAAAACAGAATTCTGGTGTGTGTGTGAGTGTGATCTTTCAACTTCTATCTCTTCCTCCAGCTGCTAACTCTCGAATCCTCAGCTTCTCCACAGCTCCAGCTACCTCCCTGAACCCTCAAATCACAACTCTCAGCTCTGGTTTTTCGTTTTGCCTGCTAATGCCCTCTCTCAACCGGTTTCCTTCCTTATATAAGCCTTAAGCCATGTGCAAATCTAATTATTAGTGGGATTATGTGTTGGCTAGATGGGGCTCGTGGGTTAGCATTAGGACACATATTAAGGGGTGCTGGCACTTCTTAAGGGCTTGTTTGGGTCGTGATTAATTACTTAAGTCTCGGGTAGGACTTGATCTAGGTGCATTAGTAGTTAATGCTTAAGAGCTTGCCTAATTTAAGCTATACCTCATATGGCCTCGGGTTTCCAGACTCAATTCACAAATTTTAATCTTGTATTTCTGCTTACTTAATTTTCTGGATGTAGTAACTACCTTAATTGGGTTTTTAATTGGCTTTAAAACTAGTAAATTCGGTTACAAGCTTTTAAAGGCATTAAAAGGGGTTAATTTGTCATAAGTTTTCTTATTTATTGCCACTTTTAAAATATGTCACTCACCTAATTGTGTTTTTTTTTTATTAAATTCATGGCTGACATTTTGTAGAATAGTTTAGGGTGTCTCTAAGTGATTAAATTGGGCTTCCTTAGGCCTTAAGTAAGCTAAAGATGTTAAAGCTCTCATTTTTCAGTTCTTTCATTTTAGTCCTGAATTTTTACTGAAAAAAAAAATGTGTCCTTTAAGGACTTTTCTTGAGGTTGGGGTCCCTTAGCTACATCTTAGGGTATCTCTAGAGTGTCCTAGGGTATCTTTCTAGGGTCAAATAGGTCTTTTCTGCCCTATTTCACTCATTAAAAAAAAGGGTTAAAACTTAACTTATTCTTATCAATTTAGTCCCTAGTGTTAGGGTTAGGGTTCCTCTGGTCATTTTTCACTGGTTTTTGGGTCTCTTGAGCTCTAGTTAGGGTTTCATAAACTCAATTACAAACAAAAACAAAAGCAAACACATCCAAACACTCAAAAATTAAAAAGTCAAACAATTTAAAGAAAAGTCAACATAAAAGTCAACAACTTAGAAAAGTCAACATTTTGACTTTTTGGTCAAAGGTGAGCTTCCATTTTTGGGATGTTACATCCCATGCCAAGACGACTCCAATCGGAGCATTAAAACCACTCCGGTTCGCGAATACAATGCGAACCGACGTGTTTGACTCACTAGCGCAACAAATCTTTTGCCTCCTAATTAGTAAAGGTTTCTGAGATCCAACCGCTATTTTTCGTCCGGGATATGTTAAGACATGATCCACGCTCCTCCCATGAGAAGACGACTCCAATCGGAGCATCAAAACCACTCCGGTTCGCAAATACAACGCGAACCGACATGTTTGACTCACTTGCGCAACAAGTCTTTTGCCTCATAATTCGTGAAGGTTTCTGAGATCTGTCCGCGATTTTTCGTCCGGAATATGTTAAGACATGATCCACGCTCCTCCCATGCCAAGACGACTCCAATTGGAGCATCAAAACCACTCCCGCTCGCGAATACAACGCGAACCGACGTGTTTCGCTCACTTGCGCAACGAGTCTTTTGCCTCGTAATTCGTGAAGGTTTCCGAGATCCGACCGTGATTTGTCGTCCGGAATATGGTGAGACATGATCCACGCTCCTCCCATGCCAAGACGACTCCAATCGGACCATCAAAACCACTCCCGTTCGCAAATACAACGCGAACCGACGTGTTTGACTCACTTGCGCAACAAGTCTTTTGCCTCGTAATTCGTGAAGGTTTCTGAGATCCGTCCGCGATTTTTCGTTCGGAATATGTTAAGACATGATCCACGCTCCTCCCATGCCAAGACGACTCCAATCGGAGCATCAAAACCACTTCGGTTCGCGAACCGACGTGTTTGACTCACTTGCGCGACAAGTCTTTTGCCTCGTAATTCGTGAAGGTTTCTGAGATCCGACCGCGATTTGTCGTCCGGAATATGTTAAGACATGATCCACGCTCCTCCCATGCCAAGACGACTCCAATCGGAGCATCAAGACCACTCCGGTTTGCGAATCGACGTGTTTGACTGACTTGCGCAACAAGTATTTTGCCTCGTAACTCGTGAAGGTTTCTGAGATCTGACCACGATTTGTCGTCCGGAATATGTTAAGACATGATCCACGCTCCTCCCATGCCAAGACGACTCCAATCGGAGCATCAAAACAACTCTGGTTCACGAATAGAACGCGAAACGACGTGTTTGACTGACATGCGCAACAAGTCTTTTGCCTCGTAATTCATGAAGGTTTCTGAGATCCGACCGCGATTAGTCGTCCGGAATATGATAAGACATGATCCACGCTCCTCCCATGCCAAGACAACTCCAATCAGAGCATCAAAACCACTCCGGTTCGCGAATCGACGTGTTTGACTCACTTGCGCAACAAGTCTTTTGCCTCGTAATTCGTGAAGGTTTCTGAGATCCGACGGCTATTTGTCGTCCAGAATATGTTAAGACATGATCCACGCCCCTCCCATGCCAAGACGACTCCAATCGAAGCAACAAAACCACTCCGGTTCGCGAATACAACGCGAATCGACGTGTTTGACTCACTTGCGCAACAAGTCTTTTGCCTCATAATTCGTGAAGGTTTCTGAGATCCGACCACGATTTGTCGTCTGGAATATGTTGAGACATGATGCACGCTCCTCCCATGCCAAGAAGACTCCAATCGGGGCATCAAAACCTCTCCCGTTCGCGAATACAACGCGGACCGACGTGTTTGACTAACTTGCGTAACAAGTCTTTTGCCTCGTAATTCGTGAAGGTTTCTGAGATCCGACCACGATTTTTCGTTCGGAATATGTTAAGACACCATCCATGCTCCTCCCATGCCAAGACGACTCCAATTGAAGCATCAAAACCACTCTCGTTCGCGAACCGACGTGTTTGACTCACTTGCGCAACGAGTCTTTTGCCTCCTAATTCGTGAAGGTTTCTGAGATCCGACCGCGATTTGTCGTCCGGAATATGCTGAGACATGATCCACGCTCCTCCCATGCCAAGACGACTCCATTCGGAGCATCAAAACCACTCTGGTTCGCGAATCGACGTGCTTGACTCACTTGCGCAACAAGTCTTTTGCCTCGTAACTCGTGAAGGTTTCAGAGATCTGACCGCGATTTGTCGTCCGGAATATGTTAAGACATGATCCACGCTCCTCCCATGCCAAGACGACTCCAATCGGAGCATCAAAACAACTCCGGTTCACGAATAGAACGCGTAACGACGTGTTTGACTGACATGCGCAACAAGTCTTTTGCCTCGTAATTCATGAAGGTTTCTGAGATCCGACCGCGATTAGTCGTCCGGAATATGATAAGACATGATCCACGCTCCTCCCATGCCAAGACAACTCCAATCAGAGCATCAAAACCACTCCGGTTCGCGAATCGACGTGTTTGACTCACTTGCGCAACAAGTCTTTTGCCTCGTAATTCGTGAAGGTTTCTGAGATCCGACGGCAGTTTGTCGTCCAGAATATGTTAACACATGAACCACGCTCCTCCCACGCCAAGACGACTCCAATCGAAGCATCAAAACCACTCCCATTCGCGAATACAACGCGAATCGACGTGTTTGACTCACTTGCGCAACAAGTCTTTTGCATCGTAATTCGTGAAGGTTTTTGAGATCCGACCGCGATTTGTCGTCCGAAATATGTTAAGACATGATCCACGCTCCTCCCATGCCAAGACGACTCCAATCGGAGCATCAAAACCACTCTAGTTCGCGAACCGACGTGTTTGACTCACTTGCGGAACAAGTCTTTTGCCTCGTAATTCGTGAAGGTTTCTGAGATCTGACCGCGATTTCCCGTCCGGAATATGTTAATACATGATCCACGCTCCTCCCACGCCAAGACGACTCCAAACGGAGCATCAAAACCACTCCCTTTCGCGAATACAACGCGAACCGACGTGTTTGACTCACTTGCGCAACGAGTCTTTTGCCTCGTAATTCGTGAAGGTTTCTGAGATCCGACCGCAATTTGTCGTCCGGAATATGTTGAGACATGATCCACGCTCCTCCCATGCCAAGACGACTCCAATCGGAGCATCAAAACCACTCCCGTTCGCGAATACAACGCGAACCGACGTGTTTGACTCACTTGCGCAACAAGTCTTTTGCCTCGTAATTTGTGAAGGTTTCTGGGATCCGACCGTGATTTGTCGTCCGGAATATGTTAAGACATGATCCACGCTCCTCCCATGCCAAGACGACTCCAATCGGAGCATCAAAACCACTCTCGTTCCCGAAAACAACGCGAACCGACGTGTTTGACTGACTTGCGCAACAAGTCCTTTGCCTCGTAATTCGTGGAGGCTTCTAAGATCCGATCGCGATTTGACGTCCGAATTATGTTAAGACATGATTCATGCTCCTCCCATGCCAAGACGACTCCAATCAGAGCATCAAAACCACTCCGGTTCGGGAATACAACGCGAACCGGCATGTTTGACTCACTTGCGCAACAAGTCTTTTGCCTCGTAATTCGTGAAGGTTTCTGAGATCCGACCACGATTTGTCGTCCGGAATATGTTAAGACATGATCCACGCTCCTCCCATGCCAAGACGACTCCAATCGGAGCATCAAAACCACTCCCATTCGCGAACCGACGTGTTTGACTCACTTGCGCAACAAGTCTTTTGCCTCGTAATTCGTGAAGGTTTCTGAGATCCGACCACGATTTGTCGTCCGAAATATGTTGAGACATGATCCACGCTCCTCCCATGCCAAGAAGACTCCAATCGGAGCATCAAAACCACTCCCGTTCGCGAATACAACGCGAACCGACGTGTTTGACTCACTTGCGCAACAAGTCTTTTGCCTCGTAATTCGTGAAGGTTTCTGAGATCCGACCACGATTTGTCGTCCGAAATATGTTAAGACATGATCCACGCTCCTCCCATGCCAAGACGACTTCAATCGGAGCATCAAAACCACTCCGGTTCGCGAATGCAACGCGAACCGACGTGTTTGACTCACTTGCGCAACAAGTCTTTAGCCTCGTAATTTGTGAAGGTTTCTGAGATCCGAGCGCGATTTGTCGTCCGGAATATGTTAAGACATGATCCACGCTCCTCCCATGCCAAGACGACTCCAATCGGAGCATCAAAACCACTCCCGTTCGCGAATACAACGCGAACCGACGTGTTTGACTCACTTGCGCAACAAGTCTTTTGCCTCGTAATTCGTGAAGGTTTACGAGATCTGACCGCGGTTTTTCTTCCGGAATATGTTAAGACATGATCCACGCTCCTCCCACGCCAAGACGACTCCAATCGGAGCATCAAAACCACTCCCGTTCACGAATACAACGCGAACCGACGTGTTTGACTCACTTGCGCAACAAGTCTTTTGCCTCGAAGTTCGTGAAGGTTTTTGATATCCGACCACGATTAGTCGTCCGGAATATGTTTAGACATGATCCACGCTCCTCCCATGCCAATACGACTCCAATCGGAGCATCAAAACCACTCCGGTTCGCGAATACAACGCGAACCGACGTGCTTGACTCACTTGCACAACAAGACTTTTACGTCGTAATTCGTGAAGGTTTCAGAGATCCGACCGCGATTTGTCGTCCGGAATATGTTATGACATGATCCACGCTGCTTCCATGCCAAGACGACTCCAATCGGAGCATCAAAACCACTCCCGTTCGCAAGTACAACACGAACCGACGTGTTTGACTCACTTGCGCGACGAGTCTTTTCCCTCGTAATTCGTGAAGGACTCTGAGATCCGACTGCAATTTTTCATCTGGAATACGTTAAGACATGATCCACGCTCCACCCATGCCGAGACGACTCCAATCGGAGCATCAAAACCACTCCGGTTCGCGAATCGACGTGTTTGACTCACTTTCGCAACAAGTCCTTTGCCATGTAATTCGTGAAGGTTTCTGAGATCCGACCGCGATTTGTCATTCGGAATATGTTAAGACATGAACCACGCTCCTCCCATGCCAAGACGACTCCAATCGAAGCATCAAAACCACTCCGGTTCGCGAATACAACGCGAACCGACGTGTTTGACTCACTAGCGCAACAAGTCATTTGCAACATAATTCGTGAAGGTTTCTGAGATCCGACCGCGATTTGTCGTCCGGAATATGTTAAGACATGATCCACGCTCCTAGACGATTCCAATCGGAGCATCAAAACCACTCTCGTTCGCGAATACAACGCGAACCGACGTGTTTGACTCTCTTGCGCAACAAGTCTTTTGCCTCGTTATTCGTGAAGGTTTCTGAGATCCGACCCCGATTTGTCGTCCGGAATATGTTAAGACATGATCCACGCTCCTCCCATGCCACGACGACTCCAATCGGAGCATCAAAACCACTCCGATTCTCGAACCGACGTGTTTGACTCACTTGCGCAACAAGTCTTTTGCGTCGTAATTCGTGAAGGTTTCTGAGATCTGACCGCAATTTGTCATCTGGAATATGTTAAGACATGATCCACACTCCTCCCATGCCAAGACGACTCCAATCGGAGCATCAAAACCACTCCGGTTCACGAACCGACGTGTTTGACTCACTTGCGCAACAGGTCTTTTGCCTCGCAATTTGCGAAGGTTTCTGAGATCCGACCGTGATTTGTCGTTCGGAATATGTTAAGACATGATCCACGCTCCTCCCACGCCAAGACAACTCCAATCGGAGCATCAAAACCACTTTGGTTCGCGAATACAACGCGAACCGACGTGTTTGACTCACATGTGCAACAATTCTTTTGCCTCGTAATTGTTGATGGTTTCTGAGATACGACCGCAATTTGTCATCCGGGATATGTTAAGACATGATCCACGCTCCTCCCAAGCCAAGACGACTCCAATCGGAGCATCAAAACCACTCCAATTCGCGAATACAACACGAACCGACGTGTTTTACTCACTTGCGAAACAAGTCTTTTGCCTCGTAATTCGTGTAGGTTTCTGACATCCGACCGTGATTTGTCGTCTGGAATATGTTAAGACATGATCCACACTCCTCCCATGCCAAGACAACTCCAATCAGAGCTTCAAAACCACTCCCGTTTGCGAACCGACGTGTTTGACTCACTTGCGCAACGAGTCTTTTGCCTCGTAATTCGTGAAGGTTTCTGAGATCCGACCGCGATTTGTCATCCGGAATATGTTAAGACATTATCCACGCTCCTCCCACGCCAAGACGACTCCAATCGGAGCATCAAAACCACTCCCGTTCGCGAATACAACGCGAACCGATGTGTTTGACTCACATTCGCAACAAGTCTTTTGCCTCGTAATTCGTGAAGGTTTCTGAGATCCAATCGCGATTTGTCGTCTGGAATATGTTTAGACATGACCCACGCTCATCCCACGCCAAGATGACTCCAATCGGAGCATCAAAACCACTCCCGTTCGCGAATCCAACGCTAACCGACGTGTTTGACTCACTTGCGCAACAAGTCTTTTGCCTCGTAATTCGTGAAGGTTTCTAAGATCCGACCGCGATTTGTCGTCCGGAATATGTTAAGACATGATCCTCACTCCTCCCATGCCAAGACGACTTCAATCGGAGCATCAAAACCACTCCGGTTCGCGAATACAACGCGAACCGACGTGTTTGACTTACTTGCGCAACAAGTCTTTTGCCTCGTAATTCGTAAAGGTTTTTGAGATCTGATGGCGATTTGTCGTCCGAAATATGTTAAGACATGATCCACGCTCCTCCCATGCCAAGACGACTCCAATCGGAGCATGAAAACCACTCCCGTTCGCGAATACAACGCGAACCGACGTGTTTGACTCACTTGCGCAACAAGTCTTTTGCCTTGTAATTCGTGAAGGTTTCTGAGATCTGACCGCGATTTGTCGTCCGGAATATGTTAAGACATGATCCACGCTCATCCCATGCCATGACGACTCCAATCGGAGCATCAAAACCACTCTCGTTTGCGAACCGACGTGTTTGACTCACTTGCGCAACAAGTCTTTTGCCTCGTAATTCGTGAAGGTTTCTGAGATCCGACCGCGATTTGTCGTCCGGAATATGTTAAGACATGATCCACGCTCCTCCCATGCCAAGACGACTCCAATCGGAGCATCAAAACCACTCTCGTTCGCGAATCGACGTGTTTGACTCACTTGCGCAACAAGTCTTTTGCCTCGTAATTCGTGAAGGTTTCTGAGATCCGACCGCGATTTTTCGTTCGGAATATGTTAAGACATGATCCACGCTCCTCCCATGCCAAGACGACTCCAATCGGAGCATCAAAACCACTCCGGTTGTAACGTCCTAGTTTCTTTATTGATTTTAGTTGCGGAATTAGGTTATTTACTTAACTTCCTATAAACCCGGTCTAATTTTTTTCTTTTTCTTTTCATGAAGTTAAGTGTTTCCCAAGGATCGTTTACTCTCGGTTGGTTACTTTAACCTAAGAAACTAGAAGTTAGTTGTTTGAAACTCTCACGCTCTCCCAACATAAACATACCAATAAGGTTAACTGGAAATGAGGTATTATACCTCTGCATATTACCTAAGTAGTTAAAACCTAAGTTCACAGCATATAATCAATACAGACATATATACATACAAACATAAGTATCAAAGTTAGTGGCTCGCCGGCCCAAAATAGTAAGTACTAAGTCTAAACTAGTGTGACATCAGAGTCACTGCCAAAAATGTGAGTCAGCTCCTGCTACCTGTCCACCTCACCCCTTTCTAAGTCCCTGGGGCATTCTCAACCGAAGGGAAGAAGAAAAGGACGTTAACCGCCTTCAGGAGTTGGAAGTATCCCAAGAGGGGTACCTCCAGGAGCTCTACCTCAATCTCCAGCAACAGAATGTACCTGGGCATCTGAACACACTAACGTAATGAGATATAAAATTCCAGTAACATAGATTACCAATTTTATATATAAAAACTAATTAGTGGTTCAGCTGCATTCCTAAGAATACAGAAAAATGCTTCATTCTCAATCAACAAATAATTAAACATAATACACATCGATTACAAGATATTTCCATTGTCAAAAAGGAAATCAATACATCAATCACATGATATTTCCAATCATACAAATGGTCATGCTGAAAAACTGTAAACAGATGAAAAATCAATTTCATTTTCAAAACATGCATATTTACCACTATATGTAATTTTCAGCCATGCCAGTATTTTCCAAAAGATTCATGTTTACCTCTACATGCAACCGTCAAGTCTCTCCAGGACCTGTTACAACTGGTTAAACCATTACCATCAATTCAAAAACAATCTAATGAAACAAGATAATGCCGACTTACCATTTAACACTATGGAAAGCCTACCCAAATAGGGCTAACAGGTAATTACCTAACATCCCAGGGCGTCCCCCGGTGTGCGCACAAAGTTAGAACCTTAGGATCACCAGTCCCGGACTGGATTATTTCCTCACTAGTTGCTAGGCAGCTACGTCCCGGACGCATTCCTAGCCAGCCTAGTGTGTCCTTTTCATACAGATCAAATTATACATTATAATTTTTATCCACAGGTAATGTTTACTCAGTTGCCAAATACATTGCCTCTCCAGGGCATCAAAACACTGATAGTGCCTCTCCAGGGCATAAAAACACAATCATTGCCTCTCCAGGGCAGAAACACAAATATTGCCTCTCCAGGGCAATTTACCATTTTACCCCTTCCAGGGCATATGCACATCAGAATACAGATGCATGCTCAAAAGCCTGCCCTCCAAGGCATTTTCAATTCACAGATGCATGCAAAAGTTCATTTTCATGATTTGGATGCCACACACTTAAATAGCCTGATAAAATCAATAATTTCAACCATTGGTCAACAAAAGTCAACTAGAAGTCAGCCATATTGTCAAACATAACTTGCATATCAGGTAACAGGCATAACTAGCAATTTAAGCATCCAAAGGTCATGGAATTTCACCACAAGCATCATTAATGCATACTCAATAGCTTTAATCAATTTTCCAGTAAAGACAATTGCATTTGGACCCTTAAATTCACAAATCATTTCAAAGGAGTCTATTTCTTTAAAATAAGGAATTCAAAGCACATTTCAAGCAATTTGACTTTACTTAGTCACCAAAATGGTCAATTAGGACCTGCTACACACACCCAGAAAATCCCAACAGAATTGAACCAGAATTTGGGTAGAAATAGGACTTTTCAGTTTTTATCAAGTTTTTCTTGCAATTTAGTCCCTATTAACACCCAAATTCTGTTCTGGGTTGTTTCAAGTCAAAACCAGAGTGCAGCAAGTACCTAAAAGCTAATTGGGACTTGCTCATGCAGTTTCCACAGAAAAATAGCAACCAGAACACATACTTTTGCAGCAAAACACATAAATTCTTCTAAAAATCAACTTGAGCATAAAAAGGGGTTAGAGGCCACTCTGACCACCTCATTGGCAACACATAGGTACATACATATATATAAAACCAGAAAGTACAGGAATTTCACCACAGATAGCTCAGTTTACACAGATTCTGAAAAAGGGGCAAAAACAGTGAAATTCATGCAGTTTAGTCCCTACTACTTCTCCCTTTTAGTTTTAAGCTCTAACCAGCCCATCTTAGTGTCTCCCAAACAAACTTAGGCTATTTGTGACTTACACAACAAGTTGGTGCAGTCACATTAACACAGAGCTACCATTTCTGCACACTTTTCCTTCCTTTTTGCCATTTTCTTATCTTTTAGTTCCTCTAGTCACTTAGGGTGCCTAAACTAGATCAAACAGAAGTTCTAGAGCATTTACAGGGTGACTAGCTAACTAGAAAGTTCCAAAGAAAAAGAATCACCAAAGCTCACAGCCACACTTAGCATGTTTGAATCTCAAGACCCCACTCTTGACATGCCTAGGCTTTCCCATATAATTGATTTAAGCTACCAGCAAGCTTTTCTTGGGGTCATGCCAGCTAGAACACTAACCATGATGCACTCATAAAAAGGAAATGCAACTTGAATGCCTTATTCTGTAAAACTTAGGCTATTCTTTCGAAAATCACATTTCACTGTTACTTACCCTCCATAAGTTTCAAAACAGAATTTTAGCATTAGGTAGGTGTATTTTTCAGTATGTAGCTACTGTGAAAATACAGAAGGTACATGGAGAAGAATACCCCCACTTTCCAGCAGTGATTCAAAGAGGGTTTTCCAAACAATTTATTTCAAAGAGTTCATGCCCTCTTGTCTTTAACATAGCAAATTTTCCTACTCGTTTTCTTACCATCACTGTGTTCTTTCCAATGCTTAAGGACTTTACCAACTAGCATTTTTATAAAAGAATTTCCAGGAAATAGAAAATTTACAGCAAATGGCAGTAATGAAAATCCAATGCAGTTTCTATGTGAAGAAGAAATTTCAGTTTTAGAATTCAATCTCATACTCATGATTCTTTCAAACCAGACATTCATCCTACCCTCCTTATACCAGAAATTAACCTTCCCAATTCCCTTAGAAAGATTCACAGCAACCAAATTTACAGAAATAAGAAAATGCCATAAAGATTCCCAGCAAATAACAGTGACAACCTTTCTTCTAGCAAAGGACAATTTTCAAAGTTAAAAGCTGAAATTCATCACTGTCAAACCAGAAATTTACTGAGTCTCCATGACAAATCCTATCCACTAAGAGGTTCTAATAACATTTACTCAAACATTTCAAGTCAATTCAGGACTCAGATCATCAGAGACACAAAGTTCAGCAAGCATATAGTTCAATCATCAAGAATAGCATTTTTTAGCAGAAAGTTCACAAGTTTTAGAGGCTCTGAACCCTTGTACGGCAGCCTCTGATCATACATGCATTGAGGGGATTTTGAAGATTATTCTCTTATCTTTCTAATGACTACTCACACGCTCAAATTGGAAAACAAATGAAGGAGATATGCCTCATGGAAGCTTCACTGCCCAAAACAGAGCATTCTGTGGCAGCCTCTGGAAAATGAGTCATAGAGGCTCATACCACCGTTTCTGGTGGATGTTCTTTGCTCAGTGATGGAGAAGGAAGGGTAACACTACGTTACCTTGATTTCCAGAAGAAGAAACACGGATTTGGACCTCTGAATGGCTTGGGCAAATTGGTGGAGACAAAGCAGAATTTTGCTGTGTGTGGGAGTGTGAACTTTCAGCTCCTATCTCCTCCTCCAGCTGCTAGCTCTCGAATTCCCAGCTTCTCCACAGCTCCAGCTACCTCTCTGAATCCTCAACTCACAACTCTCAGCTCTGGTTTTTCGTTTTGCCTGCTAATGCCCTCTCCCAACCGGTTTCCTTCCTTATATAAGCCTTAAGCCATATTAAGGGGTGCTGGCACTTCTTAAGGGCTTGTTTGGGTGGGTGATTAATTACTTAAGTCTCGGGTAGGCCTTGATCTAGGTGCATTAGTGGTTAATGCTTAGGAGCTTGCCTAATTTAAGCTACACCTCATATAGCCTCTGGTTTCCAGACTCAATTCACTAATTTTAATCTTGTATTTCTGCTTACTTAAGTTGCTGGGTGTAGTAACTACCTTGATTGGGTTTTTAATTGGCTTTAAAATTAGTAAATTCGGTTACAAGCTCTTAAAGGCATTAAAAGGGGTTAATTTGTCATAAGTTTCTTATTTATTGCCACTTTTAAAATATGACACTCATTTAATTGTGTTTGTTTTTTATTTAAATTCATGGCTGGCATTTGTAGGATATTTAGGGTGTCTCTAAGTGATTAAATTGGGCTTCCTTAGGCCTTAAGTAAGCTAAAGGGGCTAAAGCTCTCATTTTTCAGTTCTTTCATTTTAGTCCTGAATTTTTACTGGAAAAAAATGTGTTCTTTTAGGACTTTTCTTGAGGTTGGGGTCCCTTAGCTAGGTCTTAGGGTACCTCTAGAGTGTCCTAGAGTATCTTTCTAGGGTCAAATAGGTCTTTTCTGCCGTATTTCACTTATTAAAGAAAAGGGTTAAAACTAACTTAATCTTTTCAATTTAGTCCCTAGTGTTAGGGTTAAGGTTCCTCTGGTCATTTTTCTCTGGTTTTTGGGTCTCTTGACCTCTAGTTAGGGTTTCATAAACTCAATTACAAACAAAAACAAAGACAACACATCCAAACACTCAAAAATCAAAAAGTAAAACAAATTAAAGAAAAGTCAACACAAAAGTCAACCACTTAGAAAAGTCAACACTTTCACATTTTGGTCAAAGTTGAGTTTCCATTTTTGGGCTGTTACACCGGTTCGCGAACCGACGTGTTTGACTCACTTGCGCAACAAGTCTTTTCCCTCGTAATTCGTGAAGGTTTCTCAGATCCGACCGCGATTTGTCGTCCGGAAAATGTTAAGACATCATCCACGCTCCTCCCATGCCAAGACGACTCCAATCGGAGCATCAAAACCACTCCCGTTCGCGAACCGACGTGTTTGACTCACTTGCGCAACAAGTCTTTTGCCTCGTAATTCGTGAAGGTTTCTGAGATCCGACCGCGATTTGTCGTCCGGAATATGTTAAGACATGATCCACGCTCCTCACATGCCAAGACGACTCCAATCGGAGAATCAAAACCACTCTCGTTCGCGAATACAACGCGAACCAACGTGTTTGACTCACTTGCGCAACAAGTCTTTTGCCTCGTTATTCATGAAGGTTTCTGAGATCCGACCGCGATTTGTCATCCGGAATATGTTAAGACATGATCCACGCTCCTCCCATGCCAAGACGACTTCAATCGGAGCATCAACACCACTCCGGTTCGCGAATTCAACGCGAACCGACGTGTTTGACTCACTTGCGCAACAAGTCTTTTGCCTCGTAATTGGTGAAGTTTTCTGAGATCCAACCGTGATTTGTCGTCCGTAATATGTTAAGACATGATCCACGCTTCTCCCATGCCAAGACGACTCCAATCGGAGCATAAAACCCACTCCGGCTAGGTCATACAACGCGAACCGACGTGTTTGACTGACTTTCGCAACGAGTTTTTTGCCACGTAATTCGTGAAGGTTTCTGAGATCCGTCCGCGATTTGTCGTCCAGAAAATGTTAAGACATGATCCAAGGTCCTCCCATGCCAAGACGACTCCAATCGGAGCATCAAAACCACTCCGGTTCGCGAATACAACGCGAACCGACGTGTTTGACTCGCGCAACAAGTCTTTTGCCTCATAATTCGTGAAGGTTTCTGAGATCCGAGCGCAATTTGTCGTCCGAAATATGGTAAGACATGTTCCACGCTCCTCCCTTGCCAAGACACCTCCTATCGAAGCATCAAAACCACTCCGGTTCGCAAATACAACGCGAACCGACGAGTTTGACACACTTACGCAACAAGTCTTTTGCCTCGTAATTCGTGAAGGTTTCTGAGATCCAACCGCGATTTGTCGTCCGGAATATGTTAAGACATGATCCATGCTCCTCCCGTGTGACGACGACTCCAATCGGAGCATCAAAACCACTCCGGTTCGCGAATACAACTCGAACCGATGTGTTTGACTCACTTGCGCAACAAGTCTTTTGCCTCATAATTCGTGAAGGTTTCTGAGATCTAACCGCGATTTGTCATTCGGAATAACATAAGACATGATCCACGCTCCTCCCATGCCAAGACAACTCCAATCGGAGCATCAACACCACTCCGATTCACGAATACAACGCGAACTAACGTGTTTTACTTACCTGCGGAACAAGTCTTTTGCCTCGTAATTCGTGAAGGTTTCTTAGATCCGACTGTGATTTGTCGTCCGGAATATGTTAAGACATTATCCACGCTCCTCCCATGCCAAGACGACTCCAATCGGAGCATCAAAACCACTCCAGTTCGCGAATACAACGCCAACTGACGTGTTTGACTCACTTGCGTAACAAGTCTTTTGCCTCGTAATTCGTGAAATTTTTAGAGATCCGACCGCGATTTGTCGTCCGGAATATGTTAGGACATGATCCACACTCCTCCCATGCCAAGAAGACTCCAACCGGAGCACCAAAACCACTCCCGTTCACGAATACAACTCGAACCGAGGTGTTTGACTCACTTTCGCAACAAGTCTTTTGCCTCGTAATTCGTGAAGGTTTCTGAGATCCGACCGCGATTTGTCATCCGGAACATGTTAAGACATGATCCAAGATCCTCCCATGCCAAGACGGCTCCAATCGGAGCATCAAAACCACTCTGGTTCTCGAATACAACGCCAACCGACGTGTTTGACTCACTTGCGCATTAAGTCTTTTGCCTCGTAATTCGCGACAGTTTTTTAGATACGACTGCGATTTGTCGTACGGAATATGTTAAGACATGATCCATGCTCTTCCCATGCCAAGACGACTCCAATCGGAGCATCAAAACCACTCCGATTCGCGAATACAACGCGAATCGATGTGTTTTACTCACTTGCGCAACAAGTCTTTTGCCTCGTAATTCGTGAAGGTTTCTGTGATCCGACCGCGATTTGTAGTCCGGAATATGTTAAGACATGATCCATGCTCCTCCCATGCCAAGACGACTCCAATCGGAGCATCAAAACCACTCCGGTTCTCGAATACAACGCGAACCGACGTGTTTGACTCACTTGCGCAACAAGTCTTTTCCCTCGTAATTCATGAAGGTTTCTGAGATACGACCACGATTTGTCGTCCGGAATATGTTAAGACATGATCCACGCTCCTCCCATCCCAAGACGACTCCAATCGGAGCATCAAAACCACTCCGGTTCGCGAATACAGCGCGAACCGACGTGTTTGACTCACTTGCGCAACATGTCTTTTGCCTCGTAATTCGTGAAGGTTTCTTACAGCCAACCGCAATTTGTCATCCGGAATATGTTAAGACAGGATCCACACTCCTCCCATGCCAGGACGACTCCAATCGGAGCATCAAAACCACTCTGGTTCGCGAATACAACGCCAACCGACGTGTTTGACTCACTTGCGCAACAAGTCTTTTGCCTCGTAATTCGTGAAGGTTTCTGAGATCCGACCGCGATTTGTCGTCCGGAATATGTTTAGACACGATCCACGCTCCTCCCATGCCAAGACAACTCCGATCGGAGCATCAAAACCACTCCCGTGCGCGAATACAACGCAAACCGACGTGTATGACTCACTCGCGCAACAAGTCTTTTGCCACGTAATTCGTGAAGGTTTCTGAGATCCGACCGCGATTTGTCGTCTAGAATATGTTAAGACATGATGCACGCTCCTCCCATGCCACGACAATTCCAATCGGAGCATCAAAACAACTACGGTTCGCGAACCGACGTGTTTGACTCACTTTCGCAACAAGTCTTTTGCCTCGCAATTCGTGAAGGCTTCTGAGATCCGACCGCGTTTTCTCGTCCGGAATATGCTAAGACATGATCCACGCTCCTCCCATGCCGAGATGACTCTAATCGGAGCATCAAAACCACTCTGGTTCGCAAACTGACGTGTTTGACTTACTTGCGCAACAAGTCTTTTGCCTCGTAATTCGTGAAGGTTTCTGAGATCCGACCGCGATTTGTCGTCCGGAATATGTTAAGACATGATGCACGCTCCTCCCGCGCGAAGAAGACTATAATCGGTGCATCAAAACCTCTCTCGTTCGCGAATACAACGCGAACCGACGTGTTTGACTCACTTGCGCAACATGTCTTTTGCCTCGTAATTCGTGAAGGTTTCTTAGATCCGACCGCATACTGTCGTCCGAATTATGCTAAGACATGATCCACGCTCCTGCCATGCCAAGACGACTCTAATCGGAGCATCAAAACAACTTCGGTTCGCGAACCGACGTGTTTGACTCACTTGCGCAACAAGTCTTTTGCCTCGTAATTCGTGAAGGTTTCTGAGATTCGACTGCGATTTGTCGTCCGGAATTTGTTAAGACATGACCCACGCTCCTCCCATGCCAAGACGACTCCAATCGGAGCATCAAAACCACTCCCGTTCGCGAACCGACGTGTTTGACTCACTTGCGCCTCAAGTCTTTTGCCTCGTAATTCGTGAAGGTTTCTGTGATCCGACCACAATTTGTCGTCCGGAATATGTTAGGACATGATCCACGCTCCTCCCATGCAAAGACGACTCCAATCGGAGCATCAAAACTACTACGGTTCGCGAATACAACGCGAATCGATGTGTTTGACTCACTTGTGCAACAAGTCTTTTGCCTCGTAATTCGTGAAGGTTTCTGAGATCCGACCGTGATTTGTTGTTCGCAATATGTTAAGATATGATCCACGCTCCTCCCATGCCAAGACGACTCCAATCGGAGCATCAAAACCACTACGGTTCGCGAATACAACGCGAACCGATGTATTTGACTCACTTGCGCAACATGTCTTTTGCCTCGTAATTCGGGAAGGTTTCTGAGATACGACCGAGATTTGTCATCCGGAATATGTTAAGACATGATCCACGCTCCTCCCATGCCAAGACGACTCCAATCGGAGCATCAAAACCACTCCCGTTCGCGAATACAACGCGAACCGACGTGTTTGACTCAGTTGCGCAACAAGTCTTTTTCCTCGTAATTCGTGAAGGTTTCTGAGATCCGACCAAGATTTGTCGTCCGGAATATGTTGAGACATGATCCACGCTCCTCCCATGCCAAGACGACTCCAATCGGAGCATCAAAACCACTCCCGCTCGCGAATACAACGCGTACCGACGTGTTTGACTCACTTGCGCAACAAGTCTTTTGCCTCGTAATTCGTGAAGGTTTCTGAGATTCGATAGCGATTTATCGTCCGGATTATGTTGATACATGATCCACGCTCCTCCCATGCCAAGACGTCTCCAATCGGATTATCAAAACCACTCAGGTTCGGGAATACAACGAGAACCGACGTGTTTGACTCACTTGCGCAACACGTCTTTTACCTCGTAATTCGTGAAGGTTTCTGAGATCCGACCACGATTCGTCATCCGGAATATGTTAAGTCATGATCCACGCTCCTCCCATGCCAAGACGACTCCAATCGGAGCATCAAAACCACTCTGGTTCGCGAATACAGCGCGAACCGACGTGTTTGACTCACTTGCGCAACATGTCTTTTGCCTCATAATTCGTGAAGGTTTCTTAGATCCGACCGTGATTTGTCGTCCGGAATATGTTAAGACATGATCCACACTCCTCCCATACCAGGACGACTCCAATCGGAGCATCAAAACCAATCTGGTTCGCGAATACAACGCCAACCGACGTGTTTGACTCACTTGCGCAACAAGTCTTTTGCCTCGTAATTCATGAAGGTTTCTGAGATCCGACCGCGATTTGTCGTCCGGAATATGTTAAGACATGATCCACGCTCCTCCTATGCCACGAAGACCCCAATTGGAGCATCAAAGCCACTCCGGTTCGCGAATACAACGCGAACCGACGTGTTTGACTGACTTGCGCAACAAGTCTTTTGCCTCGTAATTTGTGAAGGTTTCTGAGATCCGACCGCGATTTGTCACTCGGAATATGTTATGACATAATCTACGCTTCTCCCATGCCAAGACGACTCCAATTGGAGCATCAAAACCACTCCGGTTCGCGAACCGACATGTTTGACTCACTTGCGCAACAAGTCTTTTGCCTCGTAATTCGTGAAGGTTTCTGAGATCCGACCGCGATTTGTCGTCCGGAATATGTTGAGACATGATCCACGCTCCTCCCATGCCAAGACGACTCCAATCGGAGCATCAAAACCACTCCCGTTCGCGAATACAACGCGAACCGACGTGTTTGACTCACTCGCGCAACAAGTCTTTTGCCTCGTAATTCGTGAAGGTTTCTGAGATCCGACCGCGATTTGTCGTCCGGAATATGTTAAGACATGATCCACGCTCCTCCCATGCCAAGACGACTCCAATCGGAGCATCAAAACCACTCCCGTTCGCGAATACAACAAGAACCGGCGTGTTTGACTCACTTGCGCAACAAGTCTTTTGCCTCGTAATTCGTGAAGGTTTCTGAGATCCGATCGTGATTTGTCGTCCGGAATATGTTAATACATGATCCACGCTCCTCCCACGCCAAGACGACTCCAATCGGAGCATCAAAACAACTCCCGTTCGCGAATGCAACGCGAACCGACGTGTTTGACTCACTTGCGAGACAATTCTCTTGCCTCGTAATTCGTGAAGGTTTCTGAGATCCGACCGCGATTTGTCGTCCGAAATATGGTAAGACATGATCCACGCTCCTCCCATGCCAAGACGACTCCAATCGGAGCATCAAAACCACTCCGGTTCGCGAACCGACGTGTTTGACTCACTTGCGCAACAAGTCTTTTGCCTCGTAATTCGTGAAGGTTTCTAAGATTCGACCGCGATTTGTTGTCCGGAATATGTTAAGACACTATCCACGCAGCTCCCATGCCAAGACGACTCCAATCAGAGCATCAAAACCACTTTGGTTCGCGAACCGACGTGTTTGACTCACTTGCGCAACAAGTCTTTTGCCTCGTAATTCGTGAAGGTTTCTGAGATCCGACCGCGATTTGTCATTCGGAATATGTTAGGACATGATCCACGCTCCTCCCATGCCAAGACGACTCCAATCGGAGCATCAAAACTACTCCCGTTCGCGAATACAACGCGAATCGATGTGTTTGACTCACTTGTGCAACAAGTCTTTTGCCTCGTAATTCGTGAAGGTTTCTGATATCCGACCGCGATTTGTCGTCCGGAATATGTTAAGACATGATCCATGCTCCTCCCAAGCCAAGACGACTCCAATCGGAGCATCAAAACCACTATGGTTCGCGAATACAACGCGAACCGACGTGTTTGACTCATTTGCGGATCATGTCTTTTGCCTCGTAATTCGTGAAGGTTTCTGAGATCCGACCATGATTTGTCGTCCGGAATATGTTAGGACATGATCCACGCTCCTCCCACGCCAAGACGACTCCAATCGGAGCATCAAAACCGCTCCCGTTCACGAATACAACGCGAACCGACGTGATTGATTCACTTGCGCAACAAGTCTTTTGCCTCGAAATTCGTGAATGTTTCTGAGATCCGACCGCGGTATGTCGTCCGGAATATGTTAAGACATGATCCACGGTCCTCCCATGCCAAGACGACTCCAATCGGAGCATCAAAACTACTCCGGTTTGCGAATACAACGCGAAGCGATGTGTTTGACTCACTTGCGCAACGAGTCTTTTGCCTCGTAATTCGTGAAGGTTTCTAAATCCGACCGCGATTTCTCGTGCGGAATATGTTAAGACATGATCCACGTTCCTCCCATGCAAGACGACACCAATCAGAGCATCAAAAATACTCCGGTTCTCGAATACAACAAGAACCCACGTGTTTGACTCACTTGCGCAACAAGTCTTTTGCCTCGTAATTCGTGAAGGTTTCTGAGATCCGACCGTGATTTGTCGTCCGGAATATGTTAAGACATGATCCACGCTCATCCCATGCCAAGACGACTCCGATCAGAGCATTAAAACCACTCCCGTTCGGGAATACAACACGAACCGACGTGTTTGACTCACTTGCGCAACAAGTCTTTTGCCTCGTCATTCGTGAAGGTCTCTGAGATCTGACCGCGATTCGACGTCCGGAATATGTTAAGTCATGATCCACGCTCCTCCCATGCCAAGACGACTCCTATCGAAGCATCAAAACCACTCCGGTTCGCGAATACAGCGCGAATCGACGTGTTTGACTCACTTGCGCAAGATGTCTTTTGCCTCGTAATTCGTGAAGGTTTCTTAGATCCGTCCGTGATTTGTCGTCCGGAATATGTTAAGACATGATCCACACTCCTCCCATGCCAGGACGACTCCAATCGGAGCATCAAAACCACTCCGGTTCGCGAATACAACGCCAACCGACGTGTTTGACTCACTTGCGCAACAAGTCTTTTGCCTCGTAATTCATGAAGGTTTCTGATATACGACCGTGATTTGTCGTCCGGAATATGTTAAGACATGATCCACGCTCCTCCCATGCCAAGACGATTCCAATCGGAGTATCAAAACCACTCCGGTTCGCGAATACAACGCGAACCGACGTGTTTGACTCACTTGCGCAACAAGTCTTTTGCCTCGTAATTCGTGAAGGTTTCTGAGATCCGACCGTGATTTGTCGTTCAGACTATGCTGAGACATAATCCACGATCCTCCCACGCCAAGACGACTCCAATCGGAGCATCCAAACCACTCCCGTTCGACAATACAACGCGAACCGACGTGTTTGACTCACTTGCGCAAGAAGTCTTTTGCCTCGTAACTCGTGAAGGTTTCTAAGATCCAACCGCGATTTGTTGTACGGAATATGTTAAGACATGATCCATGCTCCTCCCATGCCAAGACAACTCCAATCGGAGCATCAAAACCACTCCCGTTCGCCAATACAACGCAAACCGACATGTTTGACTCACTTGCGCAACAAGTCTTTTGCCTCGTAATCCGTGAAGGTTTCTGAGATTCAACAGCGATTTATCGTCCGGATTATGTCAATACATGATCCACGCTCCTCCCATGCCGAGACGACTCCAATCGGATTATCAAAACCACTCACGTTCGGGAATACAACGCGAACCGACGTGTTTGACCCACTTGCGCAACAAGTCTTTTGCCTCGTAATTCGTGAAGGTTTCTGATATCCGACCGCGATTTGTCGTCCGGAATATGTTAAGACACGATCCACGCTCCTCCCATGCCAAGACGACTCCAATCGGAGCATCAAAACCACTTCGGTTCGCAAATAGAACGCTAACCGACGTGTTTGACTCACTTGCGCACCCAGCCTTTTGCCTCGTCATTCATGAAGGTTTCTGAGATCCGACCACTATTTGTCGTCAGAAATATGTTAAGACATGATCCACGCTCCTCCCATGCCAAGACGACTCCAATCGGAGGATCAAAACCACTCCGGTTCGCGAATACAACGCGTACCGATGTGTTTGACTCACTTGCGCAACAAGTCTTTTGCCTCGTAATTCGTGAAGGTTTCTGAGATACGACCGCGATTTGTCGTCCGTAATATGTTAAGACATGATCCACGCTCCTCCCATGCCAAGACGACTCCAATCGGAGCATCAAAACCACTCCGGTTCGCGAACCGACGTGTTTGACTCACTTGCGCAACAAGTCTTTTGCCTCGTAATTCGTGAAGGTTTCTGAAATCCGACCGCGATTTGTTGTCCGGAATATGTTAAGACATGATCCACGCTCCTCCCATGCCAAGACGACTCCAATCGGAGCATCAAAACCACTCTCGTTCGCGAATACAACGCGAACCGACGTGTTTGACTCACTTGCGCAACAAGTCTTTTGCTTCGTTATTCGTGAAGGCTTCTGAGATCCGACCGCGATTTGTCATTCGGAATATGTTAAGACATGATCCACGCTCCTCCCATGCCAAGACGACTCCAATCGGAGCATCAAAACCACTCCGAATCGCGAACCGACGTGTTTGACTCACTTGCGCAACAAGTCTTTTGCCTCGTAATTCGTGAAGGTTTCTGAGATTCGACCGCGATTTGTCATCTGGAATATGTTAAGACATGATCCACGCTCCTCCCACATAGACCCAATCTATGAAATCAACTTTAAATTACAAGTTTACCTGTTCCAAAACAATTTGACACAAACCTATGATACTAAGAAGTTAGTATACTATTCCTTAATTCTATTTGGCATGACTGCAAACATATCTCGTGCAGGGCACGGGTACAAAGACTAGTATTTCAAATTATCATCAACATTCTTTCTTTTTAATATTTCAGAAATCTTCAAAATTTATATTTAAATTATGAGGTACTTATAATATTTAAATTACTAGTCATATTTAGATTTTGAAGATAATAAATGCACATATTAGAAGATACTATTTTTAAATATTGTAGATATATTTAAATATATAATTAATATAAGATATTTAAGATAACTTTTTATATAAAAACAATTAATATTGGATACTTATAACACTTCAACATAAATATTATATTATATTATATTATATATATATATATATATATATATATATATATATATATATATATATCATACTAAAGATTAAATTTTAATACATATGAAATCAGTGCATTGGAATATAAATTAAAAGAGAAATATTTTAACCTTTTTTACAATAAGAAAGTTTTAAATAATGTGAAAAGAGATCATAAAAAAATGATGTGAAAAATATATCATCATACATTATCATTATTTATACACTAAATATATCTATATTTATATATAGCTTTGGAGTTTTTGGTGTCACAAAAGCAAAGTGTGACACCAAAAAAATAACTACTCTAACATACATGCATTATGGATAGTTACTAAAAAAGTGGAGAAGTGCATAACTTCCCATTACTTCATTTAAAAATATAACAATTTTATTTAAAAATTAAAAAAAAATCAAATATTATAATTTGATATTATTTTGAAATATCATTATTATTTTATATAAAATTCTTAAGAAAAAAAGAATAAATTGCATGCACGACTACACGTATGTGCATACGAAGCCTCTAGTCTTTAATATCCTTTATAAATTTACTCTCTCTTCTCGAAACTAGCAATAATAGATTTTGATCCGTGCGTTGCACGGGATGAGATTGAAATTTTTGTTTAAAAAAGTTAGATTACATTTAATTTTGGCCAAATTACTTTTTTGGTCTTCAACGTTTGCACGAAATTTAATATTGGTCCTCAACGTTTCAAAAAGTTATTTTAGGTCCTCAACATTTTTTTTGGGTTAAAATTGGTCCTCTAACATAACATCCGTCTGGTTTTGCCATTAAATGCTGACGTGGAAGGCTTATGTGGTACACCCTCTCTCCTGCGTGTCATATTTAAATGACATGGCACCCTCTCTCAGTCCAACTCAGCAAAATGACGCCATTTTAATTCAAAACTGAACATTTAAATGAATCAAAACGGCGTCGTTTTGCTGAATTTGAGTGAGAGAGGATGCCATGTCATTTAAATATGTCACGTAAGAGAGAGGGTGTGCCACATAAGTTTTTCACGTCAGTATTTAATGGCAAAACCAAACAGATGTTACGCTAGAGGACCAATTTTAACAAAAAAAAAACGTTGAGGACCAATATTAAACTTCGTGCAAACGTTGAGGACTAAAAGAGTAATTTGGCCTTTAATTTTTTTATATTGAAAAATTAATCTGAATCAAATATTCAGAATAAAACTAAAGAATCATGTGGACACAGATTTGAATTTTTCTATAGGATCATTGTATATCCATGTTGTTCATTATTTTGTAGTATTGGACCTATGCGATGCCCAAGATATGATTATAGATTATTTTATCTTATTTTGAATCATTTCATACATTAGAAAAAGAAGGCACGTATAATTTGGAGTATATGAGTTTCTTGGTGTTTGCGTAAACAACTAAAGTCAATTGTTTATTTGTCAATAATCTTATATATACTAATGTTGTTGTTAAATACTTTGATCTGCATCCTATAATGATAGAACACTTCAAATTAAATATCAAATCTAATAATGATGATACTTAGCATCATAATCATATAGGTCACATCAAAAGTTCGTAGACTAATCATAAATAAAATCTTATAAATAGCGATTAATCTCAAAATATTAATAACAATGCACAATAGATAAGGATAATCTATGTGCAAAACTTATATAACAAATGTCATGATATTGAGTGTTTCAACCCGTGCGATCCACAGGAAATGAAAATAGACCATTCTATGTGGAATTCAAAAATTATGAACATATATTAATACCCTGACGCAACTGATATTTGACAAAAGCCATGATATTGATTGTTTAGATGTATAACCTTGTGGTTGATGTTATGAAAAGGTTAAAACCAGTGTTTTCAAAATCGGACCAGAAAACCGGTAAACCGCCTGCCAGTCCGGTCCGAAATAACCAAAGAACCGGTCAAATATAAAACCTGTGATACCCGAGACTATTCTAATTAGCACCATTAAATTAATTAAATTAATTAAAGTAAAAGTAGAAAGTGAGATAAAAATACACACTAACTTATCACTCATTATGAGCTAAATATAATTTTTTGTAAAATCTTAATACTTATATATATATATTTTTTTATTATTAAATCATATTCTTTTTTTTTAGGTGATATATATATATATATATATATATATATATATATATATTAATATAAGGAAAGAAAAAGAGGAAAGTAGAATCAGGAACAAAAAAAAAGGTGAGAGCTGGGCGTCCATTCTTCACGCACGAGCAAGAACCACAAGAGGAAGAGAGAGAGAGCTTGAAGCACGGACGGGGAAGGAGCTCAAGGACAGAGGTGAGGTCGCGTGGTGGCCGGACGTGCGGGAGAGGCCGGAGTTGTCGTCCACCGGAGCCGGAAAACGTCGTCTTGTGGTTGGAGGAGAGAGAGAGCTCGGGTTAGAGAGAGAAAGCAAAGGGGGAGAGCTTTCTCGCCGGAAAACGCCGTCTCTTCACCGGGGAAGGTAGCTGGGAGTCTCCTCTACTCCATATCGTCCTCCTAACCGGTTGAATCGAGGTGAGAAGTCCCGAAACTCTCAAACCCCAATTTTATCAATTTTAGGGATTTTTGGAAAGACCCAAATTGATTCAATCTGAGTGTTCTGGGTCCTAAATTGAAGTATATGCATGTTAGGAAGTGAGTTGGAAGCTTAGGAACCGGAACCAAATTGATGGAATTTATCTGGGTTGAAAAAAGTGTAGGAAAATGTGGTTGTTAAGGTTTAAGGGTGTTGTGGAATGATTTGGGGTGCATTGAAAGGTTGAAGGATAATTATAAAATTATAAAAAAATTATTGGAATGTACGAGGGATGAAAACCCGAGTAACTCCCGTCTCACCCGGAACCTCGTTCGGGGAAAAAGGGACAATTTTCAAATTTTACGCATATTCGGGTATGTGTATTTATGTGTAGGTGAAGTGTTCAAGGTTATTTTGGTAAATGGAAATTTTGGACAAGTAGAATTTATTACTTTTGAGCCATAAATTCAAGACTTGGGTAATGGGAACTTCACATGGACACATAGAGGTGAAATTGGGTAACCTTGCATTCCCAAATAGTGTGATTAAGAAAGGGCTGAACACGAATAGAAGCATGCTAGGTGTTCCGAAAACTAGTTGAGGGCATTCCAAGCCAACAACTAGTCTATGGAATTAATTAGAAAGAAGATGAGCATTAGCGTTACATGTACACGATAGTGGTTGAAATTGCAAGTTTCTGAATCTCTCAAGTATATGTGTATAGGGCACCATATTGTAAGTGGACTTTCGGGCACACCGAGAGCCGATCAGAGGGGCCAACCAGGTGAGGGGCTTTCCTATCCTTGCCCTATAGGGTTGACTGTGGATATGGATATATGGTTTGCCTTCTTGCCTATTTGTAGGAATTACATGTTAGATAACATACTATTGTTGTTCCTAAATTACAGTATATGTGGAAATGTGCTATATGTGTGTATGTGAATTGTAAAAGCAATGGTGGCTCAAGGAGCCTTATATGAAAAGAAGGTCCTCGGGACCTATACAATATCGGGGGTAGGATCGAGTAAATATTATCTGAAGGGTGTGGTTTTGTATGTAAGTCCTTAAAGAGAATAAACCTAGGTGACCTTGTTCTGAACCAAGAGTCCGAATTAGAAACCACTTGGAAATCTAGGTTTGTCTAAGAAGAGGTAAAATGAACAAGTAGTGGTCCATAGGGGTTATTTATGGTACAACGCGGGAACCGAGTCTATCACGGGTGGTCCGGGTAGATTGAGTCTCTTGTCTTGAGTCAACCCACAAAAATACAGAGTACATGAGTTCACCACATTGTGGCTATTGCCTTGGGTAAACCGAGGTCAGATGAGTCGCCGGCTATGCTCCAAGTGAAGTCTTCGGGCCATATTGCTAGGTTGATCAACTACAGAGTACATGAGTTCCTAGAATGATCAACTAGGTTCCCATATTGCTCACGTGAGATATTGCCTTCGGGCCAGATTCCCTCCTAACGGAGATATTGCCTTCGGGCCAGTTTATGATTATGATTACTTGAATACAGAGGACCACATGGAATTATATGTTAAATCATGATATGATGTATGTGTGAATTTAAATGTATGTAAATCCATGCTTTAAATTCTTTATTGTGAATATGATATAAGCTAATTGCCTGACCACTTAATATATGGAAATTTAATCCGTTGTATGCGTATGTGTTTGTGATTGGCTCCTCTTCCCCAGTTGTAGTGGTACCCGCTACTACACCAGGGATGGGAAAGCCTCTCACCGAGTCTGTTTGACTCACCCCAATGTTAAATGTTAAAGACACAGGTAGTATAGCCATCGAGAGCGCTTCCACTTCATCTCAGGAAGGCAGACAGACCTAGAGACCGCACGCATTGTTCGCGTGGGTAGTTCTGCTATATGTATTTTGACAGGATGTATATGTATATGATTCTTTTGGTATAGCATTGTTTTGTACAGTTGCTATATGCATATATGTATATGTCACACTCTAGAACTGTCGGCTTCGTACAGATTAAAGATTGGTCTTGTTGTTGGGGATATAGGTTATGATATGCTGAATATCATGTGTGTATATATATATATATATGAATGTGACTTCCGCATGTGAATAGGATAGATCACACGCACTGAGCGTGTGGTCAATATGTAAATTTATATATATGTGTGACTGAATACTTGACAGTATGAAAATACAGCTTCCGCATGCGAATAGGATAGGTCACACGCATTGAGGCGTGTGATCAATATGTATATGTTATTGCAAGTGTGTGATTGAATATATATGCTTGACTGTACACAGGGATTCTGCATGTGAATAGGATAGATCACCCGCCCTTAAGCGCGTGATCAATATGTATATTATATGTACGTGTGATTGATTATGTGTATAGGTATAGACTGAAGCGGCGTTGAGCGAGCCGTGAATTGCGTGCTACTTAGGTCATCGGATATGGATGACCATATATACTATATATTGTTTGTAATAGAAATGGGTAGTTATGCATATATAAGAATGTCAATCAGAAATTAGAGGCTTACGGGATAGGAGAAATCCTACCTCCCGTGCCGGTCACGGACGTTCGATAGGGGGTCGTGACAAAACCGGTCAATAACCGAAAAAACTGGTCAAGAACCGTCCAAACCGATGGTTTAGACAGTTTGACCGGTTGTTCTTTTTTTAAAAAAAAATTGTGTTGTTTATGATTTAGTATTTATTGAGAATTTGTTGTGATTTGTAGTTGTAAGGATTGTTCTATTTCAGTATTTATTGTTTGGTTTGTGATAAGACTTGAGACTTAAATATGTTGATCCTTGAACTTATTTGAAGAGTTTAATATGATATTGTGGTAATTTGCAACTTGTTCTATTTCTTATCATGTTTCGATTGAGATGGAGACATATAAGTATGAAGTATATAATTTTTTTATGATATATTTTAGTATATTTAATTTAAAATATATATATTTTAAATGCCACCGGTTTGACCACTGTTCGACCATGGTTGGACCATTGAACCGTGAACCAGTGCCTCGACCGGTTTAATGACCGGTCCGGTTTTAAAAACATTGGTTAAAACAAAAAATATATACCATGCAAACTCATAAAAAAGGGAGAAAATACTATTTGGTCCCTGAATATTTTGACTCCATAAAAAATATATACTAAATAATAGTTGACCAACAATTCAAGAACTAAATAGTATTTTGACTCCATAAAAAATATAACAAATACATACAAATATTTATTTATTCTTCCCATACCTATCTCCTTTTTACCTACTATTTATTTATTTACCTACTTTTTATTCTTTCCATACCTATCTCTATTTACTTACTTTTTTATTTTTTCCATACATATTTAATATTTACATATTTTTTATATTTTCCATACCTACATCTATTTATTAACTTTTTATTTTCTCCATCTCTTTATACATTTATTTTTATTCTTCTCACCCATTCTTTTTCTTTTTCACTCACATTTCACAATTTTACGTACAATTTATTTATTTACCTACTTTTTATTATTTCCATACCTATCCCTATTTACTTACTTTTTATTTTTTCCATACATATTTAATATTTACATATTTTTTATATTTTTCATATCTACATTTATTTATTAACTTTTTATTTTCTCCATCTATTTATACATTTATTTTTATTCTTCTCACCCTTTCTTTTTCTTTTTCACTCACATTTCACAATTTTTCTGCTTGTCCTCGATCTCTCCTCCTCCTCCTCCTCCTCCTCCTCCTCCTCCTCCTCCTCCTCCTTCTTCTTCTTCTCCTTCTCCTTTTGATTCTCCTTCTCCTTTCACCCTTTCTTTTTTCTTTTTAACTCACATTTCACCATTTTTTTGCTTGTCCTCCATCTCTTCTTCTTCTTCTTCTTCTTCTTCTTCTCCTCCTCCTCCCCTTCCTCCTTTCTTCTTACAGTTTTAAATTCTCTAAGAGTTTGATTTTATGGTTTTATTGAGCTATATATCTACCTACTCTCCATAACAAAACCCAAAGATCTATAATTATCTCTATTTTTTTTCTTAAAATGTGTTTCATATACTGTTTATAATTAATTCAAACACCTCATTCGAAAATAAAATTAAGTGTATGTTTAAATGAAATTTTTTTTAAACTGTTTTTTTAGAAAAATGTAAAGCAAATTAAAAGATCTATTCAAATTTGAAACCAATTTATTTTAAAAAATATATGAAGTGTAGTTTTGTTTTTTAGAATGAATCCGAGTAATTCTTTACATTTCTCGGCGTAGTTATGAAAGAGATAGTGAGAAGGTAAATTTTCTCTTATTTGCTTTTTCTCTCTCTTTATTTTCCTTCTCTCTATCTCTCTTATTAACTCTAGCAAGAAATAGACGATTACTTTAGAAGATCCATTCTTTTTTTAAGCATTTCATTAAAAGTAATTTTCTTTTTAAAATAGGGAAAGTTATATATAGTAGTATTTATAAAAAAAATATAGTGGTAATGTCTTGTAGTTAATGACTCAATCATTTGTAAACTATCCATGAAGAACCAACAAACTACAATATAAGTAAATAAAAAATTGAAAAATAAATTAAAGACAAAATAGCTCCTCAATTTTAATTGAATGAGATAAAATATCTACTACTTCCATATATTTTTATCATTTATATGGAAAAAAGTAAAGTTAAAGTATAATTTATTTTTCTATCTATAACTATCCAATTTTTTTGTAAAAGAAATAAATATTAATACCCACTTTTCCAACTTTTTTTTATAAGTTCAACTTCTTTTATAAATAACTTATGTTTGGCTATCCATATTTTAATTCTTTTATAAAGTATCTACTGCGCTTTTTGTATATTTGATAGAATTAATATATCGTATAGACAGTTGAAGTAATAATGTGTCTCAACTTCAGAAGTTATGAATTAATGGAAAAAAATACTTTAAAAGGTTTTATCATTTAGACACCTTAGTTTGTACATCTTATAAATGGGAACAATTGATGAATGATAGATAAGGGAAACTCCAATTTTAATATAACATAGATCAAATGAGTAATTAACATTAGTGGAAACTTGAGTAATTAACACTGTAGTGCAAGCATTACCCACAGAAAGCTTGTCACTCATGCAAAATAGATACATAAATCAAACTAAATCAATGATAGAAAATAACAACCCCAAATAAGAGTATGGACATTTAAATGCTTTTATAGCGTGAGATGCTACACATGCAGTGAGATCACTGATCGAACCCACCCCACCTTTCTTCCACATTCTCATCCAGCTTTCATCCTCTCAATCTGCTTGCTCTTGTGCACGTTTCAATGCTTTAAGTCTCCAGTTTACCCCACTAATTAATAATAAAAAATAAATGAAGACAATTAATGCTTAAAAGATTTCAAGGTTTTTGGGTGGCGCTCTCTAGCTATGCTCTGAGATCTTTTCTTACTATCTATGTGCAAAGGTGGCTTTGGAATTGCATGAACAAAGTACAATTTGTGTAGTCTTTTGTAAATCATTGTCTGTTCACAAATTCAACATACCACACATTAGTAAAAGCTTTGAGAACTTTAATTAATGTTACATTTTCATTTATATTATTGTAGAGCAGTTAAAGAATATACCCATCCTTTCATTAAGTCAAATTAACTAAAATGCATATTGCCTTTCCCCATATTACATAACCAAAATGTTCAAGTAGGTGCGCATATTATCTTACCTGTTTAGGTATGAATTCCTTTACAGCCTCCTCGGTAAGATCAAAGCCATTGGACTTAACCACAAAGCAATTGGAACTTCACCGGCAACAACATTCTTTTGGCTGTTCGAAATGATTAGTTATGAGAAAACAGGATTAGACAACAGGAATATATAGGATTAAGATTAGGAAGCTTTTTTTTAAGGTAAAATTAATTTGATGATGTTGTGATAAAGGAGTTCATTTGCAAGGAAAAGAAATAAAGAGCAAACCTAAAAGCCTTTGAATTTGATGAGTTCAGTTCCTTAACTATGTCAACTATGAAAATCTCATCGTCGGCATCTATGTAGCCAATATCACCAGTATGAAGATAATCCTCTGCATCAATAGTTGCTTCTGTGGCCTTGTCATCATTCAGGCATCCTAAAAAGTGTATAGTGATGAAATTTGTATTAATTGTATTGTGTATATGAGTAGTATAATATAGTATGTGTAGAGGATGAGAATAAGATAATTAGATTACAGATATTACCTTTCATGATTTGTTGTCCTAGGATGAAAATCTCACCAGGCTGGTTGTAATCAAAGTAAATTCTCAAGGCATTTGATTATAAGCTTGACAGATAAAGTAACTTTATGTCCATTTATCACTACCAAGGGCCTTGGCCTTGTATCAAAGTATCAGATTCCAAACATCATTCCTATTTCCATATGCCACAGATGTATAAATGAAAAGTTACCTTAGTAGAATCAGGGGGGACAAAAAATCTTAGGTGGAGAAATTGGTGATGAAATGGCGAAGGTGCAAAACAACACAAAGATAACAGATGGCAAGTAATTAGGCTATGTATGTTGAAATAATATAATATATAGATAGATATATAGATTGAAAGAATTAATAGGTTATACTTAATGTAGTTCGAGTTAACTGAGAACTTATAATAAAATTAGAACTCTTTAAATAAATTTTTTATATACAAAACTCAAATTTAATATCTCACTTTAAAGATCGAAGTATCACTCGAAATAATTACTTATTGTTGGTAAGTGGTAACCTTATATTAATATAATATTTTAATTATTTATATTTAAAAAGTATATACATATACAAAGATTGGGTTTTAAAATAAAAGAGATTTAAATTTTGACTTTGTTAAATGTATAATTTAGAAGTTAGCAAAATAAAGAAAAAATTTAGATAAATTTTTTTATATTTTTCGGTTAAGTAAAAGACTCTTTTCCATATTCTCTATCTACCGCGTGATTGGTCATACAATTTGTTATCACATGTCTTCTCTGTGTCAAAGAACTTTATAATAAATATATAAATAACCTTACTAAGGTTATGTCCAAAATTAAATTGTAGGGATTGCTATGTTTACTCATATTATGGATACCCGATGATACCCACCTGAAAAATCATCCAATATCCAATGGATATTGAATATCATATAGAATACAATTAGTAGAACATAACTACTAATCAGGTATTATATGGGTGCGAATATTAATTTCAAATACCCTATATCCGTCCAAAATTAATGGGTCGATAGAATACCCAATATTTAATACTTTGATAACATATATTATAATATTAAATAATAAATATATTATTAAATAAAATTATATGCTTGTAATATTATGAAGATTTTTGCTATTAATTTTTAATTTATAAAAATTATGTGTTTTTCAAAGTAATTTTTATAGCCATTTATTTATTGGATGAATATTGACTAATAAACATCAAGTAATTTATTGATTATAGGATATTTAGTATCATAAATTCATTACTTCTTTTTTCTTTTTAATATTTTGAGTGTTTCAAATATTTTGGCTGCGATTGGTAGCTTTGTACTACTGTACATGCAATGTAATTTTACATTTCTCAATAAATTTTACATCATATATCTTTTACATATCAAACACACTTCTCATAATATTTTTTACATTTTCAACACTTTTTTAGATAATACATTTTTTACTCTACAATACTTTATATCTCTCCCCTTCTCATCGCGTCCCATCCCATCGGTGCATTTATACCAAACATAGTTAGGTGATAGTTTCAAATACGAATATTAAAAATGTTATTTTTTTTTATTCGGTTAGAATTTGAGTAGTGTTCTTTATATTTTTATTATAACTCTATAAGTTTCTCCAATATAAATAAGATATATGGCAATTTATATTACCAATTATAATTAAAAGAGAATATAAAAGACTACATTTCGTATGATCAATTAAAAAAAGTATAAATAGAGCATATAATTAAAAAATTTTACAGCAAAAAAATAAAAAATTTTACCTAATTTTTTTTAAAAGAAATTCAAATATGAATAATAAAAAAATAGAGCGGTCCCACCCATTGCCACCCTCCTCGCGTTGTCATTTGTCGTTGTCGAAAAATCTACGTGCTTTGTCAATGGGGCCCACCCTACGTCTTTTAGTCAACCTTTTGTGCCTACTTTCCATATAACCACTTCTCGCGATATTTTCTTTCCACAATATATATGCTTACACACACTCACACTACTCACACACTCGTACATACAAATCAGCAATGGCACAATCCTTATTCCATTTCCCTTACCTCTCTGCCATTCTACTTCTCCTTCTTCTCCCTCTTTCTTCTTCACTCGCAGACACTTCGGTGTACGAAAATTTCCTCAAGTGTCTCACAACCCACACACCCCCTCCGACCAATCCTCCGTTTCTCAGATACTCTTTGCCCAATCCAACATTTCATACTCCTTTGTTCTCCGAAACTACATCCGAAACGCCAGATTCAACACTTCCTCTACCCCTAAGCCCTCACTCATCGTAACCCCTCTTCACGAATCCCACGTCCAATCCACCGTCGTCTGCGCCAAATCCATCCCAATCCAAATCAAAATCCGAAGCGGCGGCCACGACTTCGAGGGCATCTCCTACATCTCTGACGAGCCATTCATCGTCCTCGACCTCTTCAACCTCCGGAGCATCTCCGTCGATGTCCAAAACGACGTCGCCGTCGTCCAATCCGGCATGACAATCGGGGAGCTCTATTACCGGATCTGGAAAAAGAGCAGAGCCTACGCGTTTCCCGCCGGCGTGTGTCCTAAGATGGGCGTCGACGGGCACGTCGGCGGCGGAGGGTACGGCAACATGCTCCGGCAATACGGGCTCTCCGTGGATAACGTCGTCGACGCGAGGATCATGGATGTGAATGGGAGAATTTTGGATAAGGATTCAATGGGGGAAGATCTATTATGGGCTATTAGAGGAGGCGGAGGAGGTAGTTTTGGTGTTGTATTGTCGTACACTATGAAATTGGTTCGAGTTCCCGAAACGGTAACCGTTTTTCGAGTTGAAAGGACGTTGGAGCAAAACGCGACCGATCTTGTCGTTCAATGGCAGGAAGTCGCTCCTCGTGTAAAACTTCTTCCTTTGTTAAGGACACGTCAATTCACCAAGTTCTAGAACAAACTGATTAGAAAAAATCACATATCTAAGATTAGGGGTGGTCACCGGGTTGGGTCAATCCGCCAACCAGCTCAACCCAATCCAACTCGCCAGTTTGGGTTGGATTGGTTCGAGTTGGCGGGTTGGTTCGAGTCTAAAATTTCAACCCGCTCATCGATTGATTCGGTTAGTGGATTTAGAAATTATGAACCTGCCCAACTCGCCAACCCGCTCTAGTATATATTATTATTAGAAAAAGTATTTATAACACAATAAAATATTAAATCATTAATACATAAGCAACAACTACAAATTGTTCATATATTGAATATGTCAATTTTAGTTTATTTCAAGTTCTTGACTTTTTCCTAAATGAAAATAAGTCTTTTTGGTGAAGGTAAGTAATTTAAAAGTTCAAAGAAAAATTAAAAAATGCCAAAAAAATAATAAAAATAAATTTGACGGGTTGAACCCGAACCAACCCAACCCGCCCATTGGCGGGTTGGTTCGGTTCGGGTTCAACTTTTTTTTTTTCAAACCCAACCCAACCCAATCCACCGAATTTTGAACGGGTTGGTTCCAATTTTTTCTCAAACCCGAACCAAACCAACCCTCAAACAACCCTACATATATTCCAGTTTATCTTATAAGTTTCTTTTTTTAATTGCATCTATTATTATTTTTTCTTAATTTTTTTTTTCATAAAATCTCATTTCTAAGAAAAATTAATTTAATAAGATTTTACTAAAATAATTTGACAGCGGGATGTTACACGAAGTCTGAAGAAGTGGAAGAAGAAGAGATAGTGAGAGCTTTGAACTAAGACTCAATGGAATTAAGGAAGTGCATGGCTTCCAAGCTTGAACCAAAACCAATATTATATTAAATAGCATCCATACAAATGATATGAACAATAAGAATAATCCAGGCCATATATGTATAAGGAAAAGGTAGTGAGTAATAGAAGAGATACCGTCAAACGATCAGAGAGAATGAGAGGAGTGATTAGCTTGTATTTGGATAGTTCCTTATGAACATACTGCTGTACAATTAACAACTATATAATATAAACTCCGTAAATCCATTTACCCATTCAGTTGTTAACAATGCAAGTGAAACTATAAGAGATCAATGGATGAAACACACACCTTTGAGAAAAATATTGAACAACTAACTAGAACAGAAGAACGCTGAGAAAAAAATCAGAAAATGATAATCAGATGCATTATTATTCACATAGAAGAACCAGTCATATATACAAGATATTAAGGAGCAAAGAAGTAAAACAAACAATCTAACTACCCAAGGCTACAAAGGTAATTACATTTCTAACCACCCTAACAAATAAATAAAAACTTCCAAAAGCACATCATCACAACAATGTCAACACTTTGAACCAAAGCCTACAGACTTGCTTCTTCATATATTTCTACAAATATACAGGGCAGTAACGCTTGTTCTTCTCCTTCAAGTGTCAGTGCATGATTATTAGTCAAAGAAAGAAAGAGGAAACATTAAGGACTAGCACAGATATATTTACTAATAGGGCATTATAGGTGTACTACATGGTCCACTGGGTATACTGAGATTACCCTCTTCCGTGTTGAAAGAAGAAGAAGTTAATTACAGTCAATGATTACTTACCCCATTAAGCGAATGAGAGAAGCATCAGATGAAGTGATGGTGAAGAATCTTGGCTCCTTCACAAAAGCGTCGGATAGCAACATATAGTCTGACAAATCAGTCTTTAGCTCATCCACACCCTCATGAATTATTTCCTCATCAAACTCACACAAATCCATGTTTGACAGAGAAAAAGTAAAAATTATTTGCTCATCAAACTATACTTAACCCAAAAAAAAGGAAAAATTCAAGTTCAATTGACATAGAAAATTTTCAAACCCAATTCACATTTTCACTTCAACACAAACATGAAAATGATAAAAAGCATGGTATAATATATAGAATCAATATGCTTAATGAAGAACCATAGGAAGGAAGAAAATGCTCACAAAGAGAAAGAACAGGGGTGACTCCATATATATACACAAAAACTACAAAAGTTGTTTTCTCTCTAAATTAAACAACTAAAAGAAAAATTGTGAATATTAACAATTGTGCATCATTAACTGTGAAATACGACCAATGCTATATAACTGTGAAACCTGCAAAAGCAATAGCAACAAGAGATGATATTCTTCGAGTTGCTCCTCAGAGAGAATGTGGAAGCGAAAAAGCTTGTGCAAAGATTTAGAATGTGCGTACCTGAGGAAAGACATGATCTCCCTTTATATAGCATTTGGCCTTAATGACGTGCCTTGGACATGTAGAAAGTAGTTGAAATTGTAAGATTGTGGTCAAAGTTTGGCCCATCGAGTCAGTGGAGAGCCGATCGAACGATCGTCCCAGTCCAGGAATATCAATGATGATGATTATGATTATGAGATGATGGTGATGAGATGTTGATGATGATGATGATGATGATGCAATGATTATGATATGATGATGGTAATGATGAAATGATGGTGATGGTGATGATGATGATGATGATGACAGGACATGCAAATCCCTAATTCTAAACTAGAAAACCAAAATTTAAACCGTAAACTACTGAACTCTAAACACTAAATCTTATTCTTAATCTATAACTCAAAACCCTAAACTCTAAACTCTAATCTTAAATCTTATTCCTAAACTATAACTCTAAACCCAAAAACCTTAAATTCAATATTTGGATTTAACTTTGACAAATGGCTATTAAATCAATGGAGTGTCAAAATATTAGTAAACATGTAATTTATCCCGGTAAAACACTATTCTTCCTCTTCAAACATCCACTGATTACTCTAAAGTTCTAAAATATACACATAAATAAACAAGAAATAGTAACGTTGGAAAGACAGTACACATACCTGTAGTTCCTTACGAATGTCAACTCCTACTAACTCTGTAGTGCCTTCCATCAAGTAAGCCAAAAAATTATCTAATCTACAAAAAAAACTTTACAAGCTTTTAGAACATACATTTTTTTGTAATAATCATACGATAAACAAGTTGCATATTGTGATTAAGCAAATTACAACACTTAATTTGATATTATCAGACTAAAAAGTGATGGGAAACAAAAATAACATAAAATGAAACTAGAGCAACAAATTAGACCCCCCAAAAAAATCTGGCTTGATTTCAAACACAAAAACTAGGACATCGAATCTACTAAATATTCTACCTAAAACCATCAACGATAAATAAATGATGACGATGATAATGATTGATGTTACCGGTAATGGTAAGGAGTCGGAAACACGACCAAGGCTATATAACTGTGAAACCTGCAAAAGCAATAGCAACAAGAGATGGTATTCTCCGTGTTGCTCCTCTGAAGTTAGTAACTAGAGAGGATGACGAAGCGAAAGAGATTGTGCAAATGTTTAGAATGTGCGTACCTGAGTAAGGACATTATCTCCCTTTATATAGCATTTGGCCTTAATGGCGTGACTTGGACATGTAGAAAGTAGTTGAAATTGCAAGATTGTGATCAATGTTGGGCCCATCGAGTCAGTGGAGAGCCGATCGAACGATCGTCCCAGTCCAGGAATATCAATGATGATGATTATGATTATGAGATGTGGATGATGATGATGATGACGACGATGATGATGATGCAATGATTATGATATGATGATGGTAATGATGAAACGATGGTGATGATGATGATGACAGGACATGCAAACTCCTAATTCTAAACTAGAAAACCTAAATTTAAACCGTAACCTACTGAACTAAAAAAACACTAATCTTAAATCTTTTTTTTATAGAAAAAGAAATTGTATTAAAGAAACACTAATCTTTTTTTATAGATGATTACAAATACGAGGACAGGCAGTCCTCAAGAATAGGAAGAAAAGAAAACAAACAAAAAAACCTAAAACATTAGCTCAATAGACTAATCTTAAATCTTATTCCTAACTTATAACTCTAAACCCTAAAACCTTAAATCCAAATAATGGATTTAATTTTGACAAATGGCTATTAAATCAAAGGAGTGTCAAAAATTTAGTAAACATGTATATTATCCTTGTAAAACATTATTATTCCTCTTCAAACATCCACTGATTACTCTAAAGTTCTAACATATACATATAAGTAAACAAGAAACAATAATGCAACAAAGGCAGTACATTATTTTGTGTACCTGTAGTTCCATGCTAATTCCAACTTCTACTAACTCTTTAGCACCTTCCATAAAGCCAAAAAATTATCTAATCTACAACAGAAACTTGATAAGCTTTGAGGACATAAATTTTTTTATCATAATAATAAGATAAACAAGATGGATTTTGTGAATAAGCTAATCACGGCACTTCATTCCATCACTTCATACCAAAAAATGAGGGGAAACAGAATGGAAGAAACACAAATAACATTAAATGAAACTAGAGCAAAAAAATCATATTAAGAAAACATCTGGCTTGATTTCAGAACATAAAAACTAGGACATCGAAACTACTAAATAGTCTATCTAAAACCATCAATGATAAATAAATGATGACGATGATAATGGTTCATTTTACTGGAAATGGCAAGAAGCCAGATACACGACCAAGGCTATAATTTTGAAACCTGCAAAAGCAATAGCAACAAGAGATGGTATTCTCTCAGTTGCTCCTCTGAAGTCGGTAACTAGAGAGCATGAGGAAGCGAAAGAGCTTGTGTACAAAGGTTTAGAATGTGCATACCTTAGGGAGGACATGATCTCTTTTTATATAGCATTTGACCTTAGTGACGTGGCTTGGACATGCAGAAAGTAGTTGAAATTGTAAGATTGTGATCAAACTTGGGCCGATCGAGTCAGTGGAGAGCCAATCGAACGATCATCCCAGTCTAGGAATATCAATGATGATGATAATGATGATGATGATGAGATGATGACGACGATAATGATGCAATGATTATGATATGATGATGATAATGATGAAATGATGGTATGATGATGATAACAGGACATGCAAACCCTTAATTCTAAACTCCAAAACCTAAATTTAAACCATAAACTACATGGAAGAAGAAGAAGAAGAAATAAATTGTTTAGTTTCTCTCATAATTAACTAAAAGATGGAAACATAATGCAATATAGTGAAAAGACAAGGATTACTTACCCCATTTAAGCGAAAGAGAGAAGCATCAAATAAAGTGATGGCGAAGAGTTTTGGCTCCTTCACAAAAGTGTCTGATAGCAACATAGTCTGTCAAATCAGTCTTTAGCTCATCACACTAACACAAAGTCATGTTTGATGTTTCCAACAAGTAAAAACTATAGCTCTAGTTTCTTAATAAGAAAAGAGAGGAAGAAGAACCAAATGGATTAGATGAATTTTGCAAAAAAAAAAAAATCAGTCAATCAAAATGTAGCTCTTAATTCAATTCACAGGGATCAATGATTTGAAATAAATAGAACTAAATGGAGTGGGTCTTGAAAGATATCATCAATTCACAAGTCTAACCCAAAAAAAAAAAAGGAAAAATTCAAGTTCAATTGACGAGGCAGAAAATTCTCAAACCCAATTCACATTTTCAGTTCAGCACAAACATGAAAATGATAAAAAGCATGGTATAATATCATAGGAAGGAAGAAAATGCTCACCTAGAAAAAGAACAGGGGTGGCAGAGAGAAGAAAGAAACTGACGAAGGTGGATGATGGGCATCACTATATGGACACTATATACATACACAAAACTAGAAAATCTATTTTGGTCTTTCATGGACATCAAGGAAGCTCCAATAAGAACGAACCATAGTTATAATACAAGACTAAACATGTCCATATCCACATAACAAGCAAACAGCATAATAATTATCAGTATTATGATGAATTGAGACAATTTTCTTTCTGCTTCTGCAGATCACTGTGTTTAAAAGGAAGAACCTGTTTTTCCTTCTTCTCCTTCCTTTCTTCATCGTGGTCTGTGCAGAAGGTGAGTCTTTAGAATATGAGCCTTTCTCCAATTACATTAGAGCCATTGATCAATAATTGATCAGCTTCATCAATCCCTACAAACTTAAGTTGAATGGTGTGAAATGCAACTAAAAAGTCATCAATATAATAGAGATAAGGTTAGAGAGATCAAACTGAACCTTAGTGGAACACCATAGATGCATATTCTTTATAAGCATATGATCAGAACGCACAATTACTACTCGCCCATTAGGAAGCTTCACATATATCCACTGTTAAACTAGTAATAAAAGGATTACAACTTTACAAGCAGAATCCTTTACTATATCAAGAATCAAATTCAGCAACGCCTGCGAGCCTCACAGAAGATTAATGTATAAAATATTCTATGAATTAACTATATTAATTTATATTTGCCAATCAATATCATCAATCAAACAAGCAACAGCAGAAATACACGTTTTAAGTATTTCATACTTTATCATAAGGGGAAAAGATTAGAAGAGTAATTAAAAAAAAACACAGTGCAAATCGCAACAATCACAAAAAAAAAGATCAATTAAAAATATATAATGGAGAATTAATGGATTCGCAGTTAGAAGAACAGAACATAATGGTATCATAGGAAAAACCAGACATGCATGGTCATCAATCATCATGGACACTCAATTAGTAATAATTAGACATAATAAGGAAAAGAAATAAGGTGTAGGAAAAGTGTACTTAAACTATTTTACTATTATATAAGCAATAAATATGAAGTTTTTGAGATCTCCAAGCATGATTAAGAAGAAAGAGAAGTCATCACCGAAGTCTGAAGAAGTGGAAGAAGAAGAGATAGTGAGAGCTTTGAACTAAGACTCAATGGAATGAAGGAAGTGCATGGCTTCCAAGCTTGAACCAAACCAATATTATATTAAATAGCATCCATACAAATGATATGAACAATAAGAATAATGCAGGCCATATATGTATAAGGAAAAGGTAGTGAGTAACAGAAGAGATACCGTCAAACGATAAGAGAGAACGGGAGGAGTGATTAGCTTGTATTTGGATAGTTCCTTATGAACATACTGTTGTACAATTAACAACTATATAATATAAACTCCGTAAATCCATTTACCCATTGAGTTGTTAACAATGCAAGTGAAACAATAAGAGATCAATGGATGAAACACACACCTTTGAGAAAAATATTGAACAACTAACTAGAAGAGAAGAACACTGAAAAAAAAATCAGAAAATGATAATCAGATGTATTATTATTCACATAGAAGAACCAGTCATATATACAAGATATTAAGGAGCAAAGAAGTAAACAAACAATCTAACTACCCAAGGATATATAAAGGTAATTACATTTCTAACCACCCTAACAAATAAATAAAAACTTCCAGAAGTACATCATCCACTACAAAAACAAAACAGTTAATTACCCACGGTTAAAACCATGGGAAAATGGGTAAAAAACCGTTGCCAATATTTTTACCCACGGTTAAATGAAACGTCGCTAAATTAGGCGTAGCAAACCAATTTAGCCACGGTTTTAATAGCCATCGTAACATTGTATTTACCACGGTTTTCACCGTTGCTAAATATAATTTAGCCACGATGATAACCGTGGCTAATCTTTAGGTGATTTGCGACAGTCATACTTCAAAATGTTTGCTACGGTTCTAACCGTAGCAAACTATGATGGGAAATTTTTAAAAATGGATTAGCCACGGTTTTCACCGTGGCAAAACTTGACCATTATTGTGTTATTTATGTATTTCCCCACGGTAATAACCGTGGCTAAAGTTTATCAATTTTTTTAAAAAAAATATTAATTAAAATGCATTAACTAAATACTATCTAAGCATATCTATCACAATTTTCCATAATAATAACCAAAAGATCAGTAATATATTAGAATATGTGAGAATAGTTGTTGCATCATAATTAAGTGTTACATATAATTAAATGCCAAAAAGTGCCTAATTAAATACCCAAAAGTGCCAAAATAGTCATATAAGTGCTAATCAATACCTATTCATGATACCAAAAAGTGTCTAATACCTCCCTTAGTCACCTTAACTTGTCCTAATCCAAACCTATTAATGACTAAGGGAGTATTGTGTTGTGCATGTTATATATTGCCTGAGACACAATAATTTCTTAAAAACTATTACAGGGCAGCTTGAAAGTGCAGCATGAGCGGCTTTATGAAGTGCATCCAACAGCTTCCCTTTGTCAAGCCATAGGCATCTTGTGGTAATTTTTATCTTCCCTTTTAAGGTATTTTCAACATGACTCTCAAAACTTTGCGGGCAAAATATTTCCATGCTATAGAAGAGAAATATCAAGATGTCAACAAACATGTTATACTTAATAAAAGGCTTGAAGACTAAAAATATCTACCTGACCACAATAATGCCATCTAAAGCCATTCTGAGTCTTTCATCAATAAACAGTCGATCGCTTGATGTACCAAATTCTTTGTCCCCATCACTATACTTCAACTGCATTATATTAGGTGGGGAAAACTCAAATTAACTATTAATTTCTAAGAGTCCAAGAAAAGACTTTGAGGGTCTCTAACCTGTAAATTCTCTTTTCCAAGGGATACAAAACCATTAGGAAGGACTCTTCTATTTCTTAAATGTGAAACACCAAGCATCTCTCCATTCTTAAAAAACCTGAAAATATAAATCACATCAGTTCCTTCAAACGTTCACAACTTTAATGTAGTTCTCACCGTTATTAGCTACTAGTTTCTTATCCATAACATCACACCATCTGACAAGGAACAATGGCTTACAGCAGTGTGTCGAATGCCAGTTGACTTTCCAGTAATTCATGCTCCTTCAGGAACAAGAGTTCTCCATGTATAGGAAGAAAGTGTTGTGGCTTCACTATTCTAAGTACTTCCTCCTGCAGAATATATGTTATCTTTAATAGAAAGTCATATTGATGACAAACTATTCAAGAGATTCATTGAGTAAGGCACATCACATATAAGAATAAACTGAAATGGCATCTGGGCAAAGTAGTTGGACAATGCTTGATGTGACATCTCACTATCTGAATATCTATTATTGACATAGTAATAATAATAATAATAAAACTAACTAACCAACCAACTCTCCATGACAAAGCTAAAAGAAAATTCTAATTAAACTTGAAGATAGAAAAATTATTAACGATTAAATTCATCTTTTATATACAATCATGATAAAATAATATAAATTTAATAAAAGTGATCAGAAGGAATATTAGATATAAATGATAAAGTTATCTAAAATGGTTGATGTATGATGCGCTCTTTTCTTTTCTGTTTGTATGATATCAACAAAATAATTGCTTGCTTTTGATTAAAAGTGTAGTAAACATCTAATTTTGATCTATGAATGCATTCTTATAAGTTTCCAAATAAGAAAACAACTGGAAGAAACCCTTTATGACTGCAAGCCATAAACAAAAATAAACTGACAGATGAAAATAGCAATTTCCAATAGCAAAGTTAAAAGGAAAAGAGTGAAGGAATAGCTATAGATTGTCGAAGCTTCTTTGTTTATCTAGGAGATCATATTCAGCATCTAAACTTACCACCTCAGTTATCCTTATGCTAGATAAGGTGAAAAAGTATAATTAAAGAGGTCAAATTAAATTTTTGAGTTCTTTTAAGCATTATTATGTTGACTTACCTAGCTAACAACCTCTTTGACTTCACCGTGTAGGAAATTCAATATCTATTTTGGATGGAATTTTATGGTCATTAAGGATGACATTGACTGCTACCCCCATCCATCTAAGGGTAAGTTAATATTTATTCTTGAGAAAAATTATAAAATATCTTTATCTTCTTTCATGGTGATGACAGGTGCTACTACATGGATGCATGAGATAGGCACTGTTAAAAAGGATGCCGTTTCTGTTTCAAGGCTGCGAAACTGTGGTGTCATATTCATAGGGAAGGCAAATCTGCATGGATTGGGCATGGGAACAACAGGGAATAATCCTAATTATATTATGGGTGAGTTTATCTTGACATGGTCAAATCAGATAACCATATAGACCTTTGTCTAATTCTTCACAAACTTATGAAGTAGTGGAAGGCCTCTGCTTGTCTGATTTGATACATATTCAGCATCTAAGCATACCACCTCAGTTATCCTTATGCTAGATAAGGTGAAAAATTACAAGTAAAGAGCTAGGTCAAATAATTGAGTTCTATTATTTTCTGCTTTATCAAGAGTTGGAGAATAAATTCACCTATGATATATATGATCTCCTAGGTAAATAAAAAAATATATATAATCTTTCAATTAAAAATTCAGTGGTAGCATTGTTCTTCTATGTTCTGGACATAGAAGAAGCACATAAGAGGATTATATTGTATTTCTGCCACCAATCCAAGATATAAACAATAAGCTATAGAATTAATACCAAAATGAATAAAAGAATGCAATTAATGGGATATATTAGAGATAATTTTAAAATTAATCATTTAGTAAACAGATTATATATGTGCTTTTACAACTAAGATTCAATGACTAACAAAGAACAACTTGGTGCTTAAGCCTCCCAAAAAAGAAAAAGGAAAATGTAAAAGAGATCAGAAGAAAGGGAGTTCCCTTTGACCATGAATGGATTCAGCTTTGACATCCCAGGGTCTCTCTTATTTTCTTGAGGTATACATCTATATTATATACACACACACAAAAGCACATAAATGACAATGCATCACGTGATAATGTCAACACTTCCAGACGTGCCTCTTCACATATTTCTACAAATATACAGGGCAGTAATGCTTGTTCTTCTCCTTCAAGTGTCAGTGCATGATTATTAGTCAAAGAAAGAAAGAGGTAACATTAAGGACTAGCACAGATATATTTACTAATAGGGCATTATAGGTGTACTACATGGTCCACTGGGTATACTGAGATTACCCTCTTCCGTGTTGAAAGAAGAAGAAGAAGAAGAAGTAAATTACAGTCAAGGATTACTTACCCATTAAGCGAATGAGAGAAGCATCATATGAAGTGATGGTGAAGAGTCTTGGCTCCTTCACAAAAGTGTCAGATAGCAACATAGTCTACCAAATCAGTCTTTAGCTCATCCACACCCTCATGAATTATTTCCTCATCAAACTCACACAAAGCCATGTTTGACAGGGAAAAAGTAAAAATTATTTGCTCATCAAACTATACTTAACCCAAAAAAAAAAAAGGAAAAATTCAAGTTTAATTGACATAGAAAAATTTTCAAACCCAATTCACATTTTCAGTTCAGCACAAACATGAAAATGATAAAAAGCATGGTATAATATATAGAATCAATATGCTTAATGAAGAACCATAGGAAGGAAGAAAATGCTCACAAAGAGAAAGAACAGGGGTGACTCCATATATATACACAAAAACTACAAAAGTGTTTTCTCTCTAAATTAAACAACTAAAAGATAAATTGTGAATATTAACAATTGTGCATCACTACACTTAATCTCAAGATCATTCATACACATTGAGGAAGGATGTTGTGGTCCCATCATGCATGGTCCGTCAATTTGAGACTCCATTCACTCTGGCTTTCATGGACAACAACAAAGCTCCGATTAAGACAAGTTTCAAAATGCTTCGAAGGTAAAACCAAAAAATCAGAACACAAAAATGCAAATCACAAAATGCAACTAAAAAGGCATCAATATAATACAGATAATATCATAGTAAGGTTCACTACAAAAAAAATATTTTTAGCGACGTTTTTTTCTTCATCTAGCGACGGTTAAAACCGTCGCTAAAGCTTTAACGACAGTTATGCTAACCATCATTAAAGTCAGCGTCGAGAACAAAACCTAGAGACGCTTGACAAAACGGTCGGCATAAACTGTCATTAAAACTTACGACAGTAAAAACCGTCGCTAAAGACTTTTCAGTATACCTTGTTATTTATGTTATAACGACGGTTTCATCCGTCGTTAAGGTGACAACAGTTTTAGGTGTGAAATTTGGCAACAGTTTAAACTGTCGCTAGATCACTTTTTTTTTTTTACATTTTTTCAATTTATTGATGCTTTTAATTTCCCTAAAAAATATATATACTTTTTCAATCAAAATAATTTCATTTGTATTCAAGATGTACTTAAAGTTAAACATCCAAAACATATCTTTAATCACTACGTCAACATTCAACAAGTATTATACTCAAAAAGTTTTAAAATATAGCAACACTAGTTCATATACGTATGTGAGTTCAATAACAAAAATAAAACAAATATTCAATTTCATGGATCATGACTAGCTTCTGATGATCTTCAACACGTTGGAGGTGATGTCTCTGTGATTCCCGTATTACTGTGAAGCTTCTAATTCTTGAGATTAGGCTGAAATTTGAAATAGGCTGTGAATGTGCTCAGTTAAAATTGAATGACTACAATTTATTGCATAGATCAGGAGTTTGCTGTGAAATTATTTCTGAAAAGCCAAACTCCTTTTGGTAGACATTGGCACAAATACTAAAACCCACACAGCCCCTTAATCCTTTTAATAATTGCAATTCAGCCAAGAGCCCAAGAGCACAGAACCACCTACCTTAGAAATAATCCACCAATTGTAATCCTAGTTAAGTTATTGTCATTATCTCCTTCAGAAACACTGGCCTGCAAGAATAGTCTATCAAACGTTATAGTACTTTGAACACGTAAATATACTTGCTACTAGAGAACTCCCGTGCTTCCTTAAGATTTACCAAGCTGATAAGCGAAAATGATTTGTTGAAAACCTATACTAAAAGTATCAAGCGAAAAAATTATAAGTAATGAGTCTTGAAGTATAACTACCAGCCAGTTTTCATGAACACATGCAAAAAGCAACATTTTCCATAGAAGAATATTTTATGGCCCACAATTAGCTTAGTTTGCTGGTAAATTATAATCACAATCACGAAAATCACACAAGTTGTACATATATAGAGCAATGCACCATAAACCAGCAAGAACTATTTTGAATGTTGGGATATAAAATGAAAAAAAAAATCTAACAAGGACAAATCTAAATAAAAAAAGTTGTTCTCTTTAAAAATCCAAAAGAACCCATGACAGCACTAAACAAGCATGAAAAAAAGTGAAGAACTTTGGCCTTGAAGAGAAAGATGGATGATATCAAAACCAAAGCTTTTGAGGTGAAGGGGTGGGGTTGGAAGCAAACCAGGGAGGGCTCATTCGCTTTTTCTTTCGGCCACGTCTCATCAAATATAGTCCCCACCCATCGCTTCCTTCCTTTATTCAATAAAATCAAGGTTAACTAATAATACAACCACAACATCACAATGAATCAAACAATTATACAAGGCAAATACAACCCAATCAATCTCATTTATAATAAAATAATATTAGTTTAAAGCCAGAAACCATGTGTACCTTGGAATTGCATTTCTTTCCAATTTCTTGCAGCACTCCAATAGATAGAGAGGGTAACAAGTTCAGTTTCCCTGATTCACTTTTGAAATTCTCTGTTATTGGAAGATAAATGATCCTGAGATACACCATCCTCTGCAGAAAGCTTCAATCAGTAACATAACATAAATAACAATATTAAAACTTATCAGCACATTAAATCAATTGCCAATTAGATCTTGGAAAACCAACTAGTCATAAGTATTTGGCCTTTTATGACCTCCACAAAATCAACTTAAGGACAATTTTAACATTTGGCAGGATCACTACAAAAAAACTTAAAATGACAGCCCGGATACCTGCACTAATAAAATCTTGTATGAGCTAAACCCTATAAAATATCATGAAACAAACTGATCCAGGACCCTCAAATACCCAAATTCATCCCCTCCCCAAATGGATATTCCAACTTGCAAACAATTCTGGTACTGTAATTCAGATTGTGAAAAACAGTATTTTTAGAATAAACATATATCATAAAGAAGTCTTTTTAACAATTCTCTCACTACTTATAACTTTATGCGTCGGTGATGGAGGCGTGTGAATCATCATTTCAATGACCATTTGGCTTCTCCAGCATTGCAATACTGTTTCCAGCAAGTCCCAACAAAGCCCGGCTGTTCCGGTCACTTTTTTGTTGGATCTTTCTCATATTCAGCTTGGAGTTCTCACCGTTAAGATCATATCTCTGTTGCTGGGCTGCTGTATATGTTCTAGTTGCCCTTTAAGGACGTCAATGACTGCCATAAGGTGCCTAGTGTTTGTGATAGTTTCTTGTTTGGATAAACTTTTGGTATTTTTGGTGGCTTGTTAAAATGGGTGATAACAAGGGAGTAAACAAAATCATTATTCTTGCCGAGTCAAGTAAAAGTAAAACATGCCCCATCTTTTCTCAAAATAAATGGGTGATGATTCTAGTGCCACATATCACATGAAAGTAAAAGAATAATGTGGATGTCAAAGGATAAATATGAATTTTCCCGGTAGATGGGGTCAGCTACATGGATCAAAGGACACCCCTAGTGTTCTATCTTGGCTCATTCTATGGTTAGGTTGTTGATAGTTAAATCCATCCTAATAGTTTCTCCTATTGTTTTCTTGGTCTCCTCTCTCTACCTCTAGTTATTAGGCCATCTTATAAATTTACAATGGACAAGCCACATTTAAAAATTTATAGCTTCCTCTAAGGTAAAGTCATTTAGAAAGCTATTTTGCAAGTCAAGGCTGTAAGAGACCTATAGCAGCCCCTTCTCATGAGGATGGACTATTATAAATCAGTCGATATTCTTTTCTTACAAAGCTGAGTAGCTTTTTTTTTTTTTGAATAAGCAATTTGGAGCCCTTAGAATTAATAGAAATGTGTAGTTCATCATTGTTAATAATGAATCAGATAAGATTAAAAAAGCTTCACATTTATTCCATAAGGATCTTTTACGAAAATAGTTCAAAAGCAATACCAGGTAGCTGGGATGGAAGAGGAAGCTTTTGCCTTTGCAAATCTTGTACAGAACTTGCCTGCATTAAGCAAAAATTGACAGAGGTAATTTTAGAGTACTCCCAACAACACACAAACACCATTAAAAAAAAGGAAGCAATATAATAAGGTTCATAAACAAACCTCTTCACCCTTCACTGTGATTTTTGTGAGACTAAAGCATTGGAAAGTGCAACCAGAGTTCCATGAGAAAATGGTTTCATTTGGGGTTGATGATTTTCAGACCTGACAACATTAGATTCTTTAAGAGATACAGTAGGCCGGATATTTAGCTGAGTTTTGCTACTTATGTCATCTTCTAGAAACCTGCCTCCATGTGGAGGCATTAAGGATGTCGATGCTTATGTGGGAGGCCTTGAAATAAGAGGGGGTTCACCTGAATTTGGAAGTCGTATATCTGGACCATGCCTCGTTGTCGATAGTCCTTTCTTCACGTCATAATCATGATCAACAGAGCTTCCATCATGCTTGATCGGAGGTCCAAGCAAGCCAGGTTCTTTGACAAGGTTGGAAAGCAACCATTAAAGACAGCCCATATTTTCAAAATCAGAACATATAACAACAGAAAAATGGACATACTCTGAGAAGGAATAAACATTCTGGAAGGCAAAGGGTAAATGGCATTGGAAATTGCACCAGCAGGTAGCTGAGAGATTTCAGGTTTGAACTCAACATTGTTAGCCACGGATCGAGTGACTAAATCAACAGAAGACTTCACATCCTGTCAAGGGTGACAAAAGAATAAAAAACAGGACAAAAATTGTACTGTCTACTATAACTCCGTGAACATAAATTAGAATAGTATGGTCCCAGCCACTCATTACAGGCAAAAATTAAGCAATCTCCAAGAAAATTTGACCTATAGAAGTCTCTGGTGACTTTCAAGACATGCTGCAGTGACAGAGACAGACTGTACATACAAAAACCTTAAAACCTTACAGATTAATTTACCTTCCGTTCAGGTTCTACACCATTTACTCCTTCATTTATGGGGGCATTAGCATTACCATTTGGCACAGAACAAGCATCCTGCCATTCAGTGAAGTTGTTAATACTAGAGAAACAAATAATCATGCATGTTAACCAGCAAAATGGTAACACAAATTGCAGATTTTCTAATTTTCATCAATGAATTAAGAAACATATATGTAATCACATACCTCAGACATCAAGTAGTTGCTCACATCTGGAGTTGGAGGTAAACTTCCAACTTCATCTTCGAAGAAGACTTCATTAATTTTCAGTAGTAAATTCTCATCAAACTCCCTGACCACAAGGCACAACAAATTAACGCCATCGGGGGAACACATTTGAGCATATATATAAATCACTGGGATGGAAACAACTTACTTGAAAAAACAACCTCTAACATTGCATGCAACATTTCTTGCTACACACAGGACTGGATAGCATTGGCCGTCTGAAATTGCAATATAGAAAATATTGATGCTTCCATTAAGAGGAAAACCTTAAGAAAATGTACACTAGCAATAATAACATAAATAGGACCTCTGCTTGAGGGGCATAATAAGGAGTGAAGGCAGGACCACATGAACCCTAGGCTGGTCCTATCTTCCCAAACCTTTGACCGGTCATCAATCACCATTGCCATTTCTGGAATGGCACATGCCACCCTGGAAGACATTCAACAGAGATTTTCGGGAGCCTGAACGCATCTCCACAAGAATAAAGGTTTACTCAGTTACTTTAGGGAATCTAGCAACCCCATCCCCAAATAAAAATGTGTGGTGAGAGAGAGAAAGGAAATGAACAACAACAACATTAAAACAGAAATTAACCCAATAAGAACCAGCTACATGAAAAAATAACAAAAGTATGTTGAACTATAATTCAATGAATTTGTGCAACTTGTATTTGTTACACAACCAGTTAAAGCCCCTTATCCAAGTTCTTTTTAAAATGTTAGAAGACCCAAAAACATACTAAAACTTGGCAGCAAGAAAACATGTTCCTCTTTTAAATTATATGGAGAAACTTCTTTACGTTCAGAAGTAATGAGCATCAATGAAGTAAGAATGTTTATAGAAAAAGGGAAAACATGCCTGATTTGACACAAACAACACGATCAAGGAGTTGCTTTGAACCTATAAGATGAGCCTCAGGGTCAAGTAGCCTCCACATTTCAAAGGCATAATCTCTTTCAGCCATAGTACAAACATATACCTTCAAACCTTTTGCGTCCTTTTGCAGTTTTAAATAGCATCTTAAATCTTCCCATGCAGGTCGTAATCTCACTAGCACACTAGTATCACGAATCTATGCAAAGAAACAAGCAGCGGTTACTATAAATATCAAATGCCTTAGATAAGAAAAAGCTTCTAAACAACTATACCAATTGGCTGCAAGTATGTCTCATAAACTAATGGGTTGTAACTAAGTGATCCTCCCTTTCATCAGCAAGAAAGATAAGAAAAAGGAGTGCCTAATTGGTCCCAATAGGAGTTTAGATTAAGGGGGATGATTGGCTTATGGGGTAGATAGTTTAAAATATATTTATCAATAAGAAAATATATATTTATGATAGGAAAATGCAATATACTCTTGTAATTCATTCCCTCATAAGTTGTTTCATATTTTGATTTTGGATGGGGGGAACATGCTGAAATGCTGATAAAATAACTGAGAACAGAACTAGATAAGCACATATAACTTTTCACCGTGAGTTTGCTGCAGTAGATAAGCACAAATTATGTATGCCGTCTAAGGAGTTAGGATTTACCCAGTTTTTCCCTTCGATCATGTAATAGAAAGAAGCTGCAGAGTAGTCGGCAATCCCATGTTGATATTACCCCTTAGGAAGAAGCACTGCAACTGAGATTGCGTTAGTCCTAAATGTTTTCTAACCAAACATAAGCTCCTTTAACACAATAAAACACTGCGTAGGATAAACCAGAAAATGGACCACGTGTTAAAATTATTCGTTTATAACAAATCGTTCATACTATAAAGATAATACTAAAATGAGACTGGGAATGAACGACGAAACCATGTTGGAAGACTAAAAGTAGTGTAAGCTTCTATTGCCACAAAAATTGAGTTACAGTATTTCACTGATCAATAATCCATGTTCTATTATCAAATTTTTGAAGCACTGATAAAAATCTGGGAGATGGCAATTGAATAAAAGACCATGTGCTCTTATAAATGTCCCAGAGTTTCTATGGTTAGCCCCGGAAGACGAAAGGATCCAGGAAGATAAATTTCAGTATTTGATCCTCACTATAACAATGAGAAAGAAAAGAAGACCTCTGTGGTAGGAGCCAGTGAGAGTGTGGCTACTCACACTTGATGGAGAGATATATGTGACGGACAAAGATTAAAGAAGCACGAAATCCGGTAGTTCCAAGCATGAGAAAGAAACCATAGCAAATGCAAGCCTGTAACCAAAGAAGAATGAGGTTTGCATGAAGCCATACATAATCTGGTCTTGCATGGTAGTAGTACAAGCAGTAGCCATATATGAACAAGCAGTTGATCCACCACAAATGAAGGACCTATTTTCATGCCAAAATATAAAAGTTAGTGTGCATGGAATTTAGTGGCAAAAATTCAGCACCTATACTTCAATTTGTGAGTTTAAGTTCAAATTTCATTGTCAGTGTTTATGAGAGGGGGAAGGGGATGAGGAAACACAATCTCAATGTATAGCCTAAACTCTGATTAATAAAATAAAGATAATGAGAGCACTGAGTAATGTCGGGATATATACCTCCACCACCATTCATGTCTTCAGCCGCAAGCTTCCTGCTGAGGAAGAGTTCTCCGTACCAAGGTAGATGAGGGATCTCCTAGGATACTTTGTGGTGCGACAAGGAGCTTGAAACTCTGGTCTACTATTCTTCCCAGCCATCCCACCTAAATACTAGTAATTAGTAAAGGTGATGTTACGAGAGTCCATATGAGAAAAATAACCACAATTGTTCCAAATGGCAGTGCTGCAGTGGAGTTATAGGCAAGTGTGCAACGGTATATTAAGAAAGCAAAATGTCAAAAACAAGGTCCCGTGAAGAGGCTTCCAGTCAACATCAAATTTTTCACTAGAAAGTCAAAAACCAAAATTTTATCAGTTATTATGCCTTTAGTGAACTTTATAATTTCTGCAGCTGAGGTTCAATTGCTATGAGAATGCAATAACCAGAAGAAAAACTATACTAGTATGTTACATTTCTACATTAAAGATATGGATTATAAGATGTAACAACGGATTTTTACAATCTTGGATATGTAAATAATTCATGCAATCAAAGTGGAGACTAGTCCAGCAAACTAGAACAATTTGATATCAGGGTGTCCATGCCTCCGCTTGTAGATGACGCGTAGAATCATGTACAAGAATCTCTAGTTTGGACTTGGCACAGAAAAAAATAAGGATAGTAAAATGATGCAAGAGCAAATGTTTCAGCAACAACTTACAAGTCAAGCAAATTTATGAATCACAGTTAGTGAAATTATTGCACATATATGAGCACTGACTAAGGAAAGTTATAATAGGAAGTCTTAGAATGATGCACAAATTATGTATGCCGTCTAAGGAGTTAGGATTTACCCAGTTTTTTCCCTTAGATTATGTAATAGAAAGAAGCTGCAGAGTAGCCGGCAATCCCAGATGTCAACGCATATATAACAACAAGTGCAGTGAACAGAGCTCCCCTGTGTATGGATAGAAAACACAACTAGAGCTAACATTAAGATGAAGATTGCACTGAAAACAGGAGTAAAGATACATGTTAATTTTTTTTAAAGAAAAACATAAGCTTAATGGAGCCAAATTCTATTTAAAGATTAAAACTCACAGTGAAAACCAGCAAATGTACTCTACTACTATAATCATACCAATCAAGCCAACCAGGTTAATTGCCACAGATGAACCACTTTGACCAAAAAGCTCTTGTATAATTAATTCCCGCTGACAAGTATTAACATGATTTAACATAAAATAAGGCATTGGCATACTGATAATACATTGAGATTGAAACGCCCATCCATTATCTGGATTCGTGAAATAAAATACTTCAAAGTTGTGAGTAAAATACCCGAAAACCGAGCGGAAGAAACAAACATGATGTTTATTGCAACTGAATTGAATGACCGACCCAAGGGCTAAAAATCGTCAAATTCGACCAACTTTATATATAAGCACTGGTGTTCAGTATAACCTTGGTGCTATACATTAGGTTAAGACAGAACAAAAGTAAAACAGAGGCACAAATATTATTTCAAAGAGGAACTGATGCCAATTATCGCACATAAAATAGAATATTATGCTAGTTCTACTTGAAAGATTTGGCCACTAACTCTTCCCGAGGGATTGTGAGAGCATTGAGTCTCTGCCTTCCATCCATCTTCACCTCTTCAACTTCCCTCAATGCTACATTTGTTTCTAAACCTTAAACCCACTCCCACTGCTGTAATTTCCCACAGACACATACCATGTGTTGCTGATGTTGCTAAAAAGTTTTGAGTTCCTAGAATTCTGTTCGATGGGACTTATGGATTCACATTGCTATGAAATCACGATTTGCATAGGTCAAAAATCCACGAGAAACGCATGAACACAAGCGGAAAAACAATAACTCTGGAAATCAAGAGGGTAGAACACTCACCTCTTTAGGAAAAAGCTGAAAGGAATGCACGAACGCAGAGCAGAAACGCAATCGGCACGGTTACAGCCTCTCCCACCTTCGTCCGATAGAAGGTACAACGACGACGCACTCGATAGCGGTGGCGCAGTTAGAACGCGACGGAGACTTCTCAAGCCTCTCGCATTCTCTGTTCAGTCCCTCGCCTTACTCTCTCTATCTCGACGGTGCTAGTGTACTCTTGCTAGGGATTCTGATTTTAGGGATTTAGGGAGAAAAGAGAGGCACGCTCGGTTATGCTTAGTATTTTAGCCAGATAAGTCGAGACTCTGTGCAGGCTCAAAAAGCTGAGAGTTGTAAGCAGATGATCAGAACCCACAACTCCGCAAGCTTCATACTAAACCCCAGTAGAAGAAGAAGAGTCGTGAAGTTTATAACAGTAAAATAAAATTCAATTTACTTCTTATGAACCGTTAACTTCACCCTAAGACTCACCAGAGAATTTGATCCGTTGCAAAAGATCAAAATCTGATTTTCATTATATATAGTATCATATCGTTCAAATCAAAACTTTTTTACTAAAATTATTTTATTATATCCCATCAATTTGTGGGACTAGATAGTAGACAATTTTGATAACAAAATTAATTGATGAGAATTTTTTACAGAATGAAAATTTGAGGAAATATATCATTCGGTCAACTTTTAAAAAAAGAAATTATTAAAATTGAGAAGATATATTACAAAAAAATTTAAAAAAAAAAGAAATTGATAATTTTCTTTTTAATAATTTTTTTCTCAAAAAATTATTCATATTAATTTAATAGAGGTTACGGATAGCAATTTTCCCCGCTCCATGGGATCCCCACGGGGATCCCCGTATGGGCCCCATATGCGGGAATTTTTTCCCGCGGAGATGGGGATGAAAAAAAATTTATCCCCGATGGTAATTCGGGGATGGGGACGGAAGCCTGTCCCCGTCCCCGATGTATATATATAATTTTATTTATATTATTATATTATTATATTAATATTTATATATATAACGTTTTTATTAATTTTTATATTATTATTTTTTTATTAATTTTTATATATTTTTATTATAACTAAAATTTAACGTAATTCACTCACACTTTATGTTGGTTGTAAATTTTGTTATATCTTGATTAATGTTAGGCTTTTTAATGAATTTGATAAAATTATGTGTTTGTTGATGTTTTTCAATTAGATTTATTTAATATGACATTTTTTTAATCTAATTTTATAGGTTATTTTTTTATTAAGATTAAGTCACTCCATATTTATAGAGTAAAACACTATTTGGTCCTCCACAGATGTCTACTTTGTCAATTGGGTCCCCCACAGATTGGTGTTATCAATTTGGTCCCCCACAGATCAAATTGTAGCAATGTGGTCCTTCCGTTAATTAACTTGATGACATGTCAGGTTAAGTTGTGACTCAGCAATTTTTTATCTGACTAGGCATTAATTATTTAGAGTAATTATTTTTATTAAAAAACCTTTTAAATTAAAAAATAAAACAAAAAAAAACCTGTGACATACCTCATTTTAAATAAAAAATTATTTCAAAGAGTCTTGTTAGATAGAAAATTATTTCAAAGATTTTTTTTAATAAAGAATAAATTTATGCCTAGTCAGAAAAGCTAAAAGAAAAATTTATAGCTAGTCAAATAAAAAAATTGGTGAGTCACAACTTAACTTGACATGTCATCAAGTTATTAACGGAAGGACCACATTGCTAACAGTTTGATCTGTGGAGACCAAATTGATAACACTGATCTGTGGGGGACCAAATTGACAAAGGAGGCATCTGTGGAGGACCAAAAGAGTGGTTTACATATATATATCTATCTATATTATATAGCTGTGGGGTCTTCCCGTCAACGGTCTCCTAAAATAATCAATTAATTAATTAAAAAAGAAAATAAAAATATAATATGAGAAGATCATGGTTGAGAGAAAGTAAGAATAGTTATAACTTTCCAGGATTCCATTATCTATCTATCTATCTATATTAATATTGGCTGTGGGGTCTTCCCGTCAACTGTCTCCTAAAATAGTCAATGAGTTAATTAAAAAAGAAAAATAAAAATAGGGTAAAGTACAGTTTGCCCCCTTGTGGTTTGCCCTAAATCCAATTTGCCCCCTTGTAGCTTAAAATGCGACACTTAACTACCATGTGGTTTGGCTTAAAATTAATGTGCCCCTGTGGTTTAGAGTGTGACACTTGACCCCCTGTGGTTTGTTATGTTATCACTTAACTACCCTATATTATCTTTTTCTCACAATTTAATATTTAATATAACTTATAAAAGAAATTACCTAAAAATAATTAAATTAATTAATTATTTTATTAAATATTAAAAAAAGAAATTATTAAAATTGAGAAGATCTATTACACAATTTTTTTTTAAATAAAGAAATTGATAATTTCTTTTTAATAATTTTTTTCTCAAAATCACTCATTAATTAATAGAGGCTACGGATGGCAATTTTCCCCGTTCCCGGGGATTCCCCATACAGGGCCCCATATGCGTGAATTTTCCCCTGCGGGGATGGGGATGAAAAAAACTTTAGCCCCGATGGTAATTCGGGGACGGGGACATTTTTATTAATTTTTATATTATTATTTTATTATTAATTTTATATATTTTTTATTATACCTAAAATATAAAGTAATTCACTCACACTTTTATGTTGTATTGTAAACTTTGTTATAGTCTTTATTAATTATTAGGTTTTGTAATAAACTAGTATGAACCCGGTGCAATGCACCGACATTATAAAAATATAATTTAAAATTGTGAATATAATGGTAAATTCTATTCCTTCTCAAATTTTAATGTGTAGAAAAATAGTAAAAAATTATATATTCGAAATATATGGGGGGAAGTTGAGTTTGTAGCCACTGGATTATTTGTAGTAGCATATGCTAAAAAATTTTGGTAATATTCACTTTGATATTTTAAGTATGATTAAGAGGAACCCAATACAAATAAAGATTCAGTTTTAAGTTTAATGGGGGTGATGAAATGTCTAGATAATGTTCTTAAATCAAATCAAGAATAAGGTAAATAAATGCTCTTATACAAAATCACGAAGAAGAAAGAACGCACTTTCTAAAATTGAGTTTGATGGTCTATTTCTAGAAAAAATGAGTAGACAATAAAGAGATATGATAAGTATGATTAAGAGGGAACCCAATATAAATAAAGATAATGCGGGTGAGGAAATGCCATATAGATAATGTTCTTAAACCAAATCAAGATTAAGGTAGATATGCTCATAATAAACAAAATCAAGAAGTAAGAATGTAGCTTCTAAAACTGATTCTAGTGGTCTGTTTGCAAAAAAAAAAAAGTAGATAATGAAGATATATTTAAAAATTTATTATAAGCATTTGTTTTTTCTAATTGTAAAAAAGAGTTATTGAAGATGGTGAACCTATATTAATAAAGATGACTCTCAAAATATAAAATATTGATATTTTCTTATAAATATCAATTATGAAATAGATGAGTTATATCAATCATATATATACATGTAAATTTTTTATAAAAAAAAAAGAGAAGATGTGTTATAAATCATATATCACATTACAGAAAAAAGAAAGAGTTTTAAAATTTACTGGTGCAAAGGTCAATATAGAAGTGGCTTTGTGTCTCTGTACATATATTGAAAAATATTCACTAATATATAAAGCATGGGTTGAGCAATGTGAATTAAAATCTGTTTTAAAAAATAGAGGAAGAAAGAGTTAATGAAGAATCATAATTCAGCAATGAATTAAATATGACTTAAAAATCAAACAGGGTAACGTACCTGTTTGTTAACTTCATTCTTCTAAAGTTGGTCTCCTCTTGCTCTCTTCTTGTCCTTCAATGATGAACTATAGAACCTTGGAAGTTATCTATTTTTCAATTCAGTCGTCCTCTTTGGTGCAAAAACAATAGCAAGGATGGAGAACATAGCATTGACATCAGAAATGCACATAGATAAATGAATGGTAGATACCAAAATGGTGCTATGAAAAAAAATACAAACTGATGATAATACCATCATCTTAGGGGTACAACACAGAATTACAGTAAGAGGATCCATTCTCATAATCCTTAGAAGTAGATAAGAAGATGCATAAATTACAAAACTTGAGTGCTTTATTGGAATTAATTAGAAGAATGGCATGAATGACTTACTTGAGTGCTTTCTTATTCCTCTAGCATTGCTCATGTGATTCTTTGACCGTCATTTTCCAATCAATGAAAAACATGCATAATGGAAAGAATACGGTTAGTGGGCTGCAGTTTATTTTGGTAGAGTAGTGGGCAGCAGTTACATTATTTGAAATTTATTTGAGTTTAATCTGGCCCTTTGAATCTCCACGTTTCAAGAGACGTGATTGAAGTTGGTTTTTCTTCTTTTTTTTTTAAACAAAGTTTGTCTCTTAGATGGCTGAAGTTGGTTTTTTTTTTTTTGAAATTTTTTTTTTTTCAAGTTGTAGTAATGACTAAAAATTTTGGTAATATTCACTTTGATATTTTAAGTATGATTAAGAGGAACCCATACAAATAAAGATTCAGTTTTAAGTTTAATGGGGGTGATGAATGTCTAGATAATGTTCTTAAATCAAATCAAGAATAAGGTAATAAATGCTCTTATACAAATCACGAAGAAGAAGAACGCACTTCTAAAATTGAGTTTGATGGTCTATTTCTAGAAAAAATGAGTAGACAATAAAGAGATATATGATAAGTATGATTAAGAGGGAACCCAATATAAATAAAGATAATGCGGGTGAGGAACATGCCATGTAGATAATGTTTTTAAACCAAATCAAGATTAAGTTAGATATGCTCATAATAAACAAATCAAGAAGTAAGAATGTAGCTTCTAAAACTGATTCTGGTGGTCTGTTGGCAAAAAAAAGTAGATAATGAAGATATATTAAAAAATTTATTATAAGCATTTGTTTTTCTAATTGTAAAAAAAGAGTTATTGAAGATGGTGAACCTATAATAATAAGATGACTCTCAAATATAAATATTGATATTTTCTTATAATATCAATTATGAAATAGATGAGTTATATCAATCATATATATACATGTAAATTTTTTATAAAAAAAAAAAAAAGAGAAGATGTGTTATAAATCATATATCACATTACAGAAAAAAGAAAGAGTTTTAAAATTTACTGGTGCAAAGGTCAATATAGAAGTGGCTTTGTGTCTCTGATACATATACTGAAAAATATTCACTAATATATAAAGCATGGGTTGAGCAATGTGAATAAAATCTGTTTTAAAAAATAGAGGAAGAAGAGTTAATGAAGATATCATATTCAGCAATGAATTAAATATGACTTAAAAATCAAACAGGGTAACGTACCTGTTTGTTAACTTCATTCTTCTAAAGTTGGTCTCCTCTTGCTCTCTTCTTGTCCTTCAATGATGAACTATAGAACCTTTGAAGTTATCTATTTTTCAATTCAGTCATCCTCTTTGGTGCAAAACAATAGCAAGGATGGAGAACAATAGCATTGACATCAGAAATGAACATAGATAAATTAATGTAAGATACCAAAATGGTGCTATGAAAAAAAATACAAATGATGATAATACCATCATCTTAGGGGTACAACACAGAATTGCAGTAGAGGATTCCATTCTCATAATCCTTAGAAGTAGATAAAGAAGATGCATAAAATTACAAAACTTGAGTGCTTTATTTGGAATTAATTAGAAGAATGGCATGAATGACTTACTTGAGTGCTTTCTTATTCCTCTAGCATTGCTCATGTGATTCTTTGACCGTCATTTTCCAATCAATGAAAAACATGCATAATGGAAAGAATACGGTTAGTGGGCTGCAGTTTATTTTTGGTAGAGTAGTGGGCAGCAGTTACATTATTTGAAATTTATTTGAGTTTAATCTGGCCCTTTGAATCTCCACGTTTCAAGAGACGTGATTGAAGTTGGTTTTTCTTTTTCTTTTTTAAACAGAAGTTTGTCTCTTAGATGGCTGAAGTTGGTTTTTTTTTTTTGAAATTTTTTTTTTCAAGTTGTAGTAATGACTTAACTTCTTTTGTATATAATATTGATATTGATATTGATTTTGATAAAATTATGTGTTTGTTGATGTTTTTCAATTAGATTTATTTAATATGACATTTTTTAATCTAATTTTATAGGTTATTTTTTTATTAAGATTAAGTCAACTCATATTTATAGAGTAAAACACTGTTTTGGTCCTCCACAGATGTCTACTTTGTCAATTTGGTCCCCCACAGATTGGTGTTATTAATTTGGTCCCCCACAGATCAAATTGTTAGCAATGTAGTCCTTCCGTTAATTAACTTTATGACATGTCAGGTTAAGTTGTGACTCAGCAATTTTTTTATCTGACTAGGCATTAATTAATTTAGAGTAACTTATTTTTATTTAAAAAACCTTTTAAATTAAAAAAAAACAAAAAAAAACTTTGACATACCTCATTTTAAATAAAAAATTTATTTCAAAGAGTCTTGCGTTAGATAGAAAATTATTTCAAAGATTTTTTTAAATAAAAATAATTAATTTATGCCTAGTCAGAAAGCTAAGAATTTATACCTAGTCAAATAAAAAATTGGTGAGTCACAACTTAACTTGACATGTCATCAAGTTAATTAATAGAAGGACCACATTGCTAACAGTTTGATCTGTGGGAGACCAAATTGATAACACTGATCTGTGAGGGACCAAATTGACAAAGGAGGCATATGTGGAGAACCAAAAGAGTGTTATATATATTATATATATATATAATAAACTCTAATCTTCCACTTTCAACTCTTTTTAGTGTTTCCTCCAAACTCTTTCTTTTCTAATCTCTCCACTATATCTAAGAGTACTGTTATGCTCATAGTCTAAAGATACTTTTCTAAGAAAAATTATTGTTTAATGTTAGAGTTTCTAACCTCAATAATGTTAACAGTCAATCTAGTTATGTAGGTTCTGAACTTGAACAATAAAAACTTAAATTTAGTTATATATTGTATTATATTATTCTTTTACAATTTTATTTTGATTGATTTAATAATTCTAAAACATTAAAGATAAGAAATAACAATAAAATGAATAAATAACTAAATATAAATAATCAATGGAGTAAACAATAAATATTAAATAATTTTATTGATTTTTTAAAATTATAATTTTATTTTTATATTAATTATATATATTTTTAATCATTTTATAATTCTAGAGTGTTGAATGGCAAATTTTAAACATTAAAAGTATTAAATGATGATTAATTTGACTAAAATTTGGATAGAAGTTAGGTGAAGATAGTTAAGTGATAACATAACAAACCACAGGGGGCACATTAATTTTAAGCCAAACCACAGGGTGGTTAAGTGTCGAATTTTAAACCACAGAGGGACAAACTGTAGTTTACCCATAAAAATATGATGTGAGAAGATCATGAGTGAGAGAAAATAAGAATAGTGATAACTTTCCAGGATTCCATTTATTATTTTAAATATAATAAATATTTTATTTTATATATTAAAATTTTGAAATAATTTAATGTTTAATTTTTTATTAATTTAAACTATAATAATAATAATTTTATGTGTGTGTGGATTTCATAAGCTAATTAATTAAAGCTTAAACTCCAAAAGTCCAACCTAATTAATTATATATCACAATCTTAATAATTTCGGTTTATAAAAGTTAAAATAACTTAAGAACATCTCTCAGCATCTGAAAGCTATAATTGAGCCGCTGCAACTTAATTAAATTGTTTACGATTTAGGTCTCTTTGGATAGACTTTAATTAAAAGTACTTTTTTATAAAGCTTTACAAAAATAGAGCTTTAAAAATGTAAAAATTAATTTTAGATTTGGATGTCATAATTAAAAAGTACTTTTGAAAAATACTAAATGTTTGAATGCAAAATTAAAAATTATTTTTTAATAATAAAATTACTAAAATAAACATTTGAAATATTTATTAATATTATTATTTAGACATGTCTAATATCTTTGAAATTGGACCTAAAACTTAATTGAGTAGCTTCAACATTTAATAATACTTGAAAGTATTTTTTTTACTATTATGTTTCTTTAAAATATTATTTTATTTTTTTTAGTACTTCTAATTAAGACTCAATTCAATTAATTTTTGTTTTGTAACACGGGGAAATTCTAATGTACAAATTGATGGGGCACCATTGGACGATCCCAAATATATTAGCTAGACGATTGGTCTATAGTCGACCGTCAACCATCACCATGTCCCATCGCTCTATACGGACACTCCAACGCCCTGATATTATACACTGCTCGATTACATTGTGCACTCTCTAATGACACTATATATGTAATACCCGGGAATATTTTAACTAGCATCGGAAATTAAATTAAATTAATTAATTTTGAAAAGTGAAAGTGAGATAAAAATACACATTATCCTAATACATATTTTTTTTTAAAATACAAAATTAGAGTGAATCCTAATTTTGTTATATATTTCTTTTCTTATTTATTTTATATATCAGAAGTGTTTTTTTATTTCATTAAGTGATGAGTATATATATTTATTTATTATATATAAATATATATTATATAAGAAGGAGTAAAAGAGAAAAGAAAGAAGAAAAAAAAAGAATCAGATATATTATTTTATATATATATATATATATATTCCATAAAAGAGGAATAAGAAAAGAATAAAGAGAAAAGAGAGGAGGGCCATTGCGTGAAGGAAACATGTGAAGAAACCGTGAGAGGAAACACGCACGGAGAGAGAGAGAGAGTTGAACGGGAAACGCGAGAGAGAGGGGGAAGAAGCAGCACGGACGGACGCCACGGGTGGTCCATATGGGTCATTTATGGTACAACGCGGGAATCGAGTCTATCACGGGTGACCCATAGGTGACTTTGTCTTGAACCAAGAGTCCAAATTAGAAACCGTTTGGAAATCTAGATTTCCCTAAGAAAGAGTAAAATAAACAAGCAGTGGTCCATATGGGTCATTTATGGTACAACGCGGGAACCGAGTCTATCACGGGTGGTCCGGGGTAGATTGAGTCTCTTGTCTTGGGTCAAATCACAGAAATACAGAGTATATGAGTTCACCACATCGTGGCTATTGCCTTGGGTAAACCGAGGTCAGATGAGTCGCCGGCTATTGCTCCAAGTGAAGTCTTGGGGTCAGACTATTGTTCCAAGTATAGTCTTGGGACCAGGGGTTCCTAGAATGATCAACTAGGTTCCCATATTGCTCACGTGAGATATTGTCTTCGGGCCAGATTCTCTCCTAACGGAAATATTGCCTTCGGGCCAGTTTATGATTATGATTACTTGAATACAGGGGATTACATGGAATTATATTTTAAATCATGATATGATGTATGTGTGAATTTAAATGTATGTAAATCCATGCTTAAATTCTTTATTGTGAATATGAGATAAGCTAATTGCCTGACCACTTAGTATAATGGAAATTTAATTCGTTATATGCGTATGTGTTTGGGATTGGCTCCTCTTCCCCAGTTGTAGTGGTACCCGCTACTACACCAGGGATGGGAAAACCTCTCACTGAGTCTGTTTGACTCACCCAAATGTTACATGTTACAGACACAGGTGGTATAGGCATCGGGAGCGCTTCCACTTTGTCTCAGGGAGGCGGACATACTTAGAGACCGCGCGCATTGTTCGCGTGGGTAGTATTGATATATGTATATATGTATATGATTCTTTTGGTATAGCATTGTTTGTACAGTTGCTATATGCATATATGTATATGTCATACTCTAGAACTGTCGGCTTCATACAGATTAAAGATTGGTCTGGTTGTTGGGATCAGAGGTTATGATATGATGAATATCATGTGTATATATATATGGATGTGACTTCCGCATGTGAATAGGATAGACCACTCGCACTGAGTGTGTGGTTAATATGTAAACTTATATATATGTGTGACTGAATACTTGATTGTGTGAAAATACGGCTTCCGCATGTGAATAGGATAGGTCACACGCATTGAGGCATGTGATCAATATGTATATTTTATGCAGGTGTGTAATTGAATATATATGCTTAACTGTACACAGGGATTCTGCATGTGAATAGGATAGATCACCCGCCTTTAAGCGGGTGATCAATATGTATATTATATGTACGTGTGATTGATTATGTGTATATGTATAGACTGAAGCGGCGTTGAGTGAGCCATGGATTGTGTGCTACTTAGGTCATCGGATAGGGATTGCCATATAAATACTATATTGTTTATATTAGAAATGGGTAGTTACGCATATATAAGAATGTCAATCAGGAATTAGAGGCTTACGGGATAGGAAAAATCCTACCTCCCGTGCCGGTCACGGGCGCCCGGTAGGGGGTCGTGACAATATAGACTTTCAGCCTCCAACACATCCATCACTGCCACTTTGCCTCCTCTGACACCCCTATATAAACCCCTATATTAAACACATAGGAAAAGCAGACAAAACGCACGATAAAAATATTTTTTTTTTATACGCACACATATTTAAAGAAGTAGATTACACACATAGGAAAAGCAGACAACATACACGGGAGTGCGTGTTGGATGCTAGTGTATATATATATATATATATATATTTTCTAAAATATTTTTTAGGGTCCCCGCGGGGAGGGCGGAGGATGGGGATGGGGGAAAATTTCTCCCCACGGCGGGGATCGGGAACGGGGACGAGTAGAGCACTCCCTGCCCCCGCACGTAGCGGGTGCCATCCCTAGTAGAGGCTTTACATACATGTACGTGCATATCAAATTTTGCAACTGAATCCATGCACATCTCCAACATTCATTCAATTAAAATATAATTGTTAACGTTTACAATTACAAGATATCTAAGCTATTGAATTAAAGATATAAGAAAATGAAATGAATGGATTCTCTATCTCTATCTCTATCTCTCTCTAATGGCAGGGAATAGCATTATGGTAGTAATGTTCAATGTGAATGGTGATCCACTTTGTAAATTTTTCTTTAATTTACAAAATATAATATAAATTATTATTATTAAGTTTAAAACAATAAATTAAAAAATAATATTATTTGATAACTACCACTGCTATTGTCTTTTTTTTAAAAAAAATTATCACCGCCATTATTCTTATTTTTCTCTTCTATTATCTCTTCACATTATATTTTTTTAATTATTTGAATAGTTATTTTGGGAGACCAAAAGGGATTACAACCATTGTTTTGAAAACCGGACCGGACCGGCCGGTCGGACCGGAAAACCGCCAGCCAGTCCGGTCCGGAATAACCAATGAACCGATCAGATATAAAACCGGTCAAGAACCGGTCAGAACCGGTGGTTTAGACGGTTCGACCGGTTGTTCATTTTTTTTAAAAAAATTTGTGTTGTTTATGATTTAATATTTATTGAAAATTTGTTGTGACTTGTAGTTGTAAGGATTGTTCTATTTCAGTATTTATTGTTGGGTTTGTGATAAGATTTGAGACTTAAATATGTTGATCCTTGAACTTATTTGAAGAGTTTAATATGATATTGTGGTAATTTGCAACTTGTTCTATTTCTTATCATGTTTAGATCGAGATGGAAACATATAATTATGAAATATATAATTTTTTTATGATATATTTTAGTATATTTAATTAAAAATATATATTTTAAATGCCACCGGTTCGACCACGGTTCAACCACGGTTCGACCATTGAACCGTGAACCGGTACCTCGACCGGTTCAATGACCGGACCGGTTTTAAAAACATTGATTACAACCATATTAATATACTAGAGGCTTCACACAGTGCATGTAATTTTTTTAAAAAAAATATATATAATATAAAAATATTATCATTATATTTTAAAATAATAAATTGAATCATGAGAAGTTATTTGTTTCTCCACTTTGATAGTAATTACTCACTATGTCTACTTTCTCTCTCCCAATCCAACATCACCCATCATTTTTTTTGTATTTAATTTATAGATAAATATATAATGAAAAATTAATAATGTACTTAATTATATATTTTTGTAATATTTTAAATTATGATAAAGATAAATTAAAATAAAAAATTAATCATTACTCACTGAACTCAAGTTGGAAGAGTTTATACTTGTTTATAAATATGAGCTAGAAGTAACCTAGCTCACTTAACCTACGTTTTAGATGAGCTAACTCATAGGTTAAATGGGTTAAAGTTAAACGAGTCAACCTAATTAATATCCGAATTAAACAAATCAACCTACCAGATTGGATGCGTTTTGATAACTTAGGAAATACATTTTTGGGAAGGGAAATTTTGGAGTTTAAATTTCTATAACATGGTTTAGAGGTAAAATTGTCTAAAATTTTGTATTTCACTAATATAAAAGTTTGTTGTTATAAAAAAAAAAAAGTTTGTTTTTAAAAAAACTTAAAATAAATGTAATAATTATGTTGACTCAAAATAAATAAAAGTGAAATAATATTTTGTTGAATTAAATCAAAATTTATATAAAAAATTACATACTTAAAATATAATATCAAAATTTTATGTTAAATTTCAATTGAGGTTCAATTTATACAGTTTATTTGTTTTGTTACAAGACAAATAAGCCTAAACTCACAATCCGGTAGGTTGACTTGTTGAACTCACATATTAGGTTGGTTCGTTTAATCCACTTAACCTATGAGTTGGTTCACCTAATTTATAAGTTAAGTGAGCTGGATTACTTTTGAATCATTTATAAATAAATCTAAACTCTCTCAATTTGAATTAAATTTTCGACTCTAATATATTTTCATCATAATTTAAAATATTAAAAAAATATTATTAAATATATTATTAGTTTTTTATTATATATTTAACTATAAATAAATAATTATATATCATATTATTAATATATATATATATGATACATATGTATCATATAGCACAATGCAATGCATATCTATTATCATATAGTACAATGCAATCCGCGCAGACGGATTGCATTATAAAAAAAAATATTCAAATACGTCTGGGCCTGAGACGGATTAAAGTTTATCTCAGGCTTAGACGGATTACTAGTAGAAAAAGACAAAAATAAGGTGTTTAAGAAATATTTTTTTGGAAAAGAAAAATTTTAAGGTTTAAATTTTATAACATGATTTTGAGATAAAATTGCCCTTCTCTATAGCCTAGTCTATTTTTCCCTTGCTCACACACGCCTCCCCTCACATCAAAATTCTCTCTTTTATTCTTTTTTTTTTTTCCTTTTTCTTCTTTATCTTCTTCTCTCTTCAGTCTTCCCCAACTCTTTTTTAGGTAAAATACTAGTTAGTCTATAAATTGTTGGTCAAATTACTATTTAGTCTTTGAATTTGACAAAAACACTATTTAGTCCCCGAATTTACAACTTCGTCAACTATTTAGTCTCCTGACCATTACCCGTTAAATAATCGGTTGACGTGGCATCGTTAAGTGCCCAATCATGTGCCACCTCACATGCCACATCAGCTTAAACATTAAAATTAAAAAATAAAATAAAATTCTCCCACTCTTTCTGTCTCTACCCCTCTTCTTCCTCTCTCTCTTCTTCCATCCCCAACTATTCTTCCTACTCCTACCCTCCATCTTTCTGATTCCAAGGCTTCGAATAGCTGTCCTCTGTGTGTAGGGCTCTTCAGACCACCGTCGCCGGCAACCCATCACCCATCGACGGCGAGGGAGGGGGAGAGTGATGGAAGAAGGCACTGCGAGAGCATTGATGGAAGAAGGAAGTGTTATTAATTTCCCATTAATGCTCAAGTTTCCTTCATTATAGTTGAAAGGACCTTGAATGAGTGCTCTAACAATTCCTATCTCACTGTTAATATAAGCTTTTCGGTGAGAGAAAGATGGAGGGTAAGTGAACCAGGAATAGTTAGAGTCTTGGAGATGGAAGAAGAGAGAGAAGGAGAAGAGGGGTAGAGAAAGAGTGAGAGAATTTTTTTAAAATTTTAATGTTCAAGCTGACATGGCATGTGAGGTGGCACATGACTAGGCCCTTAACGTTGTCATGTTAACCGATTATTTACCGAGCAACGGTCAGGAGACTAAATAGTTGACGGAGTTGCAAATTTAGAGACTAAATAGTATTTTGTCAAATTCGGGGAATAGATTGTTTGACCAACAATTTAGGGACTAAATAATATTTGCCTCTTCTTTTTTCCTTTTTCGGCCATCAATCAAGTGACACTTCTTCTTTGTCCAGCCATCAGCACGTTTCAATCGTCTCTTTTCCTTCCAGTAAAATGTTGGCCCTCGTCCTCGTCCTCTTTCTTTTTCTATTTTGCTTTCATTTGGCCAACCACTTCTTCTGCCATGAATAAGCCAGCCAGCTAGTGACAACTTTTTTTTTTCAAAAAGATCGGTGGGAATCGTCAATATGTCGGTTTTCACCAATTTATAAGGTTTTGACTGATTTTTTCGACTAACTATTTTCATCCTCGATTTTTGAGCATATTCCATACCAATGTCAAGGCTATTTCACTTTTTTTTTCCGGTCCGACTTTCAAAACAATGGTTAAAATGATTTTTATTTTTGTATGAATATATTATCATTGTTACGTTAAAAAGTTTTTCTTTTATAAAAATGATAAATTTAAATTAAAAGATAAAAATTAAAGTACATAATATTTTATGCTAGATCTATTTTCTATTTATAATTACTAATGAGTAATGAGCATAACATAATTATTACAAGCCACAATACAAACCATACAAACATTGTTGATCAATTTAGATTGCATAATTCGAACTAGCAAAACCGAAGTATTTACTAATGGCATGTATCCTCCTACCATTTTTTTTTGTTTTCTACAAGGATCCTCCTATTGGAGGCTAGCTGAAGTCTCATAATGGGGATAAAACTCTCCCAACAGAGGTTTTTCTATACACATTGCTTAAGGGAAGTAGAATATCTACTACTCCAACCAACCACCTTTTAATATACTCCTAACATTTGATTAAGATCAATTCTACCCCAACATTATATTTTTCAAATAATCTTACTATTTTCATCAACACCGTTAAATAAATAACAATTGTGACTTACGAGACATAACATTGTTTGTGAAAAACTTCTTCCTTTGTTAAGGACACGTCAATTCACCAAGTTCTAGAACAAACTGATTAGAAAAAATCACATATCTAAGATTAGGGGTGGTCACCGGGTTGGGTCAATCCGCCAACCAACTCAACCCAATCCAACCTGCCAGTTTGGGTTGGATTGGTTCGGGTCCAAAATTTCAACCCACTCATCGATTGATTCGGTTAGCGGATTTGGAAATTATGAACATGCCCAACTCGCCAACCCGCTCTAGTATATATTATTATTAGAAAAAGAATTTATAACACAATAAAATATTAAATTACTAATACATAAGCAACAAATACAAATTGTTCATATATTGAATATGTCAATTTTAGTTTATTTCAAGTTCTTGACTTTTTCCTAAATGAAAATAAGTCTTTTTGGTGAAGGTAAGTAATTTAAAAGTTCAAAGAAAAATAAAAAAATGTCAAAAAAATAATTAAAATAAATTTGACGGGTTGAACCCGAACCGAACCAACCCGCCCATTGGCGGGTTGGTTCGGTTCGGGTTCAACTTTCTTTTTTTTTTTCAAACCCAACCCAACCCAATCCGCCGAACTTTGATCGGGTTGGTTCCTATTTTTCCTCAAACCCGAACCAAACCAACCCGCGAACACCCCTACATATATAACCATTTAGGCAAACATTCTGAGCACCCTTAGACATCCTCCTGCCCAATTCACATCACACATCCCAAGTTCTGCCTATAGCACCGCCAGGTCCCGCCACCGGCAGACATATCTCCGTCCCGGAGTATTTCATCAACCGAGCTCCTAACAGCTCTCTGAGACTCGAGCTCTCTCATACTCTAAGGCAACCTACGAGCGGCTCGCCCGCCCGAAGTACCTTACGCACGTCTTAGCCGCACACGGCCCGATACAGGTAACAACCTAGCCTAACGACTCCTATAAACGTCACCATGACGAACTACATGGACTTTGATCCCTTTCAAAGGGTACGTAGGCACCTAGGTTCGTCACCTAAGGACAAGTCCCCCAAAATTAAGACCCCTTGCAGTCCTTAATTGCAAATTACAATTGCCTGAACAAAAAACGACAGTTACATTAGTTAAATACATATTTAATTATATAAATAACAAGCATAAAAATGATTTGATTAAAATGAATAAAATTGTCAATTTTTTTATCTCTTTAGAGATGTAAGTATAATTTTTTAAAATAAAATAGATAAAATTATAATTTAAAATGAAGAAAGTGTAATTTACTCTTAATATTAATATTACGCATTGTTTTAAAAATCAGACCGAGCTCATTGAAACGGAAAATCTTCCACGTCATGGGTTAATCAGTTCAATCGGTTGAACCGTTGGTCGAACTGGATGATGTTATAAATATAAAAAAATACTAATATTAATATATGAATAATATATGTTATGTTAGTTCTAAAAAAATATATTTTATATTATGAAAAATATATTTTTCTTTGATAACTTTTAAATATAATGAGTAATTTATATAATTAAACTATATATATATATGAAAAAAGTAAACTCAAATAATATATATATATATATATATATATATATATATATATATATATGGCTGTGGACCCTTTCCGTCAATGGTCTCCCAAAATAGTCATTTAAGTAATTAAAAAAGAAAATAAAAAAGTGATGTGAGAAGATCATGAGAGAGAGAAAAAAGGAGAATAGTGATAATAGTACTTTTATTTTTTAAAAAATAATGATTATGGTAGTTATCAAAAAAATATTTTAATTTATTATTTTACAATTAATAATAATTTATTTTATATTTTATAAATTAAAAAAATTTTGACATGCACGTAGGTGCATGTGTCACCTCTAGTATATATATATATGCATTATATTAGTTGCTCCGTAATTATAAAAAATTTAAAATTATAAAATACATAATGTATATATCAAATATAAGTCAAAATGTTAGATACCGATCTACCGATTTTTCTCTAGGTTGACCCGGTCTAATCTAGGTTAATCCCTCATCCTAATTTTTTACGCTAACCGAACTAGACTATTGAATGGATGCTAATTTAATCAATTCAACTATTTGATTCGATCCAATTTTTAAAACATTGATATCACCTATGTTTACTCCTTAGTGGAGGAATGTAGCCCACCCCACATGCAACCTTGAAAAGGTAAGGTAACATGGGTGAGTGGAACAAAAAGGAAGTGTGTTAAGTGGGTACAGAAGTCCAATAAAAAGGCTTGAGTGAGTCAACTAACCGAGTGGAACAACTACCCCATGTTTTTTTATGGAAAAAAAACATAATTCTGTTATAAAATTATATGATAAGAGTGAAGGAGAAAAGAAGACAAGAGAATAAGAAGTATAGTACTCCATGATCAACTTTTATGTGTGTCTAACTATTGCATACACACCCTCTATTTATAGGGCTACAAAAGTAACCTTCAATTCATAAGTTACAAACATTAAGGGAGGCATATAATACATAATCAATATTGGCATAAATCCTAATGAATTTGGGGTTATAGCCTCATTGATTTTTGGAGGTTTTTGGGAGTGTTAAAGACATCCACATGAACACAATACATTTACAACACTCCCCCTTGGATGTCTAAAATTGTGCCTCATTAAAACCTTACTAGGAAAAACCCTGCGGGACAAAAATCTAGTGAAGGAAAAAGAGTACACCAATTATAATAATACATCCATTATAAGCTGTCTCATTAAAAACCTTTACTAGGAAAACTCAGTGGGACAAAACCTTAGTAAAGGGAAAAAGAGTACAGCGCATATCTCCCCCTAATTATAGCATCATTCAAGATCTCTTAATTGACGTATTTCCATTTTGTGAACCAGCTTCTCGAAAGTTGTGGTTGGCAATGCCTTAGTCAAGATCTGCTAGATTATCACTTTGAACAAATTTGTTCGACATCAATCTCACCATCTTTATGAAGATAATGAATAACTTTGGTGAGATATAGTCATGTATCATTTGATACATCCTCCTTTTAATTGAGCTATATATGCCATATTATTTTTATATAATATGATTGACATATTCTTTGTGAAGACTAAGTACATATCTTCTGGATATGTTAATTTAATCGTCCCAACCAAACATACTTTGACCGATCTCATGCATTGCAATAATTTATGCATGATTTACAGAAGAAACAACAGACAATGTTTGCCTTGATAAATGTCATAATATAGTTGTTTCATCTCATAGAAATAAATAGCCAATTTGAGATCAACCTATATGGGGATTTGATAAATATTCAGACACATATCCAACTCTTGGAGACTTTGATTCATAAAATAATCTCATGTCAAGTCAAGTGCTTCTCGGAGATATGTTTAACCCCATTCCAATGCCTTTTATTTGGAGAAGAACTTAATCTTGTTAATAAACTTCCACCAAATGTTATATTAGGTCGAGCATTGTTAGCAAATTAGTGTTCTTATAGCGTTAAAATATGGTACTTCTGGACCAAGAAGTTCTTCATTATTCTCACGAGAACAAAAATAATCCTTATCTATATCTAAAGATCTTACAACCATTGGGTACTCAATGGATGTACTCTGTCTATGAAAAAACTGGATTAACACCTTTTTAATTAACATAAGGTGATTGATAAATAATAACTCTACTAATAATGTGCTCGATCTTCAGGCCGAGATAAAATTTTGTTTCAAGATCTTTCATCTTAAACTCTTTCATTAAGTAAAATTTACTGTGTTTTGGAGCTCTTCGAAAGTTCCAATAATATCAACATACACAGTAAATAGCTTTAATCCATATCATTTTATGAAAACACATGGACTAATTAGATCATTTTTTTATATTTTTCTTTCAACAAATATTCACCGAGACGATAGTACCACATACGTCCAGTTTAATTCAATTCATATAGAAGGATTTATTTAATTTTATTGAACAATTTTCCCGGGAAATCTTAACTGCTTCTAGCAATTTAAATCCTTCAGGGATTTCCATGAAAATTTCATAATCCAATGAGCCATATATAGATAGGCTGTAGCTACATTCATTAGACATATATCAAGCTTTTATGTACTACCAGACAATATGATATCTGAAGGTGATTCCATCCACCACAAGAGAATATATCTCCATAAATTTATCAATATCATGTCTTTGAGAAAAATCATATGCTGCAAGTCGCGCTTTATACCTTATGACTTTATTTTTCTCATTTCATTTTTCCGTACAAAAGGATTCATTTGTACCCAACTAACTTTATGTATACCTTCAGTCATTTGGACTACAGGTCCAAAGAACTTCACATTACTCACAAGTGAAGTCAATTATGCTTGAATTGTATGTTTCCAATTTGGCCAATCATTTTTCTGTCTAAATTCCTTGACAGATTTATTTTCAAGATCCTCTTCTGTTTTAATTGCAAAGTGTTGTCGACAACAATATTCTTTCGGTTCTATCTTTTTCAGTGTTGACATAACGTAACTTATCGAGATCTTTTCATTATCATTATCAGGTACCTGATCCTCTTTCGAGGTTTCATGATTAGTTATGTCCTGGGTCTCTTTAGGAGAACCCCCATAATATAACCATTTTAATTATTTGCTCCTTTCCTTTTTCAAGGACTTTTATCTTTGGAACCGATCATCTACCACGTGGCTTTTTATTCTTTGTCACTAACAAATTGTCCTTCTGGGACATCAATTTGAATTGGAGCATTTTCAACTAGTATATGAGATTTTGTAACTCTTTTAAGGTCAGTAAATACGTCTGGCAGTTTATTGAATCATCTTTTGAACTTCTGGTTCTCATTGCTTTATGTGAGGATCTAAAAGATAATTTTTCAATCAATCTCATTTTTCAGCTATTTATTTTCTCCCCCGATATTGAAAATATTGATTCATCAAGATCACAATTAGCAAATTTTGCTGAAAATAAATCATCCTGTCATTGATTCAAGATACTTAATCATAGCAGGAGATTAATATTCAACATATATTCATAACCTCCTTTGAGGACCCATCTTTGTGCATTGTGGTGGAGCAATTGAAACATATATACTGCACAACCAAAAATTTTAAGATGGGATTTATTTAGCTCCTGACCAAAAGCCAATAATAAAAGGGAGAATTTATGATAACTTGTTGGCCTGATGCGTACAGTAGTATATCCGCATGCTATAACATGGGAAGTTGTTCTCATAAATATTGGTCTATCTATTAACTGGAGGCATTTAATAAATGATTATACTAGACCAATATTCTAGGTGTGAACATAAATTTCAGGATGTTCAACTGTCATTACAGTTTAAGACAAACTCACTAGAATTATCAAGACAATTTGTCTTAATTGCATAATCTGAAAATTGCGCTATTGATCTAGCTATCTCGCAAATACCATATTGCGAGTTCATAGTAAGCACACATGCGACCATCTTATAGATGCATCTATTAAAATCATGAAATAATTGAATGGTCTGCATGGTGGGTGAATGAGCCCATATATATCACTTTTCATATATTCCAGAAATGCAGGGAACTCAATCCAAACTTTATATAGTGATGTCTTTGTAATTGATTTATCTTGAGAACAAACTGCAGAAGAGAACTCTTTGAATTGAAGAATCTTCTGGTTCTCCTCATTTAAATTCTCAATAATTTTTCGCATCATATGTAATTGAACCGGGATGGTCTAACCGGTCATGCCAACTAATATAATTATTTGAACTAGTAAACTTCTGGTTTACTATAGAGATGTGTCTCAACTATGTAAACTTCTGGGTTACTATGAGATGTGTCTCAACTATGTAAACTTCTGGTTTACTATGAGATGCGTCTCAATCATGCTAATATTTGTGTAGTACAAACCAAAGGAAAATGTGGGTAATTTTTTTAAGATACATTCCTTACCCATCACAATTGCAGTAATATAAAGATATTCCATCTTTTCATCATTTGTAGTCTCAATATAATACCTACAATATATGTCTTTGAAACTTAATAAGTTTCCTTAAGACTTACTGCAAAATAGTCATTTATTTATAGTCGATTTTTATTCCCATAGATAATATGAGAATTTGGCTTTTCCAAATCACTCAATTTTGTACTACCAAACATTATATTAACTTTTCCTTCTTTCATAACTAAAAGAAAAAAAATTTTCTCTCTCTTAATATAGTATGCATTATAGCACAATCTATAAAATATATATCTTATTATAATTGTAAGAACAAGTAGAAAACACAATAATTTAATAACGTCATTGCCAAGGTGCTAAGAAAAATACTAGCACTCAAAGGGCACACAACATGTTCTCAAATATACAATTTCTTTACCTTAATAAATAATAAAATTAAGAAGAAATTAAAAGATGATCTGATTTACAAAACAAATTAATTATAATATATACCACAATAAAATGTGATAGATATTTATGGCCAAGATATAAAAACCTTATACAAACACAAAATAAGCATAATATTGCTAACAATTTATATTTAAATAAGCGCAGTGCCAATTTCTGTTAATAATTGATATTCAAATGTTGTTATCAAAATAATTTATCACCTAAGATTGTTAACAATTTATTCATTATTATTATGCTTATTTTTCATCATCTTTATAAACAAAGTTGACCTTAATATATCATTAATTTTGCAAAATCAAATTGACGTCAGCATTCTTTTCTTTCTTTATCATAGCTTGTAAAGCTTGAGAAGATATTCACGTGTACGACAAACACGTGATCAATGATCTTTTATGTCATATGAATGATATATATTATATTTATTCTTATAAGAATTCAATTGAGAAACCCAATAGTTCTCTTGATTATTATAACGTCAATCATGATGATAGTAATTTTTTAGTCTTTTAACATGTCCATGTCCAACACCATGGCTACGACTAGAGTCATTTACCAAACTCATCATACTTTATTTGCTGCATTCACTTCAGGGAATACTTTTACAAAAAATATTATACTTCCATTTTCTTCAGGAAATGGAGTTGATTCATTTGGATCAGACAAGCCTAATAATTTTTTTTATCAATAGCTTAGAACTTTTGCTTAACAATAAGCAAATAAGAAATTAGCTCAAAATATTTGGTAAATATATGCTCTCGATATTGCTGCTTCAGGAGCACATTCGAGGCATACAAGTAGAATGTCTTTACCAATATACCTTCATCAATAATTTCATATTAACATAAATTCAATAGAGAGCTAATTTTAAACAAAACTTGATTTATATAGAATCTTGCAAATTATTCTAGAGAACTACTGGTTCTTTGTTAATGAGATACCATATTTTCAATTCTTGATGATACAAATAATAATGGCAAAGAAAAGTATTGCCTTGTGCAATCCTTCAGGGATGCCTGATTTTATCATTGATAGTATCTCCAAGATTCATTGCACTCAAATGAATTATGGCATAAAAAATCCATGATAATAATTCCTCTTGAAATATCAAGTGCAACAAATTTATCAAGCTTTGAGAAATTTGATATCGTAAATAAGAAATAAGAATTGAAATAATTAAGATATGCATATACATATACATATTCCCTTTATGTAAAATTAACATGAATAAGAATTTAGAACAACAATAATCAAATATATTTTCTTACCTTGATTTGATGTTGTTTACTTGCCTTAATGTGATCATCATGCTCAATTTCCCAAAACTCAAATCGATCGGTAGAACTTCGTGCTGATAACGTGTTATAAAACTATATGATAAGAGTGAAGGAGAAAAGAAGACAAGAGAATAAGAAGTATAGTACTCCATGATCAACTTTTATGTGTGTCTAACTATTGCATACACACCCTCTATTTATAGGGCTACAAAAGTAACCTTCAATTCTTAAGTTACAAACATTAAAGGAGGCATATAATACATAATCAATATTGGCATAAATCCTAATGAATTCGGGGTTATAACCTCATTGATTTTTGGAGGTTTTTGGGAGTGCTAAAGACATCCACATAAACACAATACATTTACAACAAATTCAAGTTTTTTTAAGGCTAAAGTATTATTTTGGTCATCAATGTTTGCATGAAATTTAATGTTGGTCCTCAATGTTTCAAAAGTTTAATATTGGTCCTCAAGTTTTTTTTTTGTCAATTTTGGTCCTCGAGCGTAACACCGTTAATTTTTGCCGTTAAATGATGATGTGGCATGCTTATGTGGCACACCCTCTCTCATACGTGTCATATTTTAATGACGTGGCACCCCACGTCACTCCACCTTGGCCACATCATCATCTTCATCTTTATTTTCATCTTCATCTTCATCTTCTTCTTCATCATCATGATGTAACGTGCCACGTCATTAAAATATGACACGTAGGAGAAAGGGTGTGCCATATAATTAAGTATGCCACGTGATCATTTAATGACAAAAGTTAACGGTGTTACGCTTGAGGACCAAAATCAACCAAAAAAAAAACCTTGAGGACCAACATTAAATTTCATGCAAACATTGAGGACCAAAATAATACTTTAACCTTTTTTTGTATATAAGATTGTTTCAATTATAGATTTTATTTAATTTGTCTGTTATATAAAATATCACTTTCTATATTTTTTTATTGTGATTGGTCAAATAAAAACTTTTTATTATATATTTTATTTGTATGGGGACCTTAAATATGTTAAAAATCTTATTTAAATTTACTCGTTTTTGATTAAGCATTTACCATTACTCTTTTTCGCTTAATCTAGTATAAACACCACATGACTCAGATTATAACTCCACCCTATTCGAATGTCCACAATAAAACAATTAATTCCAAATATTAAGGTAAAAGCCCCTTAACAGAGGGAAGGGAGTCATCGACTCAGTTTTCGACAACGCGGGAAGAGGAGCGACGAGAAGAGTCTGACTACGCCAACAATTAACGATCATGTTACTCAATTATCTAACAAGTAACTTTTAGGGGAGTAAATATTGACATAGTTGTAAATTCGGGGACTGAATAATATTCTTTCAAAATTCAGGGACTAAAAATTAGTTTGATCAATTATTCGAGAACTAAAAAAATATTTTGCCTCAAAAACTTATTATAGAAAAAAAAACAAAAGTAAGAAGAGGGAAAACTATTTAAAATAGATAAAATAAAAACCCCAATAGAAATATATTCCAAAAAAATTACCAAAATTGTAATTTTAAACTTGGAATTGGGAATTTCGGCAAAAAAAAAAACTTGGAATTGGAAATACATTCATGTAACTTATATTTCAAATTATCATCAACACTCTTTCTTTTTAATATTTCAGAAATCTTCAAAATTTATATTTAAATTATGAGGTACTTATAATATTTAAATTACTAGTCATATTTAGATTTTGAAGATAATAAATGCACATATTAGAAGATACTATTTTTAAATATTTTAGATATATTTAAATATATAATTAATATAAGATATTTAAGATAACTTTTTATATAAAAACAATTAATATTGGATACTTATAACACTTCAACGTAAATATTATATTATATTATATTATATATATATATATATATATATATATATATATATATATATATATATATATATATATTTATGATACTAAAGATCAAATTTTATTACATATGAAATCAGTGCATCGGAATATAATTAAAAGAGAAATATTTTAACCTTTTTTACAATAAGAAACTTTAAAATAATGTGAAAAGAGATCATAAAAAAATGATGTGAAAAATATATCATCATACATTATCATTATTTATACACTAAATATATCTATATATTTATACTAGAGGCTTCGCATGCACGTACCGTGCATGTAATTTATTTTTTTAATTTTTTTAAAATATATTATAAAATTATGATTATTATATTTTAAATTAATAAAAAATTAAATATTAAATTATTTGAAAATTTTAAAATATAAAATAAAATATTTATTATATTTAAAATAATAAATTGAATCCTGGGAAGTTATCACTATTCTTATTTTCTCTCACCCATGATTTTCTCACATCATATTTTTGTTTTCTTTTTTAATTAATTGACTATTTTAGGAGACCGTTGACGGGAAGACCCCACAGCCATATTAATATCTATATCTATATTTATATGGCTGTGAACCCTTCCCGTCAATGGTCTCCCAAAACAATCATTTAATTAATTAAAAAAGAAAATAAAAAGATGATATGAGAGGATCATGGGAGAGAGAAAATAGGAGAATAGTGGTAGTGGTAATTTTGTTTTTAAAAAAATAAGAATTGTGGTAGTTATCAAAGAAAATAGGGTAAACTACAGTTTGCCCCCTTGTGGTTTGGCCTAAATTCAGTTTGCCCCCCTGTGGTTTAAAATTCGACACTTAACCACCCTGTGGTTTGACAAACCACAGGGGTCAAGTGTCACACTCTAAACCACAGGGGGCACATTAATTTTAAGCCAAACCACAGGGTAGTTAAGTGTCGCATTTTAAACCACAGGGGGACAAACTGGATTTAGGCCAAACCACAAAGGGGCAAACTGTAGTTTACCCAAGAAAATAACTTTTCAATCTTTAATTTATTATTTTACAATTAATAATAATAATAATAAGAATTTATTTTATATTTTGTAAATTAAATTTTTTTTACATGCACGTAAGTGCATGTGAAACCTCTAGTATATATATATGGCTTTGGACCCTTCTGGTTATTGGGGTCACAAAATAGATATTTCTTAATTAAAAAATACAAGAAAAATATATAATGGGAGATAGTGGGAGAGAGAAAAAAATATATGATGGGAAGTTACTTGAAAAGTGGGCAAGTAAATAACTTCTCATTATTTAATTATTTATTTTAAATTATGATAATAATTTTAATCTAAAAATTGAAAAACTATCAAATATCATAATTATATTTTGAAAAATTAAGAATAAATTGCATGCACAGACGTGTATGCGAAGCTTCTAGTAGATATATATGGCTGTGACCCCTTCTGATCATTGGGGTCACAAAATAGGCATTTTTTAATTAAAAATATAAGAAAAATATATGGTGGTGGGAGAATGTGGGAGAGAGAAAATAGATATGATATGTAGTTATTAAAAAAGTAGGGAAATAAATAATTTCCTAATATTTAATTTATTTTTTAAAATATAATCATAATTTTTATATTGTATTTTAAAAATTAAAAAAAATCAAATATCCAATATTATTATTTAAATAATTATAATTTTATATTATATTTTTTAAAAAATTAAAGAACAAATTACATGCACGTACGTGGGAAGCCTCTAGTATATATATATAGCTTTGGAGTTTTTGGTGTCACAAAAGCAAAGTGTGACACCAAAAAAATAACTACTCTAACATACATGCATTATGGGTAGTTACTAAAAAAGTGGAGAAGTGCATAACTTCTCATTACTTTATTTAAAAATATAACAATTTTATTTAAAAATTAAAAAGAAATCAAATATTATAATTTGATATTATTTTGAAATATCATTATTATTTTATATAAAATTCTTAAGAAAAAAGAATAAATTGCATGCACGACTACACGTATGTGCATGCGAAGCCTCTAGTCTTTAATATCCTTTATAAATTTACTCTCTCTTCTCGAAACTAGCAATACTAGATTTTGATCCGTGCCTTGCACGGGTTGAGATTGAAATTTTTGTTTAAAAAAGTTAGATTACATTTAATTTTGGCCAAATTAATTTTTTGGTCCTCAACGTTTGCACGAAATTTAATATTGGTTCTCAACGTTTCAAAAAGTTATTTTAGGTCCTCAACATTTTTTTTGGGTTAAAATTGGTCCTCTAGCATAACTTCTGTCTGGTTTTGCTATTAAATGCTAACGTGGAAGGCTTATGTGGTACACCCTCTCTCCAGTGTGTCATATTTAAATGACATGGCACCCTCTCTCAGTCCAACTCAGCAAAATGACGCCATTTTAATTCAAAACTGAACATTTAAATGAATCAAAATGGCGTCGTTTTGCTGAATTTGAGTGAGAGAGGGTGTCATGTCATTTAAATATGACACGTAGGAGAGAGGGTGTGCCACATAAGTTTTTCACGTCAGTATTTATTGGCAAAACCAAACAGATGTTACGCTAGAGGACCAATTTTAACCAAAAAAAACGTTGAGGACCTAAAATAACTTTTTGAAACGTTGAGGGCCAATATTAAACTTCCTGCAAATGTTGAGGACCAAAAGAGTAATTTGGCCTTTAATTTTTTTATATTGAAAAATTAATCTGAATCAAATATTCAGAATAAAACTAAAGAATCATGTGGCCACATATTTGAATTTTTCTATAGGATCATTGTATATCCATGTTGTTCATTATTTTGTAGTATTGAACCTATGCGATGCCCGATATATGATTATAGATTATTTTATATTATTTTGAATCATTTCATACATTAGAAGAAGAAGGCATATATAATTTGGAGTATATGAGTTTCTTGGTGTTTGCGTAAACAACTAAAGTCAATTGTTTATTTGTCAATAATCTTATATATACTAATGTTGTTGTTAAATACTTTGATCTGCATCCTATAATGATAGAATACTTCAAATTAAATATCAAATCTAATAATGAAGATACTTAGCATCATAATCATATAGGTCACATCAAAAGTTCGTAAACTAATCATAAATAAAATCTTATAAATAGCGATTAATCTCAAAATATTAATAACAATGCACAATAGATAAGGATAATCTATGTACAAAACTTATATAACAAATGTCATGATATTGAGTGTTTCAACCCGTGCGATCCACAGGAAATGAAAATAGACCATTCTATGTGGAATTCAAAAATTATGAACATATATTAATACCCTGACGCAACTGATATTTGACAAAAGCCATGATATTGATTGTTTAGATGTATAACCTTGTGATTGATGTTATGAAAAGGTTAAAACCAGTGTTTTCAAAACCGGACCAGAAAACCGGTAAACCGCCTGCCAATCCAGTCCGGAATAACCAAAGAATCGGTCAGATATAAGACCGGTCAATAACCGGAAAAACCGTCCAAACCGGTTAGAACCGGTGGTTTAGACGGTTTGACCGGTTGTTCTTTTTTTTAAAAAAAAAAAAATTTGTGTTGTTTATGATTTAGTATTTCTTGATAATTTGTTGTGATTTATAGTTGTAAGGATTGTTCTATTTCAGTATTTATTGTTTGGTGTGATAAGACTTGAGACTTAAATATGTTGATCCTTGAACTTACTTGAAGAGTTTAATATGATATTGTGGTAATTTGCAACTTGTTCTATTTCTTATCAAGTTTCGATTGAGATGGAGACATATAATTATGAAGTATATAATTTTTTTATTATTGTAAAACTATATGATAAGAGTAAAAGAGAAAGGAAGAAGACAAGAGAAGAAGAAATGTAGTACTCAATAATCAACTTTTTGGTGTATCAAATCATTGCATACACACCCTCTATTTATAGGGCTACTACGGTAACCTTCACATCATAAGTTACAAAGCATTAAGGTATGCATATAATGCACAATCAATATTGGCATAAATCATGTTGATTTTGGGGTTATGGACTCATTGATTTATGGAGGTTTTGGGAGTGCTAAAGACATCCACAAAAGCACAATATATTTATAACACTCCCCCTTGGATGTCTAAAATTGTGCCTCATTAAAACCTTAGTAGGAAAAACCCTGTGGGACAAAAAAACCTAGTGAAGGAAAAAGAGTACACCAATTATAATAATACATCCATTATAAACTGCCTCATTAAAAACCTTTACCAGGAAAACCCAGTGGGACAAAACCATGGCAAAGGGAAAAAGAGTGCAGCGCTATCTCCCCCTCATTGTAGCATTATTGAAGGTCTCTTAATCGGCGCATTCCAATTTTATAAATTAGCTTCTCAAATGTTGCAGTTGCTAATGCCTTAGTGAATAGATCTGCTAGATTATCACTTGAGCGAATTTGTTGAATATCAATTTCACCATCTTTGTGAAGATCATGAGTAAAGAAGAACTTTGGTGAAATATGCTTAGTCCGGTCTCCTTTAATGTATCCTCCTTTTAGTTGGGCAATGCAAGCAGCATTGTCTTCATACAATGTAGTTGGGGCCTTTTCATTTAGTAATAAACCACATGATTTCTGAATATGTTGAGTCATGGATCTCAACCATACACATTCTCGACTGGCTTCATGAATTGCAAGCAATTCTGCATGATTTGATGAAGTAGCTGCTATAGTTTGTTTTGTTGAGCGCCAAGATATAGCAGTATCACCAAATGTAAACAAATAGCCAGTTTGAGATCGGCCTTTATGAGGATCTGATAAGTATCCAGCACCTGCATATCCAACTAATGGAGACTTGGACTCATTTGAATAAAATAATCCCATGTCAAGTGTCCCTCGGAGATATCTGAATATATGTTTAACTCCGTTCCAATGTCTCTTAGTTGGAGAAGAACTAAATCTTGCTAATAAACTTACAGCGAATGCTATATCAGGTCGAGTGTTATTAGCAAGATGCATTAGTGCTCCTATAGCACTAAAATATGGTACTTCTGGACCAAGAAGTTCTTCATCATTCTCACGAGGACGAAAAGGATCATTTTTCACTTCAAGTGATCTAACCACCATAGGGGTACTTAATGGATGTGCCTTATCCATGTAAAACCGTTCAAGGATCTTTTTAATATATGTTGATTGATGAACAAGTATTCCTCCTTCTAAATGTTCAATTTGCAGCCCAAGACAATATTTTGTCTTTCCAAGATCTTTCATCTCAAACTCTTCTTTTAAGAGCTTTGCTGCTTCTGAAATACCTTTATGAGTTCCAGCTATGTTCAAATCATCAACATATACTGCGATGATAACAAAATCAGATCCTGATCTTTTTATAAATACACATGGACTAATAGAATCATTTTTGTATTCTTTTTGTAGCAGATACTCACTAAGACGATTATACCACATGCGCCCGGATTGTTTTAATCCGTATAATGATCTTTGCAACTTAATTGAATATATTCCGCGATCACTCAAATTATTTCTTTCAGGTATCTTAAATCCTTCAGGGATTTTCATGTATATATCATTATCCAGTGATCCATATAAGTAGGCTGTAACAACATCCATTAGGCGCATGTCAAGCCTTTTACAAACAGCCAAACTAATTAAATATCTAAAAGTAATTGCATCCACCACAGGAGAGTAAGTCTCCTCATAATCAATTCCAGGTCTTTGCGTAAAACCTTGTGCTACAAGTCGGGCTTTATATCGCACAATTTCATTTTTCTCATTTCTTTTTCGCACAAAGACCCATTTGTACCCGACTGGTTTTATAACATCAGGTGTTCGGACGACAGGTCCGAAAACTTCACGCTTCGCAAGTGAGTTTAACTCAGCTTGGATAGCATCTTTCCAATTTGGCCAATCTTTTCTACGTCGACATTCTTCGACAGATTTTGGTTCATGATCCTCTTTTTCATTTCCAAGTTCTAGAGTTATATTATATGAAAAAACATTGTCGACAATTGTTTCAAATCGGTTCCATATTTTTCCAGTATCAACATAACTGATTGAGATCTCATTATTTTCTTTACTTTCAGGTACCTGAATCTCTTCTGGAGATTTTTTTATCAGATATGTCTTCCTTATCATTCAAAATACTTATGTCCTCGTCTTGGCCATTTTCTTTATTTGCTCCTTTTCTTTTTCGAGGATTCTTATCTTTGGAACCAATTGGTCTACCACGCTTCAGGCGTGCTGTATGTTCATTCGCAATAATATTAGGTTGCCCTTCAGGAACCTCAATACGAATTGGAGCATTTTCAGCTGGAATATATGACTTTGTCACTTTTTTAGGGTGAGTGAATGCATCTGGCAATTGATTTGCAATATTTTGCAAATGAATTATTCTTTGAACTTCAAGTTCACATTGCTTTGTACGAGGATCAAAATGATGCAATAATTGTGCATTCCATGTAATTTGTTTTTCCAGCTGTTCCTTTTCTCCCCCTAATGTTGGGAAATTATTTTCATCAAAATGACAATTGGCAAATCGTGCCGTGAACAGATCACCCGTCTGGGGTTCTAGATATTTAATAATGGAAGGGGATTCATACCCGACGTATATCCCCAACCTTCTTTGAGGACCCATTTTGGTGCGTTGTGGTGGAGCAATCGGAACATAGACTGCGCACCCAAAGGTCCTTAAATGAGAAATATTTGGCTCTTGACCCAAAGCCATTTGCATAGGGGAGAACTTAGTATATGTTGTTGGTCTAATGCGTATGAGTGCTGCAGCATGCAGAATAGCATGTCCCCAAGCATTAATAGTGAGTTTTGTTCTCATGAGTAATGGTCTAGCAATTAACTGAAGGTGTTTAATGAATGATTCTGCAAGACCATTTTGTGTATGTACATGAGCAACAGGATGCTCCACACTTATCCCAATTGACATACAGTAATCTTTAAAAGCTTGGGATGTAAATTCACCAGCATTATCAAGACGAATTGTCTTGATAGGATAATCTGGAAATTGGGCTCGCAATCTGATTATTTGAGCAAGTAATCTTGCAAAAGCCACATTACGCGCGTTGACAATAGACAAACATGTGACCATCTACTAGAGGCATCTACTAATACCATAAAATATCGAAATGGTCCACAAGGTGGAGCTACAGGTCCACATATGTCTCCATGAATGCGTTCCAGAAATGTAGGGCATTCAATCCCAACTTTTGCTGGTGATGGCCTTATAATTAATTTCCCTTGAGAACAAGCAGCACAAGAAAACTCATTAGATAAAAGAATCTTCTGGTTCTTTAATGGATGTTTATTTGAGTTCTCTATTATTCTTCGCATCATTATTGAACCGGGATGGCCTAACCGGTTATGCCAAATAATAAAAGTATTTGGATTAGTAAACTTCTGGTTTACTATAGCATGCGTCTCAATCATGCTAATATTTGTGTAGTACAAACCAGAGGAAAAAGTGGGTAATTTTTCCAAGATACATTTCTTACCCCCAATAATTGCAGTGATGCAAAGACATTCCATATCACCATCAATTGTGGTCTCAATATGATAACCATTTTGTCGAATGACTTTGAAACTTAGTAAATTTCTTTGAGACTTACTGCAAAATAATGCTTCATTTATATTCAATTTTGTTCCTCTGGGTAATAATAAGTTAGCTTTTCCATATCCTTCAATTAATTTTGTACTACCAGATATTGTGCTAACGTTTGCCTCTTTCATAACCAAAGAAGAAAAATACTTCTTATCCTTTAATATAGTGTGTGTTGTAGCACAATCCACAAGGCATATATCTTCTTTGATTTTAAATCCATCAGAAGACTGAGGAATATCCATATTCTTCATTGAAAATAAAAATACATTATAAGAAACTTAGAAAATTAAAATTACAATGAAGAAAGAAACACAACTAAAACATAAGAGGGAAACTAAAACATAGGTGAAAAGCATAAAATTTGCTGCATTTCATTTTTCAATCATGATTTTCAAAGAAATCAGCAGCATCTAGATGTGTTATGTCAATGAGGCCTTCATAGTCATTTTCTTTGTAGGCAAAATTGGCTTCCACATTATTTTGCATTTTTGCTTCATCATCATCATCATTTTGAAGGGTTAAATTAACTTCAGGATTTTTCTCCTTCTTTATTGAAGCTTGATAGAGCTTGACAAAATGCTCAGGTGTGCGGCAGACACGTGACCAATGGCCTTTCATGCCACAACGGTAGCATATATTGTCTTTACCCTTAGAAGAGCTATTTTGAGAACCCTTATTGTTGTTCTCTTGTTTATGATCATCGTGATTATGATAATTATTTTTTCCCTTACCACGCCCACGTCCACGCCCGCGGCCACGACCACGACCACGGGAATTATTATTTCCTCTTCCAGAATTATCATATTTTGCTGCATTCGCTTCAGGGAATGGAGCAGATCCAGTTGGACGGGCTTCATGATTTTTCATTAACAGCTCGTTATTTTGTTCAGCCACAAGAAGACAGGAAATCAATTCGGCATATTTTTTAAAACCTTTTTCACGATATTGTTGTTGTAATAAAACATTAGAAGTATGAAAAGTTGAAAAGGTTTTTTCTAATAAGTCCTCATTAGTGATTTTTTCTCCACACAATTTTAATTGAGAACTTATTTTGAAAACTGCCGAATTATATTCACTCACTGTCTTAAAATTTTGGAGGCGTAAATGCATCCAATCATAACGAGCTTTGGGGAGTATTACCGTTTTCTGATGGTCATACCTTTCTTTAAGATTTTTCCACAATTCAAGTGGATCCTTAACAGTCAAATATTCTGCTTTTAGCCCTTCATGCAGATGATGACGCAAAAATATCATTGCTTTTGCCTTATCTTGGTTAGATGCCTCATTTCCAGTTTTTATTGTTTCACCTAGACCCTTAGCTTCTAAGTGAATTTCAGCATCTAGTACCCATGACAAATAATTCTTGCGAGATATGTCAAGGGCTACAAACTCGAGTTTGGTAAGATTTGACATGATGCAAGATAATGAAAAACAATAATAATAATAATTAGAGATATGACGTTACAATCTTAAAATACAAAATAAGATAAAATTAAGTGAAACAATAAACTATTAGTATATATAATATATAATTCATAAAACATATTAACAAGTAAATGAACAATTTAAATAATATGAAATTAAATAGTTAACAATAATAATCAAATTAAGAACTCATAACAAATTAACAAAACTAATACAATTTATAATAATAAGTTAGTATAAATTAAATAAATTATTGATTAATTAGCAACAAGAAAAATATTACGATAAATTGATAACATAGTATAAAATAAAATATAACAATAAACTAAAGCAAAGAATAATAAAATAACTATGATCAAAGAAGCAATAAATAAATTAAAACATAAAAATATATGAAATAAACTATGATCAAAGAAATATGTCCACTGTATAAATAAAATAACTAGATATATAAAACAAGAAGGAAAATTTTGATAGCCATACAAACAAGAAATCATAAATTGAAACTTGAATTTGTAGAACTATCAAATGGATTTAGAAGAACTACCTTCGAGCTTTCGTGCTGATAACGTATTGTAAAACTATATGATAAGAGTAAAAGAGAAAGGAAGAAGACAAGAGAAGAAGAAATGTAGTACTAAATAATCAACTTTTTGGTGTATCAAATCATTGCATACACACCCTCTATTTATAGGGCTACTAGGGTAACCTTCACATAATAAGTTACAAAGCATTAAGGTATGCATATAATGCACAATCAATATTGGCATAAATCATATTGATTTTGGGGTTATGGACTCATTGATTTATGGAGGTTTTGGGAGTGCTAAAGGCATCCACAAAAGCACAATATATTTACAACATTTATGATATATTTTAGTATATTTAATTAAAAATATATATTTTAAATGCCACCGGTTTGACCATTGTTCGATCATGGTTGGACCAATGAATTTGAACCAGTGCCTCGACTGGTTTAATGACCGGTCCGGTTTTAAAAACATTGGTTAAAACAAAAAATATATACCATGCAAACTCATAAAAAAAGGAGAAAATTTACAACATTTATGATATATTTTAGTATATTTAATTAAAAATATATATTTTAAATGCCACCGGTTTGACCATTGTTCGATCATGGTTGGACCAATGAATTTGAACCAGTGCCTCGACTGGTTTAATGACCGGTCCGGTTTTAAAAACATTGGTTAAAACAAAAAATATATACCATGCAAACTCATAAAAAAAGGAGAAAATACTATTTGGTTCCTGAATAGTACTTTGACTCCATAAAAAATATATACTAAATAATAGTTGACCAACAATTCAAGAACTAAATAGTATTTTGACTCCATAAAAAATATAACAAATACATACAAATATTTATTTATTCTTCCCATACCTATCTCCTTTTTACCTACTATTTATTTATTTACCTACTTTTTATTCTTTCCACATCTATCTCTATTTACTTACTTTTTTATTTTTTCCATACATATTTAATATTTACATATTTTTTATATTTTCCATACCTACATCTATTTATTAAATTTTTATTTTCTCCATATCTTTATACATTTATTTTTATTCTTCTCACCCTTTCTTTTTCTTTTTCACTCACATTTCACCATTTTACGTACAATTTATTTATTTACCTACTTTTTATTCTTTCCATACATATCCCTATTTACTTACTTTTTATTTTTTCCATACATATTTTTTATACCTACATTTATTTATTAACTTTTTATTTTCTCTATCTATTTATATATTTATTTTTATTCTTCTCACCCTTTCTTTTTCTTTTTCACTCACATTTCACCATTTTCCTGCTTGTCCTCCATCTCTCCTCCTCCTTCTTCTTCTTCTCCTTCTCCTTTCACCCTTTCTTTTTCTTTTTCACTCACATTTCACCATTTTTCTGCTTGTCCTCCATCTCTTCTTCTTCTTCTTCTTCTTCTTCTTCCCTTCCTCCTTTCTTCTTACAGTTTTAAATTCTCTAAGAGTTTGATTTTATGATTTTATTGAGCTATATATCTACCTACTCTCCATAACAAAACCCAAAGATCTATAATTATCTCTATTTTTTTCTTAAAATGTGTTTCATATATTGTTTATAATTAATTCAAACACCTCATTCAAAAATAAAATTAAGTGTATGTTTAAATGAACTTTTTTTAAAATTTTTTTTTTAGAAAAATGTAAAGCAAATTAAAAGATCTATTCAAATTTGAAACCAATTTATTTTAAAAGATATATGAAGTGTAGCTTTGTTTTTTAGAATGAATCTGAGTAATTCTTTACATTTCTCGGTTTATTTATGAAAGAGATAGTGAGAAGGTAAATTTTCTCTTATTTGCCTTTTCTCTCTCTTTATTTTCCTTCTCTCTATCTCTCTTATTAACTCTAGCAAGAAATAGACGATTACTTTAGAAGGTCCATTCTTTTTTTAACCATTTCATTAAAAGTAATTTTCTTTTTAAAATAGGGAAAATTATATATAGTAGTATTTATAAAAAAAATAAATATAGTGGTAATGTCTTGTAGTTAATGACTCGATCATTTGTAAACTACCCATGAAGAACCAATAAACTACAATATAAGTAAATAAAAAATTGAAAAATAAATTAAAGACAAAATAGCTCCTCAATTTTAATTGAATAAGATAAAATATCTACTACTTCCATATATTTTTATCATTTATATGGAAAAAAGTAAAGTTAAAGTACAATTTATTTTTTCATCTATAACTATCCAATTTTTTTGTAAAAAAAAATAAATATTAATACCCACTTTTCCAACTTTTTTTATAAGTTCAACTTCTTTTATAAATAACTTATGTTTATTGGCTATTCATATTTTAATTCTTTTATAAAGTATCTACTGCGCTTTTTGTATATTTGATAGAATTAATATATCGTATAGACAGTTGAAGTAATAATATGTCTCAATTTCAGAAGTTATGAATTAATGAAAAAAAAATACTTTAAAAGGTTTTATCATTTAGACACCTTAGTTTGTACATCTTATAAATGGGAACAATTGATGAATGATAGATAAGGGAAACTCCAATTTTAATATAACATAGATCAAAGGAGTAATTAACATTAGTGAAAACTTGAGTAATTAACACTGTAGTGCAAGCATTACCCACAGAAAGCTTGTCGCTCATGCAAAATAGATACATAAATCAAACTAAATCAATGACAGAAAATAACAACCCCAAATAAGAGTATGGACATTTAAATGCTTTTATAGCGTGAGATGCTACAGATGCAGTGAGATCACTGATCGAACCCCACCCCACCTTTCTTCCACATTCTCATACAGCTTTCATCCTCTCAATCTGCTTGCTCTTGTGCACGTTTCAATGCTTTAAGTCTCCAGTTTACCCACAGAAAGCTTGTCGCTCATGCAAAATAGATACATAAATCAAACTAAATCAATGACAGAAAATAACAACCCCAAATAAGAGTATGGACATTTAAATGCTTTTATAGCGTGAGATGCTACAGATGCAGTGAGATCACTGATCGAACCCCACCCCACCTTTCTTCCACATTCTCATACAGCTTTCATCCTCTCAATCTGCTTGCTCTTGTGCACGTTTCAATGCTTTAAGTCTCCAGTTTACCCCACTAATTAATAATAAAAAATAAATGAAGACAATTAATGTTTAAAAGATTTCAAGGCTTTTGGGTGGCTTTCTTTAGCTATGCTCTGAGATCTTTTCTTACTATCATTGTGCAAAGGTGGCTTTGGAATTGCATAAACAAAGTACAATTTGTGTAGTCTTTTGTAAAATACTGTCTGTTCACAACAAATACAACATACCACACATTAGTAAAAGCTTTGAGAACTTTAATTTATGTTACATTTTCATTTATATTATTGTAGAGCAGTTAAAGAATATACCCATCCTTTCATTAAAACAAATTAACTAAAATACAGATTGCCTTTCCCCATATTACATAACCAAAATGTTCAAGTAGGTGCACATATTATCTTACCTATTTAGGTATGAATTCCTTTACAGCCTCCTCGGTAAGATCAAAGCCATTGGACTTAACCACAAAGCAATTGGAACTTCACCGGCAACAACATTCTTTTGGCTGTTCGAAATGATTAGTTATGAGAAAACAGGATTAGACAACAGGAATATATAGGATTAAGATTAGGAAGCTTTTTTTTGAAGGTAAAATTAATTTGATGATGTTGTGATAAAGGGGAGTTCATTTGCAGGGAAAAGAAATAAAGAGCAGACCTAAAAGCCTTTGAATTTGATGAGTTCCTTAACTATGTCAACTATGAAAATCTCATCGTCGGCATCTATGTAGCCAATATCACCAGTATGAAGATAATCCTCTGCATCAATAGTTGCTTCTGTGGCCTTGTCATCATTCAGACATCCTAAAAATTGTACAGTGATGAAATTTGTATTTATTGTATTGTGTATATGAGAAGTATAGTATAGTATGTGTAGAGGATGAGAATAAGATAATTAGATTACAGATATAACCTTTCATGATTTGTTGTCCTAGGATGAAAATCTCACCAGGCTGGTTGTAATCAAAGTAAATTCTCAAGGCATTTGATTATAAGCTTGATAGATAAAGTACATATGGACTTGGCCAACCTATTAAGCTATTGAAAGCCTAATTCAGAGCAATAATGCTTGTAGGCAACTTTATGTCCATTTATCACTACCAAGGGCCTTGGCCTTGTATCAAAGTATCATATTCCAAACATCATTCCTATTTCCATATGCCACAGATGTATAAATGAAAAGTTACCTTAGTACAATCAGGGAGGACAAAAAATCTTAGGTGGAGAAATTGGTAATGACATGGCGAAGGTGCAAAACAACACAAAGATAACAGATGGCAAGTAATTAGGCTATGTATGTTGAAATAATATAATATATAGATATATAGATTGAAAGAATTAATAGGTTATAATTAATTTAGTTCGAGTTAACTGAGAACTTATAATAAAATTAGAACTCTTTAAGTAAATTTTTTATATACAAAACTCAAATTTAATATCTCACTTTAAAGATCGAAGTATCACTCGAAGTAATTACTTATTGTTGGTAAGTGGTAACCTTATATTAATATAATATTTTAATTATTTATATTTAAAAAGTATATACATATACAAAGATTAGGTTTTAAAATAAAAGATTTAAATTTTGACTTTGTTAAATGTATAATATAGAAGTTAGCAAAATAAAAGAATACCCAATATTTTAATTATATGGGTGCAAATATTAATTTCAAATACCCTATATCCGTCCAAAATTAATGGGTCGATAGAATACCCAATATTTAATACTTTGATAATAAATATATTATTAAATAATATTTTACATCATATATCTTTTACATATCAAACACACTTCTCATAATATTTTTTACATTTTAAACACACTTTTTTAGATAATACTTTTTTTACTCTACAATACTTTATATCCCTTCCCTTCTCATCCCATCCCATCGGTGCATTTATACCAAACATAGTTAGGTTATAGTTTCAAATACGAATATTAAAAATGTTATTTTTTTTAGTAGTGTTCTTTATATTTTTATTATAACTCTATAAGTTTCTCCAATATAAATAAGATATATGGCAATTTATATTACCAATTATAATTAAAAGAGAATATAAAAGACTACATTTCGTATGACCAATTAAGAAAAAGTATAAATAGAGCATATAATTAAAAAATTTTACAGCAAAAAAAATAAAAAATTTTACCTAATTTTTTTTAAAAGAAATTCAGATATGAATAATAATAAAAAATAGAGCGGTCCCACCCATTGCCACCCTCCTCGCTTTGTCATTTGTCGTTGTCGAAAAATCTACGTGCTTTGTCAATGGGGCCCACCCTTCGTCCTTTAGTCAACCTTTTGTGCATACTTTCCATAGTCTATATATAAACCACTTCTCGCGATATTTTCTTTCTACAATATATATGCTTACACACACTCACACTACTCACACACTCGTACATACAAATTAGCAATGGCACAATCCTTATTCCATTTCCCTTGCCTCTCTGCCATTCTACTTCTCCTTCTTCTCCCTCTTTCTTCTTCACTCGCAGACACTTCGGTGTACGACAATTTCCTCAAGTGTCTCACAACCCACACACCCCCTCCGACCAATCCTCCGTTTCTCAGATACTCTTTGCCCAATCCAACGTTTCATACTCCTCCGTTCTCCGAAACGACATCCGAAACGCCAGATTCAACACTTCCTCTACCCCTAAGCCCTCACTCATCGTAACCCCTCTTCACGAATCCCATGTCCAATCCACCGTCGTCTGCGCCAAATCCATCCCAATCCAAATCAAAATCCGAAGCGGCGGCCACGACTTCGAGGGCATCTCCTACATCTCTGACGAGCCATTCATCGTCCTCGACCTCTTCAACCTCCGGAGCATCTCCGTCGATGTCCAAAACGACGTCGCCGTCGTCCAATCCGGCGCGACAATCGGGGAGCTCTATTACCGGATCTAGAAAAAGAGCAGAGCCTACGCGTTTCCCGTCGACGTGTGTCCCACGATGGGCGTCGGCGAGCACGTCGGCAGCGGAGGGTACGGCAACATGCTCCGGCGGTACGGGCTCTCCGTGGATAACGTCGTCGACGCGAGGATCATGGATGTGAATGGGAGAATTTTGGATAAGGATTCGATGGGGAAAGATCTATTCTGGGCTATTAGAGGAGGCGGAGGAGCTAGTTTTGGTGTGGTATTGTCGTACACTGTGAAATTGGTTCATGTTCCCGAAACGGTAACCGTTTTACGCGTTGAAAGGACGTTGGAGCAAAACGCGGCGTATCGTCGTTGGGTCAATCCGCCAATGGCAGGAAGTCGCTCCTCGTGTTAAACTTCTTCCTTTGTTAAGGACACGTCAATTCACCAAGTTCTAGAACAAACTGATTAGAAAAAATCACATATCTAAGATTAGGGGTGGTCACCGGGTTGGGTCAATCCGCCAACCAGCTCAACCCAATCCAACTCGCCAGTTTGGGTTGGATTGGTTCAGGTTGGCGGGTTGGTTCGGGTCCAAAATTTCAACCCGCTCATCGATTGATTCGGTTAGTGGATTTAGAAATTATGAACCTGCCCAACTCGCCAACCCAACCCAACCCGCTCTAGTATATATTATTATTAAAAAAAGTATTTATAACACAATAAAATATTAAATCACTAATACATAAGCAACAAATACAAATTGTTCATATATTGAATATGTCAATTTTAGTTTATTTCAAGTTCTTGACTTTTTCCTAAATGAAAAGAAGTCTTTTTGGTGAAGGTAAGTAATTTAAAAGTTCAAAGAAAAATAAAAAAATGTCAAAAAATAATAAAAATAAATTTGACGGGTTGAACCCGAACCAACCCAACCCAACCCGCCCATTGGCGGGTTGGTTTGTTTCGGGTTCAACTTTTTTTTTTCAGACCCAACCCAACCCAATTCGCCGAATTTTGATCGGGTTGGTTCCAATTTTTCCTCAAATCCGAACCAAACCAACCCGCGAACACCCCTACATATATTCCAGTTTATCTTACAAGTTTCTTTTTTTAATTTGCATCTATTATTATTTTTTCTTAATTTTTTTTTCATAAAATCTCATTTCTAAGAAAAATTAATTTAATAAGATTTTACTAAAATAATTTGAAAGCGGGATGTTACACGAAGTCTGAAGAAGTGGAAGAAGAAGAGATAGTGAGAGCTTTGAACTAAGACTCAATGGAATTAAGGAAGTGCATGGCTTCCAAGCTTGAACCAAAACCAATATTATATTAAATAGCATCCATACAAATGATATGAACAAGAAAAATAATCCAGGCCATATATGTATAAGGAAAAGGTAGTGAGTAATAGAAGAGATACCGTCAAACGATCAGAGAGAATGAGAGGAGTGATTAGCTTGTATTTGGATAGTTCCTTATGAACATACTGCTGTACAATTAACAACTATATAATATAAACTCCATAAATCCATTTACCCATTTAGTTGTTAACAATGCAAGTGAAACTATAAGAGATCAATGGATGAAACACACACCTTTGAGAAAAATATTGAACAACTAACTAGAACAGAAAAACGCTGAGAAAAAATCAGAAAATGATAATCAGATGCATTATTATTCACATAGAAGAACCAGTCATATATACAAGATATTAAGGAGCAAAGAAGTAAAACAAACAATCTAACTACCCAAGGCTACAAAGGTAATTACATTTCTAACCACCCTAACAAATAAATAAAAACTTCGAGAAGTACATCATCACAACAATGTCAACACTTTGAACCAAAGCCTACAGACGTGCTTCTTCATATATTTCTACAAATATACAAGGCAGTAACGCTTGTTCTTCTCCTTCAAGTGTCAGTGCATGATTATTAGTCAAAGAAAGAAAGAGGAAACATTAAGGACTCGCACAGATATATTTACTAATAGGGCATTATAGGTGTACTACATGGTCCACTGGGTATACTGAGATTACCCTCTTCCGTGTTGAAAGAAGAAGAAGAAGTTAATTACAGTCAAGGATTACTTACCCCATTAAGCGAATGAGAGAAGCATCAGATGAAGTGATGGTGAAGAGTCTTGGCTCCTTCACAAAAGCATCGGATAGCAACATATAGTCTGACAAATCAGTCTTTAGCTCATCCACACCCTCATGAATTATTTCCTCATCAAACTCACACAAAGCCATGTTTGACAGAGAAAAAGTAAAAATTATTTGCTCATGAATTATTTGCTCATCAAACTATACTTAACCCAAAAGAAAAGGAAAAATTCAAGTTCAATTGACAGAGAAAATTTTCAAACCCAATTCACATTTTCAGTTTAGCACAAACAGGAAAATGATAAAAAGCATGGTATAATATATAGAATCAATATGCTTAATGAAGAACCATAGGAAGGAAGAAAATGCTCACAAAGAGAAAGAACAGGGGTGACTCCATATATATACACAAAAACTACAAAAGTTGTTTTCTCTCTAAATTAAACAACTAAGATAAATTGTGAATATTAACAATTGTGCATCACTATCTGTGAAACACGACCAATGCTATATAACTGTGAAACCTGCAAAAGCAATAGCAACAAGAGATGATATTCTCCGAGTTGCTCCTCAGAGAGAATGTGGAAGCAAAAGAGCTTGTGCAAAGATTTAGAATGTGCGTACCTGAGGAAAGACATGATCTCCCTTAATATAGCATTTGGCCTTAATGACGTGCCTTGGACATGTAGAAAGTAGTTGAAATTGTAAGATTGTGGTCAAAGTTTGGCCCATCGAGTCAGTGGAGAGCTGATCGAACGATCGTCCCAGTCCATGAATATCAATGATGATGATTATGATTATGAGATGATGGTGATGAGATGTTGATGATGATGATGATGATGATGGTAATGATGAAATGATGGTGATGGTTATGATGACAGGACATGCAAATCCCTAATTCTAAACTAGAAAACCAAAATTTAAACCGTAAACTACTGAACTCTAAACACTAAATCTTATTCTTAATCTATAACTCAAAACCCTAAACTCTAAACTCTAATCTTAAATCTTATTCCTAAACTATAACTCTAAACCCAAAAACCTTAAATCCAATATTTGGATTTAACTTTGACAAATGGCTATTAAATCAATGGAGTGTCAAAAAATTAGTAAACATGTAATTTATCCCGGTAAAACACTATTCTTCCTCTTCAAACATCCACTGATTACTCTAAAGTTCTAAAATATACACATAAATAAACAAGAAATAGTAACGTTGGAAAGACATTACACATACCTGTAGTTCCTTACTAATGTCAACTCCTACTAACTCAGTAACTCTGTAGTGTCTTCCATCAAGTAAGCCAAAAAATGATCTAATCTACAAAAAAGACTTTACAAGCTTTTAGAACATACATTTTTTTGTAATAATTATACGATAAACAAGTTGCATATTGTGATTAAGCAAATTACAACACTTAATTTGATATCATCAGACTAAAAAGTGATGGGAAACAAAATGGAAGAAACAAAAATAACATAAAATGAAACTAGAGCAACAAAATTAGACCCAAAAAAAAATCTGGCTTGATTTCAAAACACAAAAACTAGGACATCGAATCTACTAAATATTCTACCTAAAACCATCAACGATAAATAAATGATGACGATGATAATGATTGATGTTACCGGTAATGGTAAGGAGCCGGAAACACGACCAAGGCTATATAACTGTGAAACCTGCAAAAGCAATAGCAACAAGAGATGGTATTCTCCGAGTTGGTCCTCTGAAGTTAGTAACTAGAGAGGATGGCGAAGCGAAAGAGATTGTGCAAATGTTTAGAATGCGTACCTGAGTAAGGACATTATCTCCCTTTATATAGCATTTGGCCTTAATGACGTGACTTGGACATGTAGAAAGTAGTTGAAATTGTAAGATTGTGATCAATGTTGGACCCATCGAGTCAGTGGAGAGCCGATCGACCGATCGTCCCAGTCCAGGAATATCAATGATGATGATTATGATTATGAGATGTTGTTGATGATGATGATGATGGTAATGATGAAACGATGGTGATGATGATGATGACAGAACATGCAAACTCCTAATTCTAAACTAGAAAACCTAAATTTAAACCGTAAACTACTGAACTAAAAAAAAACACTAATCTTAAATCTTTTTTTATAGAAAAAGAAATTGTATTAAAGAAACACTAATCTTTTTTTTATAGAAGATTACAAATACGAGGACAGGCAGTCCTCAAGAATAGGAAGAAAAGAAAACAAACAAAAAAACCTAAAACATTAGCTCAATAGACTAATCTTAAATCTTATTCCTAACTTATAACTCTAAACCCTAAAACCTTAAATCCAAATAATGGATTTAATTTTGACAAATGGCTATTAAGGGTATGTTTGGTGTAAAATCCAAACAGTGAAATCCTGGTGTTCACGATTCCCAAAAAAATTTTACATCATATTTTATACATACCAAACACACTTTTTATCATACTTTTTCTCTCTCCTAATTTTTCTCTCTATCTCTCTCTTCACTTTTTTCTACAGTACTTTCTTTTATTCTACAGTACTTTCTTTACAGTACTTTGAATCCGTCCATTTATACCAAGCGTACTCTAAATCAAAGGAGTGTCAAAAATTTAGTAAACATGTATATTATCCTTGTAAAACATTATTATTCCTCTTCAAACATCCACTGATTACTCTAAAGTTCTGACATATACATATAAGTAAACAAGAAACTTGATAATATACAACAAAGGCAGTACATTATCTAATCTACTAACTCTTTAGCACCTTCCATGAAGCCAAAAAATTATCTAATCTACAATAGAAACTTGATAAGCTTTGAGGACATAAATTTTTTTCTCATAATAATAAGATAAACAAGATGGATTTTGTGAATAAGCTAATCACGGCACTTCATTCCATCACTTCATACCAAAAAGTGAGGGGAAACAGAATGGAAGAAACACAAATAGCATTAAATGAAACTAGAGCAAGAAAATCATATTAAGAAAACATTTGGCTTGATTTCAGAACATAAAAACTAGGACATCGAAACTACTAAATAGTCAATCTAAAACCATCAATGATAAATAAATGATGACGATGATAATGGTTCATGTTACTGGAAATGGCAAGAAGCCGGATACACGACCAAGGCTATAATTTTGAAACCTGCAAAAGTAATAGCAACAAGAGATGGTATTCTCTCAGTTGCTCCTCTGAAGTCGGTAACTAGAGAGCATGAGGAAGCGAAAGAGCTTGTGTACAAAGGTTTAGAATGTGCATACCTTAGGGAGGACATGATCTCTTTTTATATAGCATTTGACCTTAGTGACGTGGCTTGGACATGCAGAAAGTAGTTGAAATTGTAAGATTGTGATCAAACTTGGGCCGATCGAGTCAGTGAAGAGCCAATCGAACGATCGTCCCAGTCTAGGAATATCAATGATGATGATAATGATGCAATGATTATGATATGATGATGGTAATGATGAAATGATGGTATGATGATGATGACAGGACATGCAAGCCCTTAATTCTAAACTCCAAAACCTAAATTTAAACCATAAACTACATGGAAGAAGAAGAAGAAGAAATAAATTGTTTAGTTTCTCTCATAATTAACTAAAAGATGGAAACATAATGCAATATAGTGAAAAGACAAGGATTACTTACCCTATTTAAGCGAAAGAGAGAAGCATCAAATAAAGTGATGGTGAAGAGTTTTGGCTCCTTCACAAAAGTGTCTGATAGCAACATAGTCTGTCAAATCAGTCTTTAGCTCATCACACTAACACAAAGTCATGTTTGATGTTTCCAACAAGTAAAAACTATAGTTCTAGTTTCTTAATAACAAAAGAGAGGAAGAAGAACCAAATGTATTAGATGGATTTTGCAAAAAAAAAAAAAAAAAAAATTCAGTCAATCAAAATGTAGCTCTTAATTCAATTCACAGGGATCAATGATTTAAAATAAATAGAACTAAATGGAGTGGGCCTTGAAAGGTATCATCAATTCACAAGTCTAACCCAAAAAAAAAGGAAAAATTCAAGTTCAATTGACGAGGCAGAAAATTCTCAAACCCAATTCACATTTTCAGTTCAGCACAAACATGAAAATGATAAAAAGCATGGTATAATATCATAGGAAGGAAGAAAATGCTCACCTAGAAAAAGAACAGAGGTGGCAGAGAGAAGAAAGAAACTGACAAAGGTGGATGATGGACATCACTATATGGACACTATTTACATACACAAAACTACAAAATATGTTTTGGTCTTTCATGGACATCAAGGAAGCTCCAATAAAAACGAATCATAGTTATAATACAAGACTAAACATGTCCATATCCACATAACAAGCAAACAACATAATAATTATCAGTATTATGATGAATTGAGACAATTTACTTTCTGCTTCTGCAGATCACTGTGTTTAAAAGGAAGAACCTGTTCTTCCTTCTTCTCCTTCCTTTCTTCATCGTGGTCTGTGCAGAAGGTGAGTCTTTAGAATATGAGCCTTTCTCCAATTACATTAGAGCCATTGATCAATAATGGATCAGCTTCATCAAATCCCTACAAACTTAAGTTGAATGGTGTGAAATGCAACTAAAAAGTCATCAATATAATAGAGATAAGGTTAGAGATATCAAACTGAACCTTAGTGGAACACCATAGATGCAGATTCTTTATAAGCATATGATCAGAACGCACAATTACTCCGCCCATTAGGAAGCTTCACATATATCCACTGTTAAACTAGTAATAAAAGGATTACAACTTTACAAGCAGAATCCTTTACTATATCAAGAATCAAATTCAGCAAAGCCTATGAGCCTCACAGAAGATTAATGTATAAAATATTCTAGAATTAACTATATTAATTTATATTTTCCAATCAATATCATCAATCAAACAAGCAACAGCAGAAATACACGTTTTAAGTATTTCATACTTTATCATAAGGGGAAAAGATTAGAAGAGTAATTAAAAAAAAAAACACGTGCAAAATCGCAACAATCACACAAAAAAAAAAGATCAGTTAAAAATATATAATGGAGAATTAATGGATTCGCAGTTAGAAGAACAGAACATAATGGTATCATAGGAAAAACCAGACATGCATGGTCATCAATCATCAGGGACACTCAATTAGTAATAATTAGACATAATAAGGAAAAGAAATAAGGTGTAGGAAAAGTGTACTTAAACTATTTTACTATTATATAAGCAATAAATATGAAGTTTTTGAGATCTCCAAGCATGATTAAGAAGAAAGAGAAGTGATCACCGAAGTCTGAAGAAGTGGAAGAAGAAGACATAGTGAGAGCTTTGAACTAAGACTCAATGGAATGAAGGAAGTGCATGGCTTCCAAGCTTGAACCAAAACCAATATTATATTAAATAGCATCCATACAAATGATATGAACAATAAGAATAATGCAGGCCATATATGTATAAGGAAAAGGTAGTGAGTAACAGAAGAGATACCGTCAAACGATAAGAGAGAATGGGAGGAGTGATTAGCTTGTATTTGGATAGTTCCTTATGAACATATTGTTGTACAATTAACAACTATATAATATAAACTCCATAAATCCATTTACCCATTGAGTTGTTAACAATGCAAGTGAAACAATAAGAGATCAATGGATGAAACACACACCTTTGAGAAAAATATTGAACAACTAACTAGAAGAGAAGAACACTGAGAAAAAATCAGAAAATGATAATCAGATGTATTATTATTCACATAGAAGAACCAGTCATATATACAAGATATTAAGGAGCAAAGAAGTAAAACAAACAATCTAACTACCCAAGGCTATATAAAGGTAATTATTTCTAACCAACCTAACAAATGAATAAAAACTTCCAGAAGTACATCATCCACTACAAAAAAAAGTTAATTACCCACGGTTAAAACCATGGGAAAATGGGTAAAACACCGTTGCCAATATTTTTACCCACGGTTAAATGAAACGTCGCTAAATTAGGCGTAGCAAACCAATTTAGCCACGGTTTTAATAACCGTCGTAACATTGTATTCACCACGGTTTTTACCGTTGCTAAATATAATTTAGCCACGGTGGTAACCGTGGCTAATCTTTAGGTGATTTGCGACAGTCATACTTCAAAATGTTTGCTACGGTTCTAACCGTAGCAAAATATGATGGGAAATTTTTAAAAATGGATTAGCCACGGTTTTCACCGTGGCAAAACTTGACCATAATTGTGTTATTTACGTATGTGAGTTCAATAACAAAAATAAAACAAATATTCAATTTCATGGATCATGACTAGCTTCTGATGATCTTCAACACGTGGAGGTGATGTCTCTGTGATTCCCGTATTACTGTGAAGCTTCTAATCTTGAGATTAGGCTGAAATTTGAAATAGGTTGTGAATGTGCTCAGTTAAAATTGAATGACTACAATTTATTGCATAGATCAAGAGTTTGCTGTGAAATTATTTCTGAAAAGCCAAACTCCTTTTGGTAGACATTGGCACAAATACTAAAACCCACACAGCCCCTTAATCCTTTTAATAATTGCAATTCAGCCAAGAGCCCAAGTGCACAGAAACAACCTTAGAAATAATCCACCATTGTAATCCTAGTTAAGTTATTGTCATTATCTCCTTCAGAAACACTGGCCTGCAAGAATAGTCTATCAAACGTTATAGTACTTTGAACACGTAAATATACTTGCTACTAGAGAACTCCCGTGCTTCCTTAAGATTTACAAGCTGATAAGCGAAAATGATTTGTTGAAAAACTATACTAAAAGTATCAAGGGAAAAATTATTAAGTAATGAGTCTTGAAGTATAACTACCAGCCAGTTTTCATTAACACATGCAAAAAGCAACATTTGCCATAGAAGAATATTTTATGGCCCACAATTAGCTTAGTTTGCTGGTAAATTATAATCACAATCACGAAAATCACACAGTTGTACATATATAGAGCAATGCACCATAAACCAGCAAGAACTATTTTGAATATTGGATAATAAAATGAAAAAAAAAATCTATCAAGCACAAATCTAAATAAAAAAAAGTTTTCTCTTTTAAATCCAAAGAACCCATGACAGCACTAAAACAAGCATGAAAAAGTTGAAGAACTTTGGCCTTGAAGAGAAAAGATGGATGATATCAAAACCAAAGCTTTTGAAGGTGAAGGGGTGGGGTTGGAAGCAAACCGGGAGGGCTCATTCGCTTTTTCTTTCGGCCACGTCTCATCAAATATAGTTCCCCACCCATCGCTTCCTTCCTTTATTCAATAAAATCAAGTTAACTAATAATACAACCACAACATCACAATGAATCAACAATTATACAAGGCAAATACAACCCAATCAATCTCAGTTTATAATAAATAATATTCGTTTAAAGCCAAAAACCATGTGTACCTTGGAATTGCATTTCTTTCCAATTTCTTGCAGCACTACCAATAGATAGAGAGGGTAACAAGTTCAGTTTCCCTGATTCACTTTGAAATTCTCTGTTATTGGAAGATAAATGATCCTGAGATACACCATCCTCTGCAGAAAGCTTCAATCAGTAACATAACATAAATAACAATATTAAAACTTATCAGCACATCAAATCAAATTGCCAATTAGATCTTGGAAAACCAACTTGTCATAAGTATTTGGCCTTTTATGACCTCACAAAATCAATTTAAGGACAATTTTAACATTTGGCAGGATCACTACAAAAAACTTAAAATGACAGCCCGGATACCTGCACTAATAAAATCTTGTATGAGCTAAACCCTATAAAATATCATGAAACAAACTGATCCAGGACCCTCAAATACCCAAATTCATCCCCTCCCCAAATGGATATTCCAACTTGCAAACAATTCTTGGTACTGTAATTCAGATTGTGAAAAACAGTATTTTTAGAATAAACATATATCATAAAGAAGTCTTTTTAACAATTCTCTCACTACTTATTAACTTTAAGCGTCGGTGAGTGGAGGCGTGTGAATCATCATTTCAATGACCATTTGGCTTCTCCAGCATCGCAATACTGTTTCCAGCAAGTCCCAACAAAAGCCCGGCTGTTCCGGTCACTTTTTTGTTGGATCTTTCTCATATTCAGCTTGGAGTTCTCACCGTTAAGATCATATCTCTGTTGCTGGGCTGCTGTATATGTTCTAGTTGCCCTTTAAGGACGTCAATGACTGCCATAAGGTGCCTAGTGTTTGTGATAGTTTCTTGTTTGGATAAACTTTTGGTATTTTTGGTGCTTGTTAAAATGGGTGATAACAAGGGAGTAAACAAAATCATTATTCTTGCCGAGTCAAGTAAAGTAAAACATGCCCCATCTTTTCTCAAAATAAATGGGTGATTGATTCTAGTGCCACATATCACATGACAAGTAAAAGAATAATGTGGATGTCAAAGGATAAATATGAATTTTCCCGGTAGATGGGGTCAGCTACATGGATCAAAGGACACCATAGTGTTCTATCTTGGCTCATTTCTATGGTTAGGTTGTTGATAGTTAAATCCATCCTAATAGTTTCTCCTATTGTTTTCTTTGGTCTCTCTCTCTCTACCTCTAGTTATTAGGCCATCTTATAAATTTACAATGGACAAGCCAATTTAAAATTTTATAGCTTCCTCTAAAGGTAAAGTCATTTAGAAAAGCTATTTTGCAAGTCAAGGCTGTAAGAGACCTATAGCAGCCCCTTCTCATGAGGATGGACTATTATAAATCAGTCGATATTCTTTTCTTACAAAGCTGAGTAGCTTTTTTTTTTTTGAATAAGCAATTTGGAGCCCTTAGAGTTAATAGAAATGTGTAGTTCATCATTGTTAATAATGAATCAGATAAGATTAAAAAAGCTTCACATTTATTCCATAAGGATCTTTTACGAAAATAGTTCAGAAGCAATACCAGGTAGCTGGGATGGAAGAGGAAGCTTTTGCCTTTGCAAATCTTGTACAGAACTTGCTTGCATTAAGCAAAAATTGACAAAGGTAATTTTAGAGTACTCCCAACAACACACAAACACCATTAAAAAAAAGGAAGCAATATAATAAGGTTCATAAACAAACCACTTCACCCTTCACTTGTGATTTTTGTGAGACTAAAGCATTGGAAAGTGCAACCAGAGTTCCATGAGAAAATGGTTTCATTTGGGGTTGATGATTTTCAGACCTGACAACATTAGATTCTTTAAGAGATACAGTAGGCCGGATATTTAGCTGAGTTTTGCTACTTATGTCATCTTCTAGAAACCTGCCTCCATGTGGAGGCATTAAGGATGTCGATGCTTATGTGGGAGGCCTTGAAATAAGAGGGGGTTCACCTGAATTTGGAAGTCGTATATCTGGACCATGCCTCGTTGTCGATAGTCCTTTCTTCACGTCATAATCATGATCAACAGAGCTTCCATCATGCTTGATCGGAGGTCCAAGCAAGCCAGGTTCTTTGACAAGGTTGGAAAAGCAACCATTAAAAGACAGCCCATATTTTCAAAATCAGAACATATAACAGAAAAATGGACATACTCTGAGAAGGAATAAACATTCTGGAAGGCAAAGGGTAAATGGCATTGGAAATTGCACCAGCAGGTAGCTGAGAGATTTCAGGTTTGAACTCAACATTGTTAGCCACGGATCGAGTGACTAAATCAACAGAAGACTTCACATCCTGTCAAGGGTGACAAAAGAATAAAAAACAGGACAAAAATTGTACTGTCTACTATAACTCCGTGAACATAAATTAGAATAGTATGGTCCCAGCCACTCATTACAGGCAAAAATTAAGCAATCTCCAAGAAAATTTGTCCTATAGAAGTCTCTGGTGACTTTCAAGACATGCTGCAGTGACAGAGACAGACTGTACATACAAAAACCTTAAAACCTTACAGATTAATTTACCTTCCGTTCAGGTTCTACACCGTTTACTCCTTCATTTATGGGGGCATTAGCATTACCATTTGGCACAGAACCAGCATCCTGCCATTCAGTGAAGTTGTTAATACTAGAGAAACAAATAATCATGCATCGTTAAACAGCAAAATGGTAACACAAAATTGCAGATTTTCTAATTTTCATCAATGAATGAAGAAACATATATTGTAATCACATACCTCAGATATCAAGTAGTTGCTCACATCTGGAGGTTGAGGTAAACTTCCAACTTCATCTTCGAAGAAGACTTCATTAATTTTCAGTAGTAAATTCTCATCAAACTCCCTGACCACAAGGCACAACAAATTAACGCCATCGGGGGAACACATTTGAGCATATATATAAATCACTTGGATGGAAACAACTTACTTGAAAAAACAACCTCTAACATTGCATGCAACATTTCTTGCTACACACAGGACTGGAACAGCATTGGCCGTCTGAAATTGCAATATAGAAAATATATGCTTCCATTAAGAGGAAAACTTAAGAAAAATGTACACTAGCAATAATAACATAAATAGGACCTCTGCCTGAGGGGCATAATAAGGAGTGAAGGCAGGAACACATGAACCCTAGGCTGGTCCTTATCTTCCCAAACCTTTGACCGGTCATCAATCACCATTGCCATTTTTGGATGGCACATGCCACCCTGGAAGACATTCAACAGAGATTTTCGGGAGCCTGAAAGCATCTCCACAAGAATAAAGGTTTACTCAGTTACTTTATGGGAATCTAGCAACCCCATCCCCAAATAAAAATGTGTTGTGAGAGAGAGAAAGGAAATGAACAACAACAACATTAAAAAGAAATTAACCACAATAAGAACCAGCTACATGAAAAAATAACAAAAGTATGTTGAACTATAATTCAATGAATTTGTGCAACTTGTATTTGTTACACAACCAGTAAAAGCCCATTATCCAAGTTCTTTTTAAAATGTTAGAAGACCCAAAAACATACTAAAACTTGGCAGCAAGAAACATGTTCCTCTTTTAAATTATATGGTGAAACTTCTTTATGTTCAGAAGTAATGAGCATCAATGAAGTAAGAATGTTTATAGAAAAAGGAAAACATGCCTGATTTGACACAAACAACACGATCAAGGAGTTGCTTTGAACCTATAAGATGAGCCTCAGGGTCAAGTAGCCTCCACATTTCAAAGGCATAATCTCTTTCAGCCATAGTACAAACATATACTTCAAACCTTTTGCGTCCTTTTGCAGTTAAATAGCATCTTAAATCTTCCCATGCAGGTCGTAATCTCACTAGCACACTAGTATCACGAATCTATGCAAAGAAACAAGCAGCGGTTACTATAAATATCAAATGCCTTAGATAAGAAAAAGCTTCTAAACAACTATACCAATTGGCTGCAAGTATGTCTCATAAACTTAATGGGTTGTAACTAAGTGATCCTCCCTTTCATTAGCAAGAAAGATAAGAAAAAAGAGTGCCTAATTGTCCCAATAGGAGTTTAGATTAAGGGGGAGATTTGGCTTATGGGGTAGATAGTTTAAAATATATTTATCAATAAGAAAATATATATTTATGATAGGAAAATGCAATATACTCTTGTAATTCATTCCCTCATAAGTTGTTTGTTTCATATATTGATTTTGGAGGGGGGAAACATGCTGAAATGCTGATAAAATAACTGAGAACAGAACTAGATAAGCACATATAACTTTTCACTGTGAGTTTGCTGCAGTAGATAGCACAAATTATGTATGCGTCTAAGGAGTTAGGATTTACCCAGTTTTTCCCTTCGATCATGTAATAGAAAAGCTGCAGAGTAGTCGGCAATCCCATGTTGATATTACCCCTTAGGAAGAAGCACTGCAACTGAGATTGCGTTAGTCCTAAATGTTTCTAACCAAACATAAGCTCCTTTAACACAATAAAACACTGCGTAGGATAAACCAGAAAATGGACCACGTGTTAAAAATTATTCTTTTATAACAAATCGTTCATACTATAAAGATAATACTAAAATGAGACTGGGAATGAACGACGAAACCATGTTGGAAGACTAAAAGTAGTGTAAGCTTCTATTGCCACAAAAATTGAGTTACAGTATTTCACTGATCAATAATCCATGTTCTATTATCAAATTTTTGAAGCACTGATAAAAATCTGGGAGATGGCAATTGAATAAAAGACCATGAGCTCTTATAAATCCCAGAGTTTCTATGGTTAGCCCCAAGACGAAAGGATCCAGGAAGATAAATTTCAGTATTTGATCCTCACTATAAATGAGAAAGAAAAGAAGACCTCTGTGGTAGGAGCCAGTGAGAGTGTGGCTACTCACACTTGATGGAGAGATATATGTGACGGACAAAGATTAAAGAAGCACGAAATCCGGTAGTTCCAAGCATGAGAAAGAAACCATAGCAAATGCAAGCCATGTAACCAAAGAAGAATGAGGTTTGCATGAAGCCATACATACTGGTCTTGCATGGTAGTAGTACAAGCAGTAGCCATATATGAACAAGCCAGTTGATCCACCACAAATGAAGGACCTATTTTCATGCCAAAATATAAAAGTTAGTGTGCATGGAATTTAGTGGCAAAAATTCAGCACCTATACTTCAATTTGTGAGTTTTAAGTTCAAATTTCATTGTCAGTGTTTATGAGAGGGGGGGAAGGGGATGAGGAAACACAATCTCAATGTATAGCCTAAACTCTGATTAATAAAATAAAGATAATGAGAGCACTGAGTAATTTGGGATATATACCTCCACCACCATCATGGTCTTCAGCCGCAAGCTTCCTGCTGAGGAAGAGTTCTCCGGTACCAAGGTAGATGAGGGATCTCCCTAGGATACTTTGTGGTGCGACAAGGAGCTTGAAACTCTGGTCTACTATTCTTCCCAGCAATCCCACCTAATAATAGTAAAGGTGATGTTACGAGAGTCCATATGAGAAAAATAACCACAATTGTTCCAAATGGCAGTGCTGCAGTGGAGTTATAGGCAAGTGCAACGGTATTAAGAAAGCAAAATGTCAAAAACAAAGGTCCCGTGAAGAGGCTTCCAGTCAACATCAAATTTTTCACCTAGAAAGTCATAAACCAAAATTTTATCAGTTATTATGCTTCAGTGAAATTTATAATTTCTGCAGCTGAGGTTCAATTTCTATGAGAATGCAATAACCAGAAGAAAAACTATACGAGTATGTTACATTTCTACAGTAAAGATATGGATTATAAGATGGTAACAACGGATTTTTACAATCTTGGATATGTAAATAATTCATGCAATCAAAGTGGAGACTAGTCCAGCAAACTAGAACAATTTGATATCAGGGTGTCCATGCCTCCGCTTGTAGATGACGCGTAGAATCATGTACAAGAATCTCTAGTTTGGACTTGGCACAGAAAAAAATAAAGGATAGTAAAATGATGCAAGAGCAAATGTTTCAGCAACAACTTACAAGTCAAGCAAATTTATGAATCACAGTTAGTGAAATTATTGCACATATATGAGCACTGACTAAGGAAAGTTATAATAGGAAGTCTTAGAATGATGCACAAATTATGTATGCCGTCTAAGGAGTTAGGATTTACCCAGTTTTTCCCTTCGATCATGTAATAGAAAGAAGCTGCAGAGTAGCCGGCAATTCCAGATGTCAACGCATATATAACAACAAGTGCAGTGAACAGAAATCCACGAGAAACGCATGAACACAAGCGGAAAAACAATAACTCTGGAAATCAAGAGGTAGAACACTCACCTCTTTAGGAAAAAGCTGAAAGGAATGCACGAACGCAGAGCAGAAACACAATCGGCACGGTTACAGCCTCTCCCACCTTCGTCCGATAGAACGCACAACGACGACGCACTCGATAGCGGTGGCGCAGTTAGAACGCGACGGAGACTTCTCAAGCCTCTCGCATTCTCTGTTCAGTCCCTCGCCTTAAAGAAGAAGAAGAAGAAGAAGAGTGTGAAGTTATACCAGTAAAAGAAAATTTGATCCGTTGCAAAAGATCAAAATCTGGTTTACTCATTATGTATCGTACCATATCGTTCAAAATTCAAAATTTTTTTTTTTCTCCCCAACGCCACTGGCGCCCTGTCCGGTAGTACTTGGGAGTGCCTTCCCTTACTATCATTTTTTACGCACCAAAAAAAAAATTCAAAATTTTTTTACTAAAATTATTTTATTTATATCCCATCAAATTTGTGGACTAAACATTAGACAATTTGAATAACAAAATTAATTGATGAGAATTTTTCACAGAATGAAAATTTAAGGGAATATATCATTAATCAACTTTTAAAAAAAAGAAATTATTAAAATTGAGAAGATATATTACACAATTTTATTTTAAAAAAAAAAAGATTGATAATTTTCTTTTTAATATTTTTTCTCAAAAATCACTCATATTAATTTAATAGAGGTTACGGATGGCAATTTTTTCGCTCCACGGGATCCCTACGGGGATTCCCCGTACGGGGCCCATATGCAGGGAATTTTTTCCCGCGGGGGATGGGGATGGAAAAAATTTATCCCCGATGATAATTTGGGGACGGGGACGGGAAGTATGTCCCCGTCCCCGAGGGTATATATATAATTTTATTTAATATTATTAAATTTATATAATATTATATATATAACATTTTTATTAATTTTTATATTATTTTATATTATTAATTTTTATATATTTTTTATTATACCTAAAATTTAATGTAATTCACTCACACTTTTATGTTGTGTTGTAAACTTTATTATAATCTTTATTAATTGTTAGGTTTTTTAATGAACTAGGCGGTGGCCCGTGCGATGCACGGGTTATATTTGTAGATGTTTATATGTTAAGTTTAAATATTTAAAATATAAATGACTAAATTTATGAATTTATAAAAAATCTAATATAAAGTAATATGATGTTAATATAAAAGATGTGTCAAATGAATTAAATTAGAATACATTGAATATTAAAGTAAACAAATTTAAATATGAACTTATCAAACATTAGCTAATCTTAACTAACAAAATAATAAACGGGTTTAAACACACAATCAATAATTTTTTTTAGCAAACTTTAAGAATTAACAGGCATTCTAAAAAAACCAAACCCAACCTTAGCAGCAATGTCTAAATCTAACATCTCTTCTAAAAGAGATTCTCATATTGTCTCTTCCTTTGCTTGTCCACCTCATTACTTTTGATCGGATGCCAACATTATTCACTGATCAACATGTGGTAATTTGAAGATTTTATTTAAGTATAATTTAGGTTTTTAATATATATTGTCGTACTCGCGCTCTATATATTTTGAAAAATTTGTCATACTTCATATATGTACATGCACACGTATTTGTACCAGTACTCGTATATTATAATATTTATTTATTTAGTATATATTAGTGTACCCGTAACCTATAAAATTTAAAAAAAAATTGTGATATCCAGGATCCTTATATATAACTCATGAAGAAATTTTTTTTAAGGCCAAGTTCATTTAAAAAAAAGAATTTATTTTGCATAATTTTAGTATCCGTAAAATTTTTTTAAAAAATTTTCATACCCCGTATCCCTATTATGATATAATTAATTTTGCATCTTGATTTTTTTGAAAAAGTATTTAATTTTTTTTATGAAGAAATGGAGCTTTAAATTTGAAAAATCATTAAATTATAAGATTGTTTTAACCTAAACTATTAAGAATTATAAATTATAACCATTTAGAATTTTTTTATTATAATATAAAGTTTTAATTTAAAAAATAGATTATAATTATTTTTTAGAATCTCAAACTTTAACTATTGAATTTAACAATTTAAGGTATTATAATTAGACAAAAATTTCATTTTGGTCATTTATGTTTAGCATTTTTCTTAGTTTGGTCTCAAACGTTTGGTCAGTCTCAATTTGATTCCCCATGTTTGCAATTGGTATCAATTTTGTGGTTAATATTTGCTAAATCTCAATTTGGTCCCCCATCTTTGCAACTGGTATCAATTTGATCCCTAACGTTGGTTCAGTCTCAATTTAGTCCCCCATGTTTCAAATTATATTCAATTTGGTCACTCCATTATCTAAGTGATGAGGGACCAAAATGAAATTTTTTGTCATTATAATTATTAACGTAATTATAATTTTATTTACCTTTTTAAAAATCTAAAACTCTTTTAGAATGTCATAATCATAGTCAACTCTAAAATCATTAACTTAATTTAAGGTATTATAATTATTATATGAATTTTAATTATATCATTTGAATCTAATTAATGATGTCATAATCATAGTCAACTCTAGTTCTTTTTGGGTTTGTTGTAAACGAAAAAAAATAGATTAGCAATATTCTATCATCTTCTGTTTAAAGATATCACACCATACATGGACAAATACATGTACATAAGTAGAACATTCTGTAAAAATGACCTTGAATTTTCAATACCTAGACAATAAACTCAGCAATCACTGCTATGACATACTTGGAGTGTATTTCTTGTTAAGAACTAAGAAAAAATACTATAAATTTGGCACCAACCTCAGCATAAAAACTTGGAAAGATTGAATTCTAAAAAAAATATAAATAAAAAAAAATACATCATCCAACAACTGTCATTTATAGAAAAAAAAAAGAAGACAAAAGGAGGGAGTGATAATAATTTTAAATTTTAAATTTGAATATTAAATTAATTACGAAGCTAATTTTAAGGGATATGAAGATAATATATTAATGGCTAGGGTTTTTTCCCCAAAAATATGCCCAGTTGAATAGATGAGATTGGAAATTTTGACTTGAATGAGAGAGTGAATGATATTAATATATGAGAGAGGTAATTTGAAAAGAGATATGTTTAAGATTTTTAATTTATATTAATACATTAAATGATTTAATCCCAAAAATAAAAATTTGGAGTAAATAATGGTAAATATTAAAATTAAAATAATATAATAATTTTTTTGAAATTAAAATAATATAATAATTAAAATTTTGAAATCAAATGTTTATTAGAATTTTAAAATCAACTAATTTTAAGGAATATGAATATTAGGTGAGTAGCATGATTAAAGGGAAATATGAATTTTGAAATTAATATATGAGATTAATTGCAAAGCTGATTTTAAAGAATATAAAAATCATATTACATTAACATGAATCAAAGAATTTATTACGAAATTAATTGGTGGAACTTAATGGCAAAGAAATAAGGAACTTAACCTAAGTTTTTTCTTTTTTAGAACTCTTTTTTTTCTAATGTTATTTAGTTTATATATATTGAAAATTTCAAATTTAATTGACTCTTAATTTTGTTTAAAAACGTGTTATTTAATATGAGTCAAATGTATAGGTAATACGTATTATATGTAGCTAAAAGGTATAAAAGTTTTTTCTTTTCCAAAATATGTAAAATTTAAGTTCATTTTTAGTGAGCCAATCTTTTTTTTATATTTATACTATTGAATTATTCAGTAAAAAATAACATATGAAAAAATTGAAAAATATAATGGCACGAAAATTAAAAAACTCATTTGGCATGTTTTGAAAACAACGTCTATATATAAATTTAAAGGTACTTTTAATTAGCATCAGCACCAATTTTAAATCCCTGTTAATTGGGTTGCAGATAATAGATTAGTAAGAACAGAAAAGGAACACATATTTTTAAATACCTCATGATCACAAAGAACCATCAAATATTTTCAACATTCTGACAAATCGAAACTTGATGGTCCAGTTGTGCTGTAGAGGATTAGTGGCTCTCACTGTGTCAAACATTTTATTCATCTCTCGCGTGAGACAGATGAAGATGACTTTAAAACCTGTAAGCATAGGAATCAACGTGGTATAAAATATGAATCAAAAGCACTACAACTTTAATAAAATAAAATTAATAAACATTTGTCAGATTGCTTTCACAGAAAGAAAAGTATTCCATGTGAATGTGTAAAATAGAAAAATGTTAAGAGAAGCAATCAAAACACATCAGTAATATAAAAATAAATGAGTCTTATAATTCCAAAATAATTAAAAAATATAGACCCAAGATGTAATAAGAACGGCACAAGATGCGGTATAAGAACGGCAGCCAAAATTGAAAACTGGAGACCTTTGTATTAGACACAAATTTCTAGCACCGTAGTAGTCAATGAAGGAAAATGAAGCTACATACTTATATGGTAATGCAAACAATGGGGGCACACTTCAAATATTGGATCTGCATTAATAACGGAATGATCAATTTATGCATGATTTCGGTGCAAATTAATTGATAATCCTATTGACCAATTTTTGCCATTAAAGCACCGGTGATTTTTTCAATATTTAATTGCATTGAATTAAAAGGAATCAGTTGGAATGGGTCTACATGGAAGACAGAAAATCAAAGTTGGATTATTGCAAATTATGTGGACCAATAGAAATTTAACATTTGTAAAATAGCTTGACATGTGGACTAAATGCATGAGATTAAAAGTTGAGTTCATGATGTGTCAAATGAGGAAATATGTCTTCAATCATATTTGTCAAGCAAATAGTTTAGGGGGATTCCTTTAATATATATTATATATATATATATATATATAATATATATTAGATTTTGGTAAAATTGTATATTTGTTGATTTTTTCAATTAGATTTATTTAATATGACATTTTTTTAATCTAATTTTATAGTTATTTTTTTATTAAGATTAAGTCAATTCATATTTATAGAGTAAAACAAAGTTTTGGTCCTCCACAGATGTCTACTTTGTCAATTTGGTCCCACATAGATTGATGTTATCAATTTGGTCCCCCACAGATCAAACTGTTAGCAATGTGGTCCTTCCGTTAATTAACTTGATGACATGTGAGGTTAAGTTGTGACTCAGCAATTTTTTTATCTGACTAGGCATGAATTAATTTAGAGTAATTTATTTTTATTTAAAAAACCTTAAATTTAAAAATTTAACAAAAAAAAACCTTTGACATACCTCATTTTAAATAAAAAATTTATTTCAAAGAGTCTTGCGTTAGATAGAAAATTATTTCAAAGATTTTTTTAAATAAAAAATAAATTTATGCCTAGTCAAAAAAGCTAAAAAAATTTATACCTAGTCAAATAAAAAAATTGGTGAGTCACAACTTAACTTGACATGTCATCAAGTTAATTAACGGAAGGACCACATTGCTAACAGTTTGATCTGTGGGAGACCAAATTGATAACACTGATCTGTGGGGGACCAAATTGACAAAGGATATCTGTGGAGGACCAAAAGAGTGGTTTACATATATATATATATATATATATATATATATATGGGGTCTTCCGTCAACGGTCTCCTAAAATAGTCAATTAGTTAATTAAAAAAGAAAAAAATATGATGTGAGAAGATCATGGTTCAGAGAAAATAAGAATAGTGATAACTTCCCAGAATTCCATTTATCTATCTATCTATATCTATATTAATATGGCTGTGGGGTCTTCTCGTCAACGGTCTCCTAAAATAGTCAATTAGTTAATTAAAAAAGAAAATAAAAATAGGGTAAACTATAGTTTGCCCCCCTGTGGTTTGGCCTAAATCCAGTTTGCCCCCTTGTGGTTTAAAATGCGACACTTAACTACCTTGTGGTTTGGCTTAAAATTAATGTGCCCCCTGTGGTTTAGAGTGTGACACTTGACCCCCTGTGGTTTGTTATGTTATTACTTAACTACCCTATATTATTTTTTCTCACAATTTAATATTAATATAACTTATAAAAGAAATTACCTAAAAATAATTAAATTAATTAATTATTTTATTAAATATTTATTTTATCTCTAAAATAATAATAATAAACTCTAATCTTCTACTTTCAACTCTTTTTAGTGTTTCCTTCAAACTCTTTCTTTCTTCTAATCTCTCCAATATATCCAAGAGTACAGTTATGCTCATAGTCTAAAGATACTTTTCTAAGAAAATTATTGTTTAATGTTAGAGTTTCTAAGCTCAATATTGTTAACATTCAATCTAGGTATGTAGGTTCTGAACTTGAACAATAAAAAGACTTAAATTTAGTTATATATTTGTATTATATTATTCTTTTACAATTTTATTTTGTTTGATTTAATAATTATAAAACATTAAAGATAAAAAATAACAATAAAATGAATAAATAACTAAATATAAATAATCAATGAAGTAAATAATAAATATTAAATTATTTTATTGATTTTTTAAAATTATAATTTTATTTTTATATTAATTTTTTTTTGAATCATTTTATAATTCTAGAGTGTTAAATGACAAATTTTAAACATTAAAAATATTAAATGATGATTAATTTGACTAAAATTTGGATAGAAGTTAGGTGAAGGTAGTTAAGTGATAACATAACAAACCACAGGGGGGTTAAGTGTCCTACTCTAAACCACAGGGGTCACATTAATTTTAAGCCAAACCACAGGGTCGTTAAGTGTCGAATTTTAAACCACAGGGGGGCAAACTAAATTTAGGTCAAACCACAGGGGGCAAACTGTAGTTTACCCATAAAAATATGATGTGAGAAGATCATGAGTGAGAGAAAATAAGAATAGTGATAACTTCCAGGATTTCATTTATTATTTTAAATATAATAAATATTTTATTTTATATATTAAAATTTTCAAATAATTTAATATTTAATTTTTTTTAATTTAAAATATAATAATCATAATTTTATAAGATTTTTAAATAATTAAAAAAATAAATGACTTACACGATACGTGCATACGAAGCCTCTAATATATATATATATATATATATATATATATATATTATTTTAAAATATGTGTGTGTGGATTTCATAAGCTAATTAATTAAAGCTTAAACTCCAAAAGTCTAACCTAATTAATTATATATCACGATCTTAATAATTTCGGTTTATAAAAGTTAAAATAATTAAAAACATCTCTCAGCATCTGAAAGCTATAATTGAGCCGCTGCAACTTAATTAAATTGTTTACGATTTAAGGTCTCTTTGGATAGACTTTAATTAAAAGTATTTTTTTTTATAAAGCTTTACAAAAATAGAGCTTTAAAAATGTAAAAATTATTTTAGATTTGGATGTCATAATTAAAAAGTGCTTTTGAAAAATACTAAATGTTTGAATGTAAAATTAAAAATTATTTTTTAATAAAAAAATTACTAAAATAAACATTTGAATGACAAATTTTAAACATTAAAAGTATTAAATGATGATTAATTTGACTAAAATTTGGATACAAGTTAGATGAAGGTAGTTAAGTGATAACATAACAAACCACAGGGGGGTCAATTGTCCTACTCTAAACCACAGGGGCACATTAATTTTAAGCCAAACCACAGGGTGGTTAAGTGTCGAATTTTAAACCACAGGGGGGCAAACTGTAGTTTACCCATAAAAATATGATGTGAGAAGATCATGGGTGAGAGAAAATAATAATAGTGATAACTTCCCAGGATTCCATTTATTATTTTAAATATAATAAATATTTTATTTTATATATTAAAATTTTGAAATAATTTAATATTAAAATTTTTTTTAATTTAAAATATAATAATCATAATTTTATAATATATTTTTAAAAAATTAAAAAAATAAATGACATGCACGATGCGAAGCCTCTAATATATATATATATGTGTGTGTGTGTGGATTTCATAAGCTAATTAATTAAAGCTTAAACTCCAAAAGTCCAACCTAATTAATTATATATCACGATCTTAATAATTTCGGTTTAGAAAAGTTAAAATAACTTAAGAACATCTCTCAGCATCTGAAAGCTATAATTGAGCCTGCAACTTAATTAAATTGTTTACGATTTAAGGTCTCTTTGATAGACTTTAATTAAAAGTACTTTTTTTATAAAGCTTTACAAAAATAGAGCTTTAAAAATGTAAAAATTATTTTAGATTTGGATGTCATAATTAAAAAGTGCTTTTGAAAAATACTAAATGTTTGAATGTAAAATTAAAAATTATTTTTTAATAATAAAAATTACTAAAATAAACATTTGAAAGTATTTATTAATATTATTATTTAGACATGTCTAATAATCTTTGAAATTGGACCTAAAAATTAATTGAGTAGCTTCAACATATTATTGACGGTACATTTAATAATACTTGAAAGTTTTTTTTTTACTATTATGTTTCTTTAAAATATAATTTTATTTTTTTTAGTACTTCTAATTAAGACTCCATTCAATTACTTTTTGTTTTGTAACACGGGAAAATTCTAATGTACAAATTGATGGGGCACCATTGGACGATCCCAAATATATTAGCTAGACGATTGGTCTATAGTCGACCGTCCAGCCATCACCCTGTCCCATCGCTCTATACGGACATGCCACCGCCTGATATTGCACACTGCTCGATTACATTGTGCACTCTCTAATGACACTATATAGACTTTCAGCCTCCAATACGTCCATCACTGCCACTTTGCCTCCTCTGACACCCCTATATATAAACCCCTATATTAACACATAGGAAAAGTAGACAACACGCACGGTAAAAATATATTTTTTTATACGCGCACATATTTAAAGAAGTAGATTACACACATAGGAAAAGAATGTTGGATGCTATAGAGAAGGGCAAATAATAATATTAATAACATTTTAGTACTCCCTCTGGTTCACAATATCTGCTGAAATTTGGAGAAATTTTTTGTTTCAAAATATCTGCTGTTTCCACAAAATCAATAAAGCATTAATTATTTTTTGACAGTTTTATCCCTATTTATTCTTTCTTAGACTTTTCAAGTTTAATTAGTTGAGCCAAGACTTTTTCCAAGTTTATTGTTATTCCCAATATATGCTGAATCAGATTTGTTTATTTCAACCGGTTTTTAATTAATCATTTATAGTTATCATTGTTTCCAATTATTTTTTACTCTCATTTCTTAAAGATGCAAAGAACTGTAGATGCTCTTGTCAAATATCCAGAAGATAAATCAATGGAGAAGGCAATTATGGAAGATTTAAAAGATAAATCAATTGTGGAAGATTCAGAAGATAAATTAATTGTGGAAGATTCAGAAGATATGAAAATTGTGGAAGATTCAGAAGATAAGGAAGTTGTGGAAGATGCAATGGAGTTTGAAGTAGAGTCTACAATGGATCATGAAGCTTTTGCAAATGAATAAATACAAAAAGAAATTTTGCATATGTTAAAAATTTATCTTCCAAAGTTGTATTAATAATTTTCTTCTCTTTTTTCTGCTCTATTTTCTTCTCTCTTTTTTTTAAGATCTCCCTTCTATGTACTCCATGAAAGTTGCAAACCTTAAAACACAAATGGAGTACTTATTGCTTTCAATGGTAAATGACGTGTTGAATCAATGGAGTACTATTGTTTTAAATATCCTTTTAAAAATAGAGATGAATAAAAAATAGAGATAAATAAATAAGGGTATTTTAGTCTTTTATTTTATATTTTTCTAAGTTTAAGATAAACTAATCATTATCTTGGTCTGTGTGCATCTATAAAATTACAGAATATTGTGAACCGGAGGGAGTAATATGGCTGTGGGGTCTTCCGTCAATGGTCTCCTAAAATAGTCAATTAGTTAATTAAAAAAGAAAATAAAAATAGGGTAAACTATAGTTTGCCCCCCTGTGGTTTGGCCTAAATCCAGTTTGCCCCCTTGTGGTTTAAAATGCGACACTTAACTACCCTGTGGTTTGGCTTAAAATTAATGTGCCCCCTGTGATTTAGAGTGTGACACTTGACCCCCCTGTGGTTTGTTATGTTATCACTTAACTACCCTATATTATTTTTTTCTCACAATTTAATATTTAATATAACTTATAAAAGAAATTACCTAAAAATAATTAAATTAATTAATTATTTTATTAAATATTTATTTTATCTCTAAAATAATAATAATAAACTCTAATCTTCTACTTTCAACTCTTTTTAGTGTTTCCTTCAAACTATTTCTTTCTTCTAATCTCTCTACTATATCCAAGAGTACAGTTATGTTCATAGTCTAAAGATACTTTTCTAAGAAAATTATTGTTTAATGTTAGAGTTTCTAAGCTCAATAATGTTAACATTCAATCTAGGTATGTAGGTTCTGAACTTGAACAATAAAAAGACTTAAATTTAGTTATATATTTGTATTATATTATTCTTTTACAATTTTATTTTGTTTGATTTAAAATTCTAAAACATTAAAGATAAAAAATAACAATAAAATGAATAAATAACTAAATATAAATAATCAATGAATGATAATAAATAATATTAAATTATTTTATTGATTTTTTAAAATTATAATTTTATTTTATATTAATTATTATTTTTTTGAATCATTTTATAATTCTAGAGTGTTGAATGACAAATTTTAAACATTAAAAGTATTAAATGATGATTAATTTGACTAAAATTTGGATAGAAGTTAGGTGAAGGTAGTTAAGTGATAACATAACAAACCAAGGGGGGTTAAGTGTCCTACTCTAAACCACAGGGGGCACATTAATTTTAAGCCAAACCACTAAGTGTCGAATTTTAAACCACAGGGGGCAAACTAAATTTAGGTCAAACCACAGGGGGCAAACTGTAGTTTACCCATAAAAATATGATGTGAGAAGATCATGAGTGAGAGAAAATAAGAATAGTGATAACTTCCAGGATTTCATTTATTATTTTAAATATAATAAATATTTTATTTTATATATTAAAATTTTCAAATAATTTAATATTTAATTTTTTATTAATTTAAAATAAATAATCATAATTTTATAATATATTTTTAAAAATTAAAAAATAAATGACATGCACGATACGTGCATGCGAAGCCTCTAATATATATATATTTATATCTATATATATTTTAAAATATGTGTGTGTGGATTTCATAAGCTAATTAATTAAAGCTTAAACTCCAAAAGTCCAACCTAATTAATTATATATCACGATCTTAATAATTTCGGTTTATAAAAGTTAAAATAACTTAAGAACATCTCTCAGCATCTGAAAGCTATAATTGAGCCGCTGCAACTTAATTAAATTGTTTACGATTTAAGGTCTCTTTGGATAGACTTTAATTAAAAGTATTTTTTTTATAAAGCTTTACAAAAATAGAGCTTTAAAAATGTAAAAATTATTTTAGATTTGGATGTCATAATTAAAAAGTGCTTTTGAAAAATACTAAATGTTTGAATGTAAAATTAAAAATTATTTTTAAATAATAAAAATTACTAAAATAAACATTTGAAAGTATTTATGAATATTATTATTTAGACATGTCTAATAATCTTTGAAATTGGACCTAAAAATTAATTGAGTAGCTTCAACATATTATTGACGGTACATTTAATAATACTTAAAAGTATTTTTTTTACTATTATGTTTCTTTAAAATATAATTTTATTTTTTTAGTACTTCTAATTAAGACTCATTCAATTACTCTTTGTTTTATAACACGGGGAAATTCTAATGTACAAATTGATGGGGCACCATTGGACGATCCCAAATATATTAGCTAGACGATTGGTCTATAGTCGACCGTCCAGCCATCACCCTGTCCCATCGCTCTATGGACACGCCACCGCCTGATATTGCACACTGCTCGATTACATTGTGCACTCTCTAATGACACTATATAGACTTTCAGCCTCCAACACGTCCACCACTGCCACTTTGCCTCCTCTGACACCCCTATATATAAACCCCTATATTAAACACATAGGAAAAACAGACAACACGCACGGTAAAAATATATTTTTTTATACGCGCACATATTTAAAGAAGTAGATTACACACATAGTAAAAGCAGACAACATCACGGGAGTGCGTGTTGGATGCTAGTATATATATATATATTTCTAAAATATTTTTTAGGGTCCCCGCGGGAGGGCGGGTGGGGATGGGGTGGGGAAAATTTCTCCCCATGGCAGGGATCGGGGACGGGGAGACTTTTGGGGTGGCGGGGCGGGGACGAGGAGAGCACTCCCCGCCCCCGCACGTAGCGGGTGCCATCCCTAGTAGAGGCTTTACATACATGTACGCATATCAAATTTTGCAACTGAATCCATGCACATCTCCAACATTCATTCAATTAAAATATAATTGTTAACGTTTACAATCACAAGATATCTAAGCCATTGAATTAAAGATATAAGAAAATGAATGAATGGATTCTCTATCTCTATCTCTCTCTAATGGCAGGGAATAGCATTATGGTAGTAATGTTCAATGCGAATGGTGAT
>CM026263.1:9093195-9188815 GCA_014851425.1 Senna tora
GCAATTGAGCAAACACGTCGGTTCGCGTTGTTTGCGAACCGTAGTGGTTTTGATGCTCAATTGGAGTCGTCTTGGCATGGGAGGAGCGTGGATCATGTTTTACATATTTCGGATGATAAATTGCAGTCGGGTCTCAGAAACCTTCACAAATTACGAGGCAAAAGACTTGTTGCGCAAGTGAGTGAAACACGTCGGTTCGCGTTGTATTTGCGAACCGGTGTGGTTTTGATGCTCCAATTGGAGTCGTCTTGGCATGGGAGGAGCGTGGATCATGTATTAACATATTATGGACGACAAATCGCGGTCGGATCTCAAAAACCTTCATGAATTACGAGGCAAAAGACCTGTTGCGCAAGTGAATAAAACACGTCGGTTCGTGTTGTATTTGCGAACCGTAGTGGTTTTGATGCTCCAATTGCAGTCGTCCTGGCATGGGAAGAGCGTGGAGCATGTCTTAACATATTCCAAACGACAAATCGTGGTCGGATCTCAGAAACCTTCACGAATTACGAGGCAAAAGACTTGTTGCGCAAGTGAGTCAAACACGTCGGTTCGCATTGTACTTGCGAACCGGAGTGGATTTGATGGTCCGATTGGAGTCGTCATGGCATGGGAGGAGCGTGGATCATGTCTCAACATATTTCAAACGAGAAATTACGGTCGGATCTCAGAAACCTTCACGAATTATGAGGCAAAAGACTTGTTGCGCAAGTGAGTGAAACACGTCGGTTCACGTTGTATTTTCGAACCGGAGTGGATTTGATGGTCCAATTGGTGTTTTCAAGCCATGGGAGGAGCGTGGATCATGTCTTAACATATTCCAGATGAGAAATCAGGGCCGGATCTCGGAAACCTTCACAAATTACGAGGGAAAAGACTTGTTGCGCAAGTAAATCAAACACGTCGGTTCGCGTTGTATTTGCGAACCGGAGTGGATTTGATGCTGGAATTGGAGTCGTCAAGGCATGGGAGGAGCGTGGATCACGTCTTAACATATCCCGAAGGAAAAATCGTGGTCAGTTCTCAGAAAACTTCACGAATAACGAGGCAAAAGACTTATGTGCAAGTGAGTGAAACATGTCAGTTTGCGTTGTATTTGCGAATCGTAGTGGATTTGATGTTCCAATTAGAGTCGTCATGGCATGGGAGGAGCGTGGATCATGTCTTAACATATTCCAGACGACAAAATGCAGTCATATCTCAGAAACCTTCATGAATTACGAGGCAAAAGACTTGTTGCGCAAGTGAGTGAAACACATCGGTTCGCGTTGTATTTGCGAACCGGAGTGGATTTGATGCTGGAATTGGAGTCGTCAAGGCATGGGAGGAGCATGGATCATGTCTTAATATTTTCCGGATGAGAAATCACGATCGGATCTCAGAAACCTTTACGAATTACGAGGAAAAAGACTTGTTACGCAGGTGAGTGAAACACGTCGGTTCGCGTTGTATTTGCGAACCGGATTGGATTTGATGCTGGAATTGGAGTCGTCAAGGCATGGGAGGAGCGTGGATCATGTCTTAACATATTCCATACGAGAAATCACGGTCGGATCTCAGAAAACTTCACGAATTACGAGGCAAAAGACTTGTTGCGCAAGTGAGTCAAAAACGTCGGTTCGCGTTGTTTTTGCGAACCGTAGTGGATTTTATGTTCCAATTGGAGTCGTCAATGCTTGGGAGGAGCGTGGATCATGTCTTAATATATTCCGATCGAGAAATCATGGTCGGATCTCAGAAACCTTCACGAATTACGAGGTAAAAGACTTGTTGCGGAAGTGAGTCAAACACGTCGTTTCGCGTTGTTTTTGCGAACTGTAGTGGATTTTATGTTCCAATTGGAGTCTTCAAGGCATGGGAGGAGCGTGGATCATGTTTAATCATATTCCGGACGACAAATCACGGTCGGAACTCTGAAACCTTCACGAATTACGTGGCAAAAGACTTATTGCGCAAGTGAGTCAAACACGTCGGTTCGTGTTGTATTTGCGAACCGTAGTGGATTTTATGTTCCAATTTGAGTCTTCAAGGCATGGGAGGAGCGTGGATCATGTCTTAACATATTTCGGACGAGAAATCATGGTCAGATCTCAGAAAAGTTCACGAATTACGAGGCAAAAGACTTGTTGCGCAAGTGAGTGAAGCACGTCGGTTGGAGTTGTATATGCGAAACAGAGTCGATTTAATGGTCCAATTGGACTCGTCATGGCATGGGAGGAGCGTGGATCATGTCTTAACATATTCCAGACGAAAAATCGCGGTCAGATCTCAGAAACCATCACGAATTACGAGGCAAAAGACTTGTTGTGCAATTGGGTGAAACACGTCTGTTCGCGTTGTATTTGCTAACCGGATTGGATTTGATCCTGGAATTGGAGTCGTCATCGCATGGGAGAGGTGTGGATCATGTCTTAACATATTCCGGACGAGAATTCATGGTCGGATCTCAGAAACCTTCACGAATTACGACGCAAAAGAATTGTTGTGCAAGTGAGTCAAACATGTCGGTTCGCGTTGTTTTTGCAAACCGTAGTTGATTTTATGTTCCAATTGGAGTTGTCAAGGCTTGGGAGGAGCGTGGATCATGTCTTAACATATTCCGGACGACAAATCACGGTCGGATCTCAGAAACCTTCACGAATTACGACGCAAACGTGTTGTTGCGCAAGTGAGTCAAATACGTCGGTTGGCGTTGTATTTGCGAACCGTAGTGGATTTTATGTTCCAATTGGTGTCAAGGCATGGGAGGAGCGTGGATCATGTCTTAACATATTCCAGACGACAAATCATGGTCGGATCTCAGAGACCTTCACGAATTACGAGGGAAAAGACCTGTTGCGCAAATGAGTCAAACACTTCGGTTCGCGTTGTACTTGCGAACCGGAGTGGTTTTGATGCTCCAATTGGGGTCGTCTTGGCATGGGAGGAGCGTGGATCAGGTCTTGACATATTCCGGACGATAAATCATGGTCGGATCTCAGAAACCTTCACGAATTATGAGGCAAAAGACCTGTTGCGCAAGTGAGTCAAACACGTCGGTTCGCGTTGTATTTGCGAATCGTAGTGGATTTGATGTTCCAATTGGAGTCGTCAAGGCATGGGAGGAGCGTGGATCACGTCTTAATATATTCCGGACGACAAATCGCGGTCGAATCTCAGAAACCTTCACGAATTACGAGGCAAAAAGATTGTTGCGCAAGTGAGTGAAACACGTCGGTTCGCGTTGTATTTGCGAACCCAGTGGATTTGATGCTGGAATTGGAGTCGTCAAGGCATGGGAGGAGCGTCGATCATGTCTTAACATATTTTGGACGAGAAAACGCAGTCGGATCCCAGAAACCTTCACGAATTACGAGGCAAAAGACTTGCCGCGCAAGTGAGTGAAACACTTCGGTTCGCGTTGTATTTGCGAACCCAGTGGATTTCAGGTTGGAATTGGAGTCGTCAAGGCATTGGAGGAGAGTGGATCACATCTTAACATACTCCGGACGACAAATTGTGATCGGATCTCAGAAAACTTCACAAATTACGAGGCAAAAGACTTGTTGCGCAAGTGAGTGAAACACGTCGGTTCGTGTTGTATTTGCGAACCGTAGTGGATTTAATGTTCCAATTGGAGTCGTCAAGGCATGGGAGGAGCGTGGATCATGTCTTAACATATCCTGGACGACAAATTACGGTTGGATCTCAGAAACCTTCACGAATTACGAGGCAAAAGACTTGTTGCGCAAGTGAGTGAAACGCGTCGGTTCGCGTCGTAATTGCGAACCGTAGTGGATTTGATGTTCCAATTGGAGTCGTCATGGCATGGGAGGAGCGTGGATCATGTCTTAACATATTCCGGACGACAAGTCAGGGTCGGATCTCAGAAACCTTCACAAATTACGAGGCAAAAGACTTGTTGCGCAAGTGAATCAAACACGTCGGCTCCCGTTGTATTTGCGAACCGTAGTGGATTTGATGCTGGAATTCGAGTCGTCAAGGCATGGGAGGAGCGTGGATCACGTCTTAACATATTCCAGACGACAAATCGCGGTCGGATCTCAGAAAACTTGACGAATTACGAGGCAAAAAGACTTGTTGTGCAAGTGAGTGAAACACGTCTGTTCACGTTGTTTTTGTGAACCGCAGTGGATTTGATGCTGGAATTGGAGTCGTCAAGGCATGGGAGGAGCCTGGATCATGTCTTAACATATTTTGGACGAAAAATCGTGGTCGGATCTCAGAAACCTTCACGAATTACGAGGCAAAAGACTTGTTGCGCAAGTGATTGAAACACGTCGGTTCGCGTTGTATTTGCGAACTGGAATGGATTTGATGTTGGATTTGGAGTCGTCAAGGCATGGGAGGAGCGTGGATCATGTCTTAACATATTCCAGACGAAAAATCACGGTCGGATCCTAGAAACCTTCACGAATTACGAGGCAAAAGACTTGTTGCGCAAGTGAGCCAAACACGTCAGTTCGAGTTGTATTTGCGAACTGTAGTGGATTAGATGTTCCAATTGGAGTTGTCAAGGCATGGGAGGAGCGTGGATCATGTCTTAACAAATTCCGGACGACAAATCACGGTTGGATCTCAGAAACCTTCACAAATTACGAGGCAAAAGACTTGTTGCACAAATTATTCAAACACTTCGGTTTGCGTTGGTTGTATTTGCGAACTGTAGTGGGTTTAATGTTCCAATTGGAGTCGTCAAGGCATCGGAGGAGCGTGGATCATGTCTTAACATATTCCGGACGACAAATCGCGGTCGGATCTCAGAAACCTTCATAAATTACGAGGCAAAAGACTTGTTGCGCCAGTGATTCAAACACGTCGGTTCGCGTTGTCTTTGCGAACCGGAGTGGATTTGATGCTGGAATTGGAGTCGTCAAGGCATGGGAGGAGCGTGGATAATGTGTTAACATATTTCGGACGACAAATCACGGTCGGTTCTCAGAAACCTTCTCGAATTACGAGGCAGAAGACTTTTTGCTCAAGTGAGTGAAACACGTCGGTTCGTGTTGAATCTGCGAACCGGAGTGGATTTGATGCTGGAATTCGAGGCGTCAGGCCTGGGAGGAGCATGGATCACGTCTTAACATATTCCGAACGACAAATCACGGTCGGATCCAAGAAACCTTCACGAATTACGAGGCAAAAGATTTGTTGCGCAAGTGAGTCAAACACGTCGGTTCGCGTTGTATTTGCGAACCGTAGTGGATTTGATGCTGGAATTAGAGTCGTCAAGGCATGGGAGGAGCGTGGATCATGTCTTAACATTTTTTGGATGATAAATCACGGTCGAATCTTAGAAACCTTCACGAATTACGAGGCAAAAGACTTGTTGCGCAAATGAGTCAAACACTTCGGTTCGCGTTGTATTTGCGAACCGTAGCGGATTTGATGTTACAATTGGAGTCGTCAAGGCATGGGAGGAGCGTGGATCATGTCTTAACATATTCTGGACGACAAATTGCGGTTGGATCTCAGAAATCTTCACGAATTATGAGGCAAAAGACTTGTTACGCAATTGAGTGAAACATGTCGGTTCGCGTTGAATTCGCGCACCGGATTGGATTTGATGCTGGAATTCGAGTCGTCAAGGCATGGTAGAAGCGTGGATCATGTCTTAACATATTCCGGACGACAAATCGCGGTCGGAACTCTGAAACCTTCACGAATTACGAGGCAAAAGACTTGTTGCCCAATTGAGTGAAACGCGTCAGTTCGCGTTGAATTTGCGAACCAGAGTGGATTTGATGCTGGAATTGGAGTCGTCAAGGCATGGGTGGAGTGTGGATCATTTCTTAACATATTCCGGACGAAAAATCACGGTCGGATCTCAGAAACATTTACGAATTACGAGGCAAAAGACTTGTTTCGCAAGTGAGTCAAACACGTCGGTTCCCGTTGTATTTGCGAACTGTAGTGGATTTGACGCTGGAATTCGAGTCGTCAAGGCATGGGAGGAGTGTGGATCACGTCTTAACATATTCCCGACGCAAATCGCGGTCGAAGCTCAGAAAACTTGACGAATTACGAGGCAAAAAGACTTGTTGTGCAAGTGAGTGAAACACGTCTGTTCAAGTTGTTTTTGTGAACCGCAGTGGATTTGATGCTGGAATTGGAGTCTTCAAGGCATGGGAGGAGTCTGGATCATGTCTTAACATATTTTGGACGAAAAATCGAGGTCGGATCTCAGAAACCTTCACGAATTAAGTGGCAAAAGACTTGTTGCGCAAGTGATTGAAACACGTCGGTTCGCGTTGTATTTGCGAACTCGAAGGGATTTGATGTTGGAATTGGAGTCGTCAAGGCATGGGAGGAGCGTGGATCATGTCTTAACATATTCCAGATGAAAAATCACGATCGGATCCTAGAAACCTTCACGAATTACGAGGCAAAAGACTTGGTTCGCAAGTGAGCTAAACACGTCGGTTCGAGTTGTATTTGCGAACTGTAGTGGATTAGATGTTCCAATTGGAGTTGTCAAGGCATGGGAGGAGCGTGGATCATGTCTTAACAAATTCCGGACGACAAATCACGGTTGGATCTCAGAAACCTTCACAAATTACGAGGCAAAAGACTTGTTGCACAAATTAGTCAAACACTTCGGTTTGCGTTGGTTGTATTTGCGAACCGTAGTGGCTTTGATGTTCCAATTGGAGTTGTCAAGGCATGGGAGGAGCGTGGATCATGTCTTAACATATTCCAGAAGACAAATTGCGGTCGGATCTCTGAAACCATCACGAATTACGAGGCAAAGGACTTGTTGCGCAAGTGAGTCAAACTCGTCAGTTCGCGTTGTATTTGCGAACCAGATTGGATTTGATGCTGGAATTGGAGTGTTCAAGGCATCGGAGGAGCGTGAATCATGTCTTAACATATTCCGGACGACAAATCACGGTCGGTTCTTAGAAACTTCTCGAATTACGAGGCAGAAGACTTGTTGCACAAGTGAGTGAAACACGTCGGTTTGTGTTGTATCTGCGAACCGGAGTGGATTTGATGCTGGAATTCGAGTCGTCAGGCCTGGGAGGAGCATGGATCACGTCTTAACATATTCTGAACGACAAATCACGGTCGGATCCAAGAAACCTTCACGAATTACGAGGCAAAAGATTTGTTGCGCAAGTGAGTCAAACACGTCGGTTCGCATTGTATTTGCGAACCGTAGTGGATTTGATGCTGGAATTGGAGTCGTCAAGGCATGGGAGGAGCGTGGATCATGTCTTAACATTTTTTGGATGATAAATCACGGTCGGATCTTAGAAACCTTCACGAATTACGAGGCAAAAGACTTGTTGCGCAAATGAGTCAAACAGTTCGGTTCGCGTTGTATTTGCGAACCGTAGTGGATTTGATGTTACAATTGGAGTCGTCAAGGCATGGGAGGAGCGTGGATCATGTCTTAACATATTCTGGACGACAAATTGCGGTCGGATCTCAGAAATCTTCACGAATTATGAGGCAAAGGACTTGTTACGCAATTGAGTGAAACATGTCGGTTCGCGTTGAATTCGCGAACCGGATTGGATTTGATGCTGGAGTTCGAGTCGTCAAGGCATTGGAGAAGCGTGGATCATGTCTTAACATATTCCGGACGACAAATCGCGGTCGGAACTCTGAAACCTTCACGAATTACGAGGCAAAAGACTTGTTGCCCAATTGAGTGAAACGCGTCAGTACGCGTTGAATTTGCGAACCGGAGTGGATTTGATGCTGGAATTGGAGTCGTCAAGGCATGGGAGGAGCGTGGATCATTTCTTAACATATTCCGGATGAAAAATCACGGTCGGATCTCAGAAACATTTATGAATTACGAGGCAAAAGACTTGTTTCGCAAGTGAGTCAAACACGTCGGTTCGTGTTGTATTTGCGAACCGTAGTGGATTTGATGTTGGAATTGGAGTCGTCAAGGTATGGGAGGAGCGTGGATCATGTCTTAACATATTCTGAACGACAAATCACGGTCGGATCTCAGAAACCTTCACGGATTACGAGGCAAAAGACTTGTTGCACAAGTGACTCAAACACGTCGGTTCGCGATGTATTTGCGAACCGTAGTGGATTTTATGTTCCAATTGGAGTCGTCATGGCATGGGAGGAGCGTGGATCATGTGTTAACATATTCTGGACGACAAATCGTGGCCGGATCTCAGAAACATTCACAAATTACGAGGCAAAAGACTTGTTGCGCAAGTGAGTCAAACACGTCGGTTCGCGTTATATTTCTGAACCGTAGTGGATTTTATGTTCCAATTGGAGTCGTCAAGGCATGGGAGGCGCGTGGATCACGTCATAACATATTCCGGATGACAAATCGCGGTCGGATCTTAGAAACCTTCACGAATTACGCGGCAAAAGACTTGTTGCGCAAGTGAGTCAAACACGTTGGTTCGCGTTGTATTTGCGAACCGTAGTGGATTTGATGTTCCAATTGGAGTCCTCATGGCTTGGGAGGAACGTGGATCACGTCTTAACATATTCCGGACGACAAATAGCCGTCAGATCTAAGAAACGTTCACGAATTACGAAGCAAAAGACTTGTTCCGCAAGTGAGTGAAACACGTCGGTTCGTGTTGTATTTGCGAACCGTGGTGGATTTGATGTTCCAGTTGGAGTCATCATGGCATGGGAGGAGCGTGGATCATGTCTTAACATATTCTGGATGACAAATCCCGATCGGATTTCAGAAACCTTCACGAATTACGAGGCAAAAGAATTGTTGCGCAAGTGAGTCAAACTCATCGGTTCGCGTTGTATTTGCAAACCGGAGTGGATTTGATATTGGAATTGGATTCGTCAAGGCATGGGAGGAGCGTGTACCATGTCTTAACATATTCCGGATGACAAATCACGGTCGGATCTCAGAAACCTTCTCAAATTACGAGGCAAAAGACTTGTTGCGCAAGTGAGTGAAACACGTCGGTTCGCGTTGTATTTGCGAACCGTAGTGGATTTTATGTTCCAATTTGAGTCGTCAATACATGGGAGGAGCGTGGATCATGTCTTAACATATTCTGGACGAAGAATCGCGGTTGGATCTCAGAAACCTTCACGAATTACGAGGGAAAAGACTTGTTGTGCAAGTGAGTCAAACACGTCGGCTCGCATTGTATTTGCGAACTGTAGTGGATTTTATGTTCCAATTGGAGTCGTCAAGGCTTGGGAGGAGCGTGGGTCATGTATTAACATATTCCAGACGACAAATCGCGGTCAGATCTCAGAAATCTTCAAGAATTACGAGGCAAAAGACTTGTTGCGCAAGTGGGTGAAACACGTCGGTTCGCGTTGTATTTGCGAACCGCAGTGGATTTGATGCTCGAATTGGAGTCGTCATGGCTTGGGAGGAGCGTGGATCACGTCTTAACATATTCCGGACGACAAATCGCGGTCGGATCTCAGAAACCTTCACGAATTACGAAGCAATAGACTTGTTGCTCAAGTGATAGAATGAAGGGAACGGGGAACGGATCGGCTTGAAATCAAAATAAGAACAAGGAATAAGAACACGGATGATAAATGGGAGGAAGAGTACCCGTCTCTTACAACCCTAGCCACAAGACACCACAAGGATGATCAGTCCTTGATAAGTCCAGTATTCTCAAAAGAATACAAAGATGCAAGCAAAGCTCACACAAGAGAAACAAAAGTCTCAATTCATTCAAGTCTTAAATTGTATTACAATGCAAAGCCTATTTATAGGCAATAATGGAAGACTCTAGAAAAACTAATAATGGTGTCTTAATGATGATTGGCATCTTGATTTGCACCATTCCATCTTAAGAAGATGACTCATTCTTGAAGAAACGTCAGCTTATCAAAATGGGAAAGTATGACAAAATATCCATGACATTTAATGACCTAACGGCCTTATTACAAGGAAATAAAATAAAGACTCAAATAAAATCAAATGAAATCAGATTTGTTGCTGATTGGCTTGTTCAAAACGTCACTTTTTCTTATCCTCCAAAGGCACATGCTTCTCACATGCATTTTAAGTTAATTCTTCCATATGCACACCACATAGGCCTTGGACATCATCTTGTTGGGGTTTTAACATTGTGACCACCTTTCTTGGGCTCTTGTTGGACATGTTAATGGTTGACTCTTTAATGTAGTTGGGCTCCAACTCTTTAAGATCTCGTATGAAGCAATTCAGGGCCTCCTTCATCGCTTTGGTTCTGGCTCTTGTCATTGGGCCTCCAATTCCTTGCAATGGATCTTTTAGAGTGTTAGTCTTCCATCCTTGAGTGCTCTCCGTGTCATGCTCTTCATCATTCCCTCCCTACTCAAAAGGATTCGTCCTCGAATCTGCAATTTCAAAGGGTGTTAGATCTGCCACATTAAAATTAGCGCTAACATTACCATAGGAGCTAGGAAGATCGATTTTGTAAGCATTATCATTGTATCGCTCTAAGACCTGGAAAGGACCATCTCCTCTTGGTTGTAACTTAGATTTTCGTTCATCTGGAAATCTCTCCTTTCTCAAGTGTATCCAAACCCAATCTCCAGGCTCAAAGATAACCTTTCGACGCCCTTTGTTTGCTTGCCTTGCATATTGCTCATTCTTCCTTTCAATGTTGGCCCTTACTTTAGTATGTAGTCCCTGCACAAACTCAGCCTTTTTCATGCCATCCAGGTTAGTTTGTTCACTAGAGGGCAATGGTAGCATATCCAAAGGACTTAAAGGATTAAAGCCATAAACAATCTCAAATGGAGAGAATGAAGTAGAAGAATGAACAGCCCTATTGTATGCAAATTCAATAAGAGGCAAACAATTCACCCAATTCTTCAAGTTCTTCTGAATTATTGCACGCAACAAAGTAGTGAGTGTTCTATTGACTACCTCAGTTTGTCCATCCGTTTGGGGATGTGCCACAGAAGAAAACAACAACTTAGTTCCTAGCTTACTCCATAAAGTCCTCCAAAAATGGCTAAGAAACTTTACATCTCTATCACTCACAATTGTTTTAGGCATCCCATGCAATCTAACAATTTCCTTGAAGAACAAATCAGCAATATGCACAGCATCATTTGTTTTAGAACATGCAATAAAATGAGCCATTTTACTAAAACGATCAACCACAAAAAATATGCTATCCTTTCCAGATTGAGACCTACGTAAACCCAGCACAAAATCCATGGAAATATCAACCCAAGGTTGGGAAGGGACAGGTAAGGGGGAATATAGACCATGGGGTTGAACCTTAGACTTTGCAGGCTTACATGTCACACACTTTGCACAAACAGACACAACATACTTTCTCATTTTAGGCCAGTAAAAGTGTTCATGCAAAAGAGCTTAAGTTTTATCAACACCAAAATGACCCATTAGACCACCACCATGAGTTTCAATCACAAGCAATTCACGCATAGAACAATTAGGAATGCACAATTTGTCCTTCTTAAAAAGAAATCCATCACATCTATAAAAATCATGCAATCCATGCTTCTCACAAGTAGACCAAATCTTACAAAAATCACAATCAGATTCATATAATCCTTTCAACAATTCAAATCCAAGTAATCTAGCATTAAGAGAAGTAATAAGAGAATACCTCCTAGAGAAAGCATCAGCAACAACATTCTCTTTAGCTTTTTTTATGCTTGATCACATAGGGAAATGTCTCAATGAACTCCAGCCAACGAGCATGCCTCTTGTTAAGCTTACCTTGAGACTTTAGAAACTTCAAACTCTCATGGTCAGAATGTATAATGAACTCACGTGACCATAGGTAATGCTGCCAAGTTTCCAAAGTTCTTTTCAAAGCATACAACTCCTTATCATAAGTAGAGTAATTCAATGAAGCTCCACTTAATTTCTCACTAAAGTAAGCTATAGGCTTTGACTCTTGCATCAAAACAACACCAATGCCAATTCTAGAAGCATCACATTCAACTTCAAAAACTTTGTTAAAGTCAGGTAAACACAATAGTGGTGCATTGGTTAGTTTCTCTTTCAAAGTTAGAAATGCATTTTCTTGTGTTACACCCCATTTAAATGTCACATGCTTCTTAACAAGTTCTTTTAGAGGTGCAGCAATAGTTGAGAAATCTTTAACAAACCTCCTATAGAAACTTGCTAATCCATGGAATCTCCTGACTTCATTAGCATTCTTTGGAGTTGGCCACTCCCTAATTGCTTTCACCTTTTCTTCATCCACACGGATCCCTTGAGCACCTACAACAAATCCAAGAAACACAACAAAATCCATGCAAAAAGAACATTTTTCAAAGTTTGCATACAAGCTATTCTCTTTAAGAGTGTTAAACACCTCGCGCAAGTGTACAACATGGTCATCTAATGTTCTACTATAAACAAGTATATCATCAAAGTAGACAACCACAAACTTTCCAATATATGAACGAAAGACATGATTCATTAAGCTCATGAAAGTACTAGGTGCATTAGTTAACCCAAAGGGCATAACTAACCATTCATACAATCCGAACTTAGTTTTAAAAGCAGTTTTCCATTCATCTCCCTCTTTCATGCGTATTTGATTATAAACACTCCTAAGATCAATTTTAGTAAAAATCGCAGCACCATGCGACTCATCTAACATGTCTTCTAATCAAGGAATTGGATAGCGATACTTAATTTTTATTTTGTTGATGGCTCTACAATCAACACACATACGCCATGAGCCATCTTTCTTTGGCACAAGGAGTACTGGAACAACACATGGACCCAAGCTTTCCCGTATGAAGCCCTTTTTCATAAGCTCCTCTACTTGACGTTGAATTTCTCTAGTTTCTTCAGGATTGGCTCTATAAGAGGGTCTATTAGGTAGGGAAGCCCCGGGAACGAAGTCAATCTTATGCTCAATTCCTCTTAAAGGAGGAAGTCCATCTAGAATCTCTTGAGGGAATAAATCACCAAATTCCTGCAATAAAGACACAACACTAGAAGGCAAAGAGGGGTTAAGTTCATTAGTAGAAAAGTAAGCATCCTTACACACAAGCACTAAGACTTGCTCACTCAATAAGGCTCGCTTAACCTCACTTTTTCCAGAAAACAAACTCTCTTTCTTTTCTTTCTTTTTCTCATTTTCTTTTCCCTTTCTTTATTTTTTTTTCTCTACACTCTGTTTTTCACTCCATTGATTTCTTTTTTTTCTATCTCGCTCAATCCTCACTTGGTCCTCATAAGCTTCTCTTGGCCCAAGAGGTTTCAATACAATGATTTTCCCATTGAAGGGTACAGAATAACAATTTTTGTAACAATCATGATGAGCCCTACTATCAAATTGCCATGGTCTTCCAAGCAAAAGATGTCCAGCAAGCATAGGAACTACATCACATAACACTTCAGTATGGTAGTTTCCAATTGAAAAAGAAATCAATACTTGTTTAGTGACCTTAGCTTCAACACTATCATTCAGCCATTGCAACTTATAAGGTTTTGGATGCTTCATGGTAGGTAAATCCAACTTATCAACAAGTAAGGTACTAGCAACATTGGTGACACTACCACTATCAATAACCATGCTACATACCTTGTTCTTGATAAAGCATCTAGTATGAAAGATGAGTTCTCGCTGCTCTTGCTCATGATCTTCCTTTAATTGCATGTTAAGAGCTCTCCTAGCCACCAACACTTCTCCCTTAACAAGTTCAGCTTCATCGATCTCCAATTCAAAATCAGTCTCCAAAGAGGGCATATCATCATCACCCTCACTAGAGTGAGCACTTTCACATTCACCATTATCCTGGAGAATCATGGCTCTCTTATTGGGACATTGAGAAGCAATATGCCCCTTGCCAAGACACCTAAAACATTTAATAGAAGTAGTCCTATCGTTAGATGAACTTTCAAAAACAAGTTTCTTACCACCATCAGTTTTAGGCTTGGATTCCTCCTTGGCTTTATGTGGAAATTTCACATCATCCTTCTTAGCCTTAGAGTCCTTCCACCTGGAGGTTGATTTAGAGTCCTTCCAACCAGAAGATGAGGATTTAGAGTGCTTTTCATTTATTCGCTTCTCAACTTTAATGGCTTTGTGCACCAACTCTTCCTTGTCAACAAAAGTGTACATATCCACTTTGTCTCTAATTTCACCCCGCAAACCATCAATAATTCTGGTCATACTTGCTTCTTCACCTTCTTGAACTCCAGCACGCATCTTTAGAAGGTCAAGCTCGTGCACATATTCATCCACAGCTAGAGAACCTTGGGTAAACATCCGCAACTTTCGATTTAGCTCTCGGTAATAGTAGCTGGGAATATACTTCTTCCTCATGAGTTTCTTGAGCTTTTCCAATGTACGAGGTGGACCTTTTCCTTTAAGCCGCCTCTTAAGCTGTAAATCTTCCCACCAAACAATAGCAAAGTCAGAAAATTGGAAAGAAGCTAGTTTTACCTTCTTTTCTTCGGACCGATCATTCATTCTAAAGATCTGCTCGAATTTCATCTCCCAATCAAGGTACAAATCTGGGTTGGTGTTACCCTTGAAGGTAGGGTACTTTATCTTTGGATCAGGTTCAGCTACATCACGTTTGGCATGCCTTCTTTTGCCTCTTGAGGATGATGAGCGCGATCTATGTGTCTCCTCATCACTACTGGATGCTTTTGATCCCTTTAACTCCGCTATTTCCTCTGCTATTTCCTTCTTGAGTTTGAGAAACTCATCTCGGATGGCCTTCATGAACAACATTGGATCAGTATTGAAGTCATCTTTGTTTGTTTCTTCTCCACTCATCTTCAATCTAAAATGTTAGTTTGATAAAAAGAAGAAAAGATAATAATAATAAGGACCTCACCACTGAACTCACGTGTTTCACTCTAAAGTTTTGGTCACTCGTATTTTGCTCAAGTATGGCTTTTTATATGATGTAATCACTCTTGCCTTTTACCACTCTAGCTTGCCCCTTACAGCATTCTGGATTGAAACTTAACAAATCAATAGACAATATTTCATTTGTGGAAATCTTTCTAACCAAAATTGTAAGAGTCAGAAATTATTATTATTATTATTTTTGGTTGGAAATATGAGAACAATGGAAGGGAGAATGGAAAGTTCAAATAGGAAACTAGAAGAATAAGGAAAAACAAGAAGAATGAGAATGGAATTTTACCACACAAATTGATTTTTTTTTTTTTGTGAATTGAAATGGAAGATTTCTATGAATAGCAAATCAACCCAATCATGCAATGATCAAACCTGCAACTCACACACTTCTTTTGAATTTTCGTTTTTTTTTTTCAGAATCTCAACAGCACTTTTTTTTTAATCTCAACACCCTTTTTTTTGCACGATTTTTTTTTAAATACTAACACACAAACATAATTAGAGGTGCAGAAAGGAAATGAAAAAAAAACAGAATGAAAAGAACAAAAGAAATGGATGGAACAGAAATGAAGAACACAAAAGCAATACGATAAATGAAAAAAATAAGAACTTGAAATCTAGCAAACCTAGCTATGATGCCAAATGATAGAATGAGGGGAACGGGGAACGGATCAGCTAGAAATCAAAATAAGAACAAGGAACAAGAACATGGATGATCAATGGGAGGAAGAGTACCCGTCTCTTACAACCCTGGCCACAAGACACCACAAGGATGATCAGTCCTTGATAAGTCCAGTATTCACAAAAGAATACAAAGATGCAAGCAAAGCTCACACAAGAGAAACAAAAGTCTCAATTCATTCAAGTCTTAAATTGTATTACAATGCAACGCCTATTTATAGGCAATAATGGAAGACTCTAGAAAAACTAATAAAGGTGCCTTAATGATGATTGGCATCTTGATTTGCACCATTCCATCTTAAGAAGATGACTCATTCTTGAAGAAACGTCGGCTTATCAAAATGGGAAAGTATGACAAAATATCCATGACATTTAATGACCTAATGGCCATATTACAAGGAAATAAAATAAAGACTCAAATAAAATCAAATGAAATTAGATTTGTTGCTGATTGGCTTGTTCAAAACGTCACTTTTTCTTATCCTCCAAAGGCACATGCTTCTCACATGCATTTTAAGTTAATTCTTCCATATGCACACCACATAGGCCTTGAACATCATCTTGTTGGGGTTTTAACATTGTGACCACCTTTCTTGGGCTCTTGCTAGACATGTTAATGGTTGACTCTTTAATGTAGTTGGGCTCCAACTCTTTAAGATCTCGTATGAAGCAATTCAGGGCCTCCTTCATCGCTTTGGTTCTTGCTCTTGTCATCGAGCCTCCAATTCCTTGCAAAGGATCTTTTAGAGTGTTAGTCTTCCATCCTTGAGTGCTCTCCGTGTCATGCTCTTCATCATCAAGTGAGTGAAACACGTCGGTTCGCGTTGTATTTGCGAACCGTAGTGGATTTGATGTTCCAATTGGAGTCGTCATGGCATGGGAAGAGCATGGATCATGTCTTTACATATTTCGGACGAGAAATCGCGGTCGAATTTTAGAACCCTTCACGATTTACGAGGCAAAAGACATGTTGCGCAAGTGAGTGAAACACGTCGGTTCGCGTTGTATTTGCGAACCAGAGTGGATTTGATGCTCCAATTAGAGTCGTCATGGCATGGGAGGAGCGTGGATCATGTCTTAACATTCTCCGGACGAGAAATCGCGGTCAGATTTTAGAAACCTTCACGAATTACAAGGTAAAATACTTGTTGCGCAAATGAGTCAAACACTTCGGTTCGCGTTGTATTTGCGAGCCGTAGTGGATTTGATGTTCCAATTGGAGTCGTCAAGGCATGGGAGGAGCGTGGATCATGTCTTAACATATTCCTGACGACAAATCGCGGTCGGATCTCAGAAACCTTCACGAATTACGAGGCAAAAGACTTGTTGCACAATTGAGTGAAACACGTTGGTTCGCGTTCAATTCGCGAACCGGAGTGGATTTGATGCTGGAATTGGAGTCGTCAAGGCATGGGAGGAGCGTGGATCATGTCTTAACATATTCCGGACGACAAATCACGGTCGGATCTCAAAAACCTTCACGAATTGCGAGACAAAACACTTGTTGCGCGAGTGAGTCAAACACGTCGGTTCGCGTTGTTTTTGCGAACCGTAGTGGATTTGATGTTGGAATTGGAGTCCTCAAGGCATGGGAGGAGCTTGGATCATGTCTTAACATATTCCGGACGACAAATCACGGTCAGATTTCAAAAACCTTCACGAATTACGAGGCAAAAGTCTTGTTGCGCAAGTGACTCAAACACGTCAGTTTGCGTTGTATTTGCGAACCGTAGTGGATTTTAGGTTCCAATTGGAGTCGCCAAGGCATGGGAGGAGCGTGGATCATGTCTTAACATATTTTGGACGAGAAATCGCGGTCGGATCTCAGAAACCTTTACGAATTATGAGGCAAAACACCTGTTGCGCAAGTGAGTGAAACACCTCGGTTCGCTTTGTATTTTCGAACCGGAATGGATTTTATGTTCCAATTGGAGTCATCAAGGCATGGGAGGAGTGTGGATCATGTCTTAACATGTTCCCGACGACAAATAGCGGTCGGATCTCAGAAACCTTCACGAATTACGAGGCAAAAGACTTGTTGCGCAAGTGTGTGAAACACGTCGGTTCGCGTTGTATTTTCGAACCGTAGTGGATTTGATGTTCCAATTGGTGTCGTCATGGCATGGGAGGAGTGTGGATCATGTCATAACATATTTCGGATGACAAATCGCGGTCCAATCTTAGAAACCTTCACGGATTAGGAGGCAAAAGACTTGTTGTGCAAGTGTGTGAAACACATCTGTTCGCATTGTATATGCGAACCGGAGTCGATTTGATGGTCCAATTGGAGTCGTCATGGCATGGGACGAGCGTGGATCATGCTTTAACATATTCCGGACGAGAAATCATGGTCGACTCTCAGAAACCTTCACGAATTACGAGGCAAACGACTTGTTGCGCAAGTGAGTGAAACACGTCGGTTCGCGTTGAATTCGCGAACCGGAGTGGATTTGATGCTGGAATTTGAGTCGTCAAGGCATGGGAGGAGCATGGATCATTTCTTAACATATTCCGGACCACAAATCACGGTCGGATCTCAAAAAACCTTCACGAATTACCAGGCAAAAGACTTGTTGCGCAAGTGAGTCAAACACGTCGGTGCGCGTTGTATTTACGAACCGTAGTGGATTTGATTTGGAATTGGAGTCTTCAAGGCATGGGAGGAGCGTGGATCTTGTCTTAATGTATTCCGGACGACAAATCACGGTTGGATCTCAAAAACCTTCACGAATTACGAAGCAAAAAACTTGATGCGCAAGTGACTCAAACACGTCAGTTCGCATTGTATTTGCGAACTGTAGTGGATTTTATGTTCCAATTGGAGTCGTCAAGGCATGGGACGAGCGTGGATCATGTCTTAACATATTTCAGACCACAAATCATGGTCGGATCTCAAAAAACCTTCACGAATTACGAGACAAAAGACTTGTTGCGCAAGTGAGACAAACACGTAGGTTCGCGTTGTATTTACGAACCGTAGTGGATTTGATGTTGGAATTGGAGTCTTCAAGGCATGTGAGGAGCGTGGATCATGTATTAATGTATTCCGGACGACAAATTAAGGTTGGATCTCAAAAACCTTCACGAATTACAAGGCAAAAGACTTGATGCGCAAGTGACTCAAACTCGTCAGTACGCGTTGTATTTGCGAACCGTAGTGGATTTTATGTTCCAATTGGAGTCGTCAAGGCACGGGAGGAGCTTGGATCATTTATTAACATATTTTGGATGACAAATCGCGGTCGCATCTCAGAAACCTTCACGAATTATGAGGCAAAAGACTTGTTGCGCAACTGAGTCAAAGACGTCGATTTGCGTTGTATTTGCGAACCATAGTGGATTTTATGTTCCAATTGGAGTCGTCAAGGCATGGGAGGATTGTGGATCACGTCTTAACATATTTCGGAAGACAAATCGCGATCGGATCTCAGAAAGCTTCACGAATTACGAGGCAAAAGACATGTTGTGCAAGAGAGTCTAACACGTCGGTTCGCGTTGTATTTGCGAACCGTACTGGATTTGGTGTTGGAATTGAACTTGTCAAGGCATGGGAGGAGCGTGGATCATGTCTTAACTTATTCCAAACGACAAATCATGGTCGGATCTCAGAAACCTTCATGAATTACGAGGCAAAAGTGAGTTGAACATGTCGGTTCGCGTTGTATTTGCGAACCGTAGTGGATTTTATGTTCCAATTGGAGTCGTCAAGGCATGGGTGGAGCGTGAATCATGTCTTAACATATTCTCGACGACAAATTGTGGTCGGATCTCAAAAACCTTCACGAATTACGAGGCAAAGGACTTGTTGCGCAAGTGAGTCAAACTCGTCGGTTCGCGTTGTATTTGCGAACCGGATTGGATTTGATGCTGGAATTGGAGTCTTCAAGGCATGGGAGGAGCTTGGATCATGTCTTAACATATTCCGGACGAAAAATCATGGTTAGATCTCAGAAACCTTCACGAATTATCCGGCAAAAGACTTGTTGCGCAAGTGAGTCAAACACGTCGGTTCGCGTTGTATTTGTGAACCGTAGGGGATTTGATGTTCCAATTGGAGTCGTCAACGCATCAGAGGAGCGTGGAACATGTATTAACATATTCTGGACGACAAATCATGGTCAGATCTCAGAAACCTTCACGAATTACGAGACAAAAGACTTGTTGCGCAAGTGAGTAAAACACGTCGGTTCTCGTTGTATTTGCGAACCGTAGTGGAGTTTATGTTCCAATTGGAGTCGTCAAGGCATGGGATGAGCGTGGATCATGTATTAACATATTGCAAATGACAAATCACGGTCGGATCTCAGAAACCTTCACAAATTTCGAGGCAAAAGACTTCTTGCGCAAGTGAGTGAAACACGTCGGTTCGCGTTGTATTTGCGAATCGGAGTGGATTTAATGGCCCAATTGGAGTCGTCATGGCATGGGAGGAGCGTGGATCATGTATTAACATATTCCTGAGGAGAAATCGTGGTCGGATCTTAGAAATCATCAGAAGTTACGACGCAAATGTCTTGACGCGCAAGTGCTTGAAAGAAGTCGAAGCGCGTTGTATTTGCGAACCGGAGTGGATTTGATGCTCCAATTGGTATCTTCATGGCGGGGGAGGAGCGTTGATCATGTCTTAACATATTCCGGATGACAAATCATGGCCCGATCTCCGAAACCTTCACGAATTACGAGGCAAAAGACTTGTTGCGCAAGTGAGTCAAACACGTCGGTTCGCGTTGTATTTGCGAACTGTAGTGGATTTGATGTTCCAATTGGAGTCGTCAAGGCATGGGAGGAGCGTGGATCATTTCTTAACTTATTCCGGACAACAACTCACGGTCGGATCTCAGAAACCTTCACGAATTACGAGGCACAAGACTTGTTGCGCAAGTGAGTAAAACAGGTCGGTTCTCGTTGTATTTGCGAACTGTAGTGGATTTTATGTTCCAATTGGAGTCGTCAAGGCATGGGAGGAGCGTGGATCATGTTTTAACATATTCTGAATGACAAATTGCGGTTGGATCTCAGAAACCTTCACGAATTATGAGGCAAAAGACTTGTTGCGCAAGTGAGTAAAACACGTCGGTTCTCGTTGTATTTGCGAACTGTAGTGGATGTTATGTTCCAATTGGAGTCGTCAAGGCATGGGAGGAGCGTGGATCATGTCTTAACATATTCCGAACGACAAATCGCGATCGGATCTCAGAAACCTTCACGAATTATGAGGCAAAGGACTTGATGCGCAAGTGAGTAAAACACGTCGGTTCTCGTTGTATTTGTTTACAGTAGTGGATTTTATGTTCCAATTGGAGTCGTCAAGGCATGGAAGGAGCGTGGATCATGTCATAACATACTCCGAACGACAATTCGCGGTCGGATCTCAGAAACCTTCACGAATTATGAGGCGAAAGACTTGTTGCGCAAGTGAGTAAAACACGTCGGTTCTCGTTGTATTTGCTAACCGTAGTGGATTTTATGTTCCAATTGGAGTCGTCAAGGCATGGGAGGAGCATGGATCATGTATTAACATATTCCAAACGAAAAATCACGGTCAGATCTCAGAAACCTTCACGAAATTCGAGGCAAAAGACTTGTTGCCCAAGTGAGTCAAACACGTCAGTTCGCGTTGTATTTGCGAACCGGAGTGGATTTGATGCTCCAATTGGAGTCTTCATGGAATGGGAGGACCGTGGATCAAGTCTTAACATATTCCTGACGACAAATCGAGGTCGGATGTCAGAAACCTTCACGAATTACGAGGCAAAAGACTTGTTGCGCAAGTAAGTGAAACACGTCGGTTCGCGTTGTATTTGCGAACCGGAGTGGATTTGATGCTGGAATTGGAGTCGTCAAGGAATGGGAGGAGCATGGATCATGTCTTAACATATTTCGAATGAGAAATCGCAGTTGGATCACAGAAACCTTTACGAATTACGAGGCAAAAGACTTGTTGCTCAACTGAGCAAAACACGTCGGTTCGCTTTGTGTTTGGGAACCGGAGTGGATTTGATGCTGGAATTGGAGTCGTCAAGGCATGGGTGGCGCGTGGATCATGTCTTAACATATTTCGGACGACAAATCACGGTCGAATCTCAGAAACCTTCACGAATTACGAGGCAAAAGACTTGTTGCGCAAGTGAGTCAAACACGTCCGTTCGTGTTGTATTTGCAAACTGGAGTGGATTTGATGCTCCAATTGGAGTCGTCATAGCATGGGAGGACCATGGATCATGTCTCAACCTATTCCGGACGACAAATCGAGGTCAGTTGTTAGAAACCTACACGAATTTCGAGGCAAATCACTTGTTTCACAAGTGAGTGAAACACGTCGGTTCGTGTTTTATTTGCAAACCGTAATGGATTTGATGTTCCAATTGGAGTCGTCAAGGCATGGGAGGAGCGTGGATCATGTCTTAACATATTCTGGACGACAAATCACGGTCGGATCTCAGAAACCTTCACGAATTTCACGGCAAAAGAATTGTTGCACATGTGAGTCAAACACGTCGGTTCGCGTTGTTTTTGCGAACCGGAGTGGATTTGATGCTCCAATTGGAGTCGTCATGGCATGGGAGGACCATGGATCATGTCTTATCATATTCCGGACGATAAATCAAGGTCGGATCTCAGAAACCTTCACGAATTTCGAGGCAAAACACTTGTTTCGCAAGTGAGTGAAACACGTCGGTTCCTACCGTATTTGCGAGCCGTAGTGGATTTAATGTTCCAATTGGAGTCGGCATGGCATGGGAGGAGCGTGGATCATGTCTTAACATATTCTGGATGAAAAATCGGGCTCGGATGTCAGAAACCTTCACGAATTACGAGGCAAAACTCTTGTTGCGCAAGTGACTGAAACACGTCGGTCCATGTTGTTTTTGCGAACCGTAGTGGATTTGATGTTCCAATTGGAGTCGTCATGGCATGGGAGGAGCATGGATCATGTCTTTACATATTCTGGACGACAAATCACGATAGGATCTCAGAAACCTTCACGAATTACGAGGCAAAAGACTTGTTGCGCAAGTGAGTCAAACACGTCAGTTCGCGTTGCATTTGCGAACCGGAGTGGATTTGATGCTGGAATTGGAATCGTCAAGGCATCGAAGGAGCGTGGATCATGTCTTAACATATTCCTGATGACATGATCCACGCTCCTTCGATGCCTTGACATGATCACAGTCGGATCTCAGAAACCCTCACGAATTACGAGGCAAAAGACTTGTTGCGCAAGTGAGTGAAATACGTCGGTTCACGTTGTATTTGCGAATCGGAGTGGATTTGATGCTGGAATTGGAGTTGTCAAGGCATGGGAGGACCGTTTATCATGTTCTAACATATTCCGGACATGAAATCACGGTCGGATATCAGAAACCTTCACGAATTACGAGGCAAAAGACTTGTTGCGCAAGTCAGTGAAACACGTCGGTTCTCGTTGTATTTGCGAACCGGAGTGGATTTGATGATGCAATTGGAGTCGTCAAGGCTAGGGAGGAGCATGGATCATGTCTTAACATATTTCGGAAGAAAAATCACGGTCGGATCTTAGAAACCTTCACGAATTACGAGGCAAAAGACATGTTGTGCAAGTGAGTGAAACACGTCGGTTCGCGTTGTATTTACGGACCAGAGTGGATTTGATGCTGGAATTGGGGTCGTCAAGGCATGGGACGAGCGTGGATCATGTCTTAACATATTAATGTCGAGAAATCGCGGTCGTATATCAGAAACCTTCACGAACTACGAGGCAAAAGACTTGTTGCGCAACTCAGTGAAACACGTCGGTTCACGAAGTACTAGGCAAAAGACTTGTTGCGCAAGTGAGTGAAACACGTCGATTCGCGTTGTATATGCGAACCGGAGTGGATTTGATGCTGGAAGATTTCAACGGTTCAAGTGGATCGTTCGACCTTTGTTTAGCTTTCTTTGGGTACGTATATTTCAGATTGATTATGGGTTCGTGGTATCAATCCCCAGTGGGTTCGCATCACACTTTCCGGACGACAAATCACGGTCGGTCCTCAAAAACATTCACGAATTACGAGACAAAAGACTTGTTGCGCAAGTGAGTCAAACCCGTCGGTTTGCGTTGTATTTGTGAACCGTAGTGTATTTTATGTTCCAATTGGAGTCGTCAAGGCATGGGAGGAGTGTGGATCATGTCTTAACATATTCCGGACGACAAATCACAGTCAGATCTCAGAAACCTTCACGAATTACGAGGCAAAAGACTTGTTGCGCAAGGGAGTAAAACACGTCGGTTCTCGTTGTATTTGTGAACCGTAGTGGATTTTATGTTCCAATTAGAGTCTTCAAGGCGTGGGAGGAGCATGGATCATGTATTAACATATTCCAAACGTAAAATCACGGTCGAATCTCAGAAACCTTCAAGAATTTCGAGGCAAAAGACTTGTTGCACAAGTGAGTCAAACGCGTCGATTCGCGTTGTATTTCCGAACCGGAGTGGATTTGATGCTCCAATTGAAGTCGTCATGGCATGGGGGACCGTGGATCATGTCTTAACATATTCCGGATGATAAATCGTTGTCGGATATCAGAAACCTTCACGACTTTCGAGGCAAAACACTTGTTTCGCAAGTGAGGGAAACACGTCGGTTCGTGTTGTATTTGCGAACCGTAGTGGATTTGACGTTCCAATTGGAGTCGTCATGGCATAGGAGGAGCGTGGATCATGTCTTAACATATTCTGGACGACAAATCGCGGTCGGATCTCAGAAACCTTCCCGAATTATGAGGCAAAAGACTTGTTGCGCAAGGAAGTGAAACACGTCGGTTCGCGTTGTATTTGCGAATCGGAGTGGATTTGATGCTAGAATTGGAATCGTCAAGACATCGGAGGAGCGTGGATCATGTCATAACATATTCCGGACGACAAATCACGATAGGATCTCAGAAACCTTCCCGAATTACGAGGCAAAGGACTTGTTGCACAAGTGAGTCAAACACGTTGGTTTGCGTTGTATTAGCGAACTGTAGTGGATTTGATGTTCCAATTGGAGTCGTCAAGGCATGGGAGGAGCGTGGATCATGTCTTAACTTATTCCGGACGACAAATCACGGTCGGATCTCAGAAACCTTAACGAATTACGAGGCAAAAGTCTTGTTGCGCAAGTGAGTAGAACACGTCGGTTCTCGTTGTATTTGAGAACCGTAGTGGATTTTATGTTCCAATTGGAGTTGTCAAGGCATGGGCGGAGCGTGGATCATGTATTAACATATTCCAAACGAAAAATCACGGTCGGATCTCAGAAACCTTCACGAGTTTCGAGGCAAAAGACTTGTTGCGCAAGTGAGTCAAACACGTCGGTTCGCGTTGTATTTGCGAACCGGAGTGGATTTGATGCTCCAATTAGAGTCGTCATGGCATGGGAGGACCGTGGATCATGTCTTACCATATTTCGGATGTCAAATCGAGGTCGGATGTCAGAAACCTTCACGAATTTCGAGGCAAAAAACTTGTTTCGCAATTGAGTAAAACATGTCGGTTCGTGTTGTATTTGCAAACCGTAGTGGATTTGATGTTCCAATTGGAGCCGTCATGGCATGGGAGGAGAGTGGATCATGTCTTAACGTATTCCGGATGACAAATCGCGGTCGGATGTCAGAAACCTTCACGAATTTTGAGGCAAAAGACATGTTGCGCAAGTGAGTGAAACACGTCGGTTCACGTTGTATTTGCGAACCGGAGTGGATTTGATGCTGGAATTGGGTTCGTCAAGGCATATGAGGAGCGTCGATCATGTCTGAACATATTTCGGACGACAAATCATGTTCGGATCTCAGAAAACTTCACGAATTACGAGGCAAAAGACTTGTTGCGAAAGTGAGTGAAACACGTCGGTTCGCGTTGTATTTGCGAACCGTGTTGGATTTGATGCTCCAATTGGAGTCGTCAAGGCATCGGAGGAGCGTGGATCATGTCTTAACATATTCTGGACGAAAAATCACGGTCAGATCCCAGAAACCTTCACGAATTACGAGGTAAAAGACTTGTTACGCAAGTGAGTGAAACAAGTCGGTTCGCGTCGTATTTGCGAACCGTAGTGGATTTTATGTTCCAATTGGAGTCTTCAAGGCATGCGAGGAGCATGGATCACGTTTTAACATATTTCAGATGAGAAATCACAGTCGGATCTTAGAAACCTTCACGGTCGGATCACGTTGGTTCGCGTTGTATTTGCGAACCGGAGTGGATTTGATGATGGAATTGGAGTCTTAAAGGCATAGGACGAGCGTGGATCATGTCTTAACATATTTCGGACGACAAATCGCGATATGATCTCAGAAACCTTCTCGAATTACGACGCAAAATACTTGTTGCGCAAGTGAGTAAATCACGTCGGTTCATGTTGTATTTTCGAACCGTAGTGGATTTGATGTTCCAATTGGGGTCGTCATGGCATGGGAGGAGCGTGGATCATGTCTTAACATATTCAGGACGACAAATCACGATAAGATCTCAGAAACCTTCACGAATTACGAGGCAAAAGACTTGTTGCGCAAGTGAGTGAAACACGTCGGTTTGCGTTGTATTCGGGAACCGGAGTGGATTTGATGCTGGAATCGGAGTCTTCAAGGCATGGGAGAAGCGTGGATCCAGTCTTAACATATTTCAGACGACAAATCACATTCGGACCACAGAAACCTTCACGAATTACGAGGTAAAAGGCTTGTTGCGCAGTTGAGTGAAACACATCCGTTCGGGTTGTGTTTGCGAACCGGAGTGGATTTGATGCTGGAATTAGAGTGATCAAGGCATGGGAGGAGCGTGGATCATGTCTTAACATATTTCGGACGACAAATCGCGATAGGATCTCAGAAACCTTCACGAATTACAACGCAAAAGACTTGTTGCGCAAGTGAGTGAAACACGTCGGTTCATGTTGTATTTTTGAACCGTAGTTGATTTGATGTTCCAATTGGAGTCGTCATGGCATGGGAGGAGCGTGGATCATGTCTTAACATATTCAGGACGACAAATCACGATAAGATCTCAGAAACCTTCACGAATTACGAGGCAAAGGACTTGTTGCGCAAGTGAGTGAAACACGTCGGTTCGCGTTGTATTTGCGAAACTGAGTGGATTTTATGATGGAATTAGAGTCATCAAGGCAAGGGAGGAGCGTGGATCATGTCTTAACATATTCCGGATGACAAATCGCGGTCGGATCTCAGAAACCTTCACGAATTACGAGGTAAAAGACTTGTTGCGCAAGTGAGTGAAACACGTCGGTTCGCGTTGTATTTGCGAACCGGAGTGGATTTGATGGTCCAATTGGAGTCGTCATGGCATGGGAGGAGCGTGGATCATGTCTTAACATATTTCGGACGAAAAATCGTGATAGGATCTTAGAAACCTTCACGAATTACGAGGCAAAAGATTTGTCGCGCAAGTGAGTGAAACACGTCGGTTCATGTTGTATTTTCGAACCGTAGTTGATTTGATGTTCCAATTGGAGTCGTCACGGCATGGGAGGAGCGTGGATCATGTCTTAACATATTCCGGACGACAAATCGCGATAGGATCTCAGAAACCTTCATGAATTATGAGGCAAAAGACTTACTGCGCAAGTGAGTGAAACACGTCGGTTCGCGTTGTATTAGCGAACCGGAGTGGATTAGATGATGGAATTGGAGTCGTCAAGGCAAGGGAGGAGCGTGGATCGTGTCTTAACATATTCCGGATGACAAATCGCAATCGGCTCTCAGAAAACTTCACGAATTATGAGGCAAAAGACTTGTTGCGCAATTGAGTGAAACACGTCCGTTCGTGTTGTACATACGAATCGGAGTGGATTTGATGCCCGAATTTGATTTGTCAAGGCATGGGAGGAGCTCGGATCTTGTCTTAACATATTCCGGACGACAAATCACGGTCGGATCTCAGAAACCTTCATGAATTACGAGGCAAAAGACTTGTTGCGTAAGTCAGTGAAACACGTCGGTTCACGAATTACTAGGCAAAAGACTTCTTGCGCATGTGAGTGAAACACGGCGGTTCGCATTGTATTTGCGAACCGGAGTGGATTTGATGCTGGAATTGGAGTCGTCAAGGCATGGGAGGAGCGTGGATCATGTCTTAACATATTCCGGACGACAAATCAGGGTCGGATCTCAGAAACCTTCACGAATTACGAGGCAAAAGACTTGTTGCGCAAGTGAGTGAAACACGTCGGTTCGCGTTGTATTTGCGAACCGTAGTGGATTTGATGTTCCAATTGGATTCGTCAAGGCTTGGGAGGAGCGTGGATCATGTCTTAACATATTCTGGACGACAAATCACGGTCGGATCTCAAAAACCTTCACGAATTACGAGGCAAAAGACTTGTTGCGCAAGGGAGTAAAACACGTCGATTCTCGTTGTATTTGCGAACGGTAGTGGATTTTATGTTCCAATTGGAGTCGTCAAGGCATGGGAGGAGCGTGGATCATGTATTAACATATTCTAAATGACAAATCACGGTCGGATCTCAGAAACCTTCACGAATTTCGAGGCAAAAGACTTGTTGCGCAAGTGAGTCAAACACGTCGGTTCGCGTTGTATTTGTGAACCAGAGTGGATTTGATGCTCCAATTGGAGTCGTCATGGCATGGGAGGACCGTGGATCATGTCTTAACATATTCCGGATGACAAATCGAGGTCGGATGTCAGAAACCTTCACGAATTTCGAGGCAAAACACTTGTTTCGCAAGTGAGTGAAACACGTCGATTCGTGTTGTCTTTGCGAACCGTCGTGGATTTTATGTTCCAATTGGAGTCGTCATGGCATGGGAGGACCGTGGATCATGTCTTAACATATTCCGGACGACAAATCGCGGTTGGATCTCAGAAACCTTCATGAATTATGAGGCAAAAGAATTGTTGCGCAAGTGGGTGATACACGTCAGTTCTCGTTCTGTTTGCGAACCGGAGTGGATTTGATGATGGAATTGGACTCGTCAAGGCATGGGAGGAGTGTGGATCATGTCTTGACATATGCCAGATGAAAAATCACGGTCGGATCTTAGAATCCTTCACGAATTTTGAGGCAAAAGACTTGTTGCGCAAGTGAGTGAAACACGTCGGTTCGCATTGTATTTGCGAACTAGAGTGGATTTGATGCTGGAATTGGAGTCGTGATACGAGCATAGGAGGCAATGGTTGAGCTAGAATAATATTGGAGTCACTGAAGGAGGTTATGGAAGAGGCTTGGACAAATCAAATAGCAAGTGGGTCGTCAATTGTTGTTGAAAACGTCTTTAACACCAAGTGGGTTGAATATGGAGCTTTACAACATGTATTGGGCTTGGAAACATCAATTTGGAGAGCTTGGACCAAGTACTATACATGTGAAGACGTATTTAAGCCTAAATCATCATATTTTGGGCTTAAAATGCTTATTTTTATTTTGGTTAGTTATTTGTGCGAAAATCATTATATTTAGGTTTTATTATTTAAAGCCAATTAGTGATTTAAAAAAATAATTTTGGATTTAATGTTTTAATTAGTTTGGACTTGATGTTTAAAGGTCCAATAGGGTTTATTTTATTTTGGGCTTTATTTTATGTTATGTTAGTAGAGTCCATTAGTGAATTAGGATTTTATTTATCTTGGAGTATAAATACTCTTTATTTTCTATTGTAAGGGAAAATGTTGAATGAATTTTGATTGAGTGTGTTTTCTTCATGAAAACCTCTATGTGTGTGTGCAAGTGAGGATGGATTTCTTTGCTTGTTGCATTAGGTGATTGAATCTACTTATCAAAGGTTAGTTTATCTTTGTAGCGTTTATTCATTCTCTTCTTTTTAGCTCTATTATCTGCGTTTCTAAGAACGGGTTTCTTAGGGGTTCAGTAGGGCGGGTGTTTATTCTAAGGTGTTTGCTTGATTCAAAGCGTGTGTCGGCGTTTTAGTCTCGATCAAAGGCTGTGGTTCCGCATCACGTCAAGGCTTGGGAGGAGTGTGGATCATGTCTTAACCTATGTCGGACGAAAAATTGCAGTCAAATCTCAGAAACCTTAACGAATTACGAGGCTAAAGACTCGTTGCGCAAGTGGGTGAAGCATGTTCATTCTCGTTGTATATGCGAACCAGAGTGAATTTGATGATCGAATCGGAGTCGTCATGGCTTGGGAGGACTGTGGATCATGTCTTAACAAATTTCAGACAAGAAATCGCAGTTGGATCTCAGAAACCTTCACGAATAACTAGGCAAAAGCTTTGTTGTGAAAGTTAGTGAAACCGTTAGGTTCGCGTTGTATTTGCGAACCATAGTGGATTTGATGTTCCAATTGGAGTCATCAAGGCATGGGAGGAGCGTGGATGATGTCTTAACATATTCCGGATGACAAATCGTGGCAGGATCTCAGAAACCTTCACGAATTACGAGGCAAAAGTATTATTGCGGAAGTGAGTGAAACACGTCGGTTCGCGTTGTATTTGCGAATTGAGTGAACCGGAGTGGATTTGATGCTTGAATTGGAGTCGTCAAGGCATGGGAGGAGCGTGGATCATGTCCTAACATATTCCAAACGACAAATCATGGTCGGATCTCAGAAACCTTCACAAATTATGAGGCAAAAGACTTGTTGCGCAAGTGAGTGAAACACGTCGGTTTGAGTTGTATTTGCGAATCGTAGTGGATTTTATGTTCCATTTGGAGTCGTCAAGGCATTTGAGGAGCGAGGATCACGTCTTAACATATTTCGGACGACAAATCGCGGTCGGATCTCAGAAACCTTCACGAATTACGAGCCAAATGACTTGTTGCGCAAGTGAGTGAAACATGTCGGTTCACGTTGTATTTGCGAACCGGAATGGATTTGATGCTGGGAATTAGAGTCGTCAAGGCATGGGAGGAGCGTGGATCATGTCTTAACATATTCCGGACAACAAATCACTGTCGGATCTCAGAAACCTTCACGAATTATGAGGCAAAAGACTTGTTGTGCAAGTGAGTGAAACACGTCGGTTCAGGTTGTATTTGCGAACCGTAGTGGACTTTATGTTCCAATTGGAGTCGTCAAGGCATGGGAGGAGCGTGGATCATGTCTTAACATATTTCGAATGACAAATCACTGTCGGATCTCAGAAACCTTCACGAATTTCGAGGCAAAAGACTTGTTGCGCAAGTGAGTGAAACACGTCAGTTCGCGTTGTATTCGCGAACCAGAGTGGAGTTGATGCTCCAATTGGAGTCGTCATGGCATGGGAGGACCGTGGATCATGTCTTAACATATCCTGGACGACAAATCGAGATCGGATGTCAGAAACCATCACGAATTTCGAGGCAAAACACTTGTTTCGCAAGTGAGTGAAACACGTCGGTTCCTGTTGTATTTGCGAACCGTAGTGGATTTGATCTTCCTATTGGAGTCGTCATGGCATGAGAGTAGTGTGGATCATGTCTTAACATTTTCCAGACGAAAAATCGTGGTCGGATCTCAGAGACCTTCACAAATTACGAGGTAAAAGACTTGTTGGGAATGTGAGTGAAACACGTCGGTTCGCGTTGTATTTGCGAACCGGAATGGATTTGATGCTGGAATTGGAGTCGTTAAGGCATGGGAGGAGCGTGGATCTTGTCTTAACATATTCCGGACGACAAATCACGGTCGGATCTCAAAAACCTTCACGAATTACGAGGCAAAAGACTTGTAGTGCTTGTGAGTCAAACACGTCGGTTCGCGTTGTATTTGCGAACCGTAGTGGATTTGATGTTCCTATTGGAGTCCACATGGCATGTGAGGAGCGTGGATCTTGTCTTAACATATTTCGAATGTAAAATCATGGTCGGATCTCAGAAACATTCACGAATTTCGAGGCGAAAGACTTGTCGCGCAAGTAAGTCAAACACGTTGGTCCGGGTTGTATTTGCAAACCAGAGTGGATTTGATGCTCAAATTGGAGTCGTCATGGCATGGGAGGACCGTGGATCTTGTTGCGCAAGTGAGTGAAACACGCCAGTTTGCATTGCATTTGCGAACCGGAGTGAATTTAATGGTCCAATTGGACTCGTCATGGCATGGGAGGAGCGTGGATCATCTATTAACATATTCCGGATGAGAAATCGCGACCAGAACTCAGAAACCTTTAAGAATTACGAGGCAAAAGACTTGACGCGCAAGTGAGTGAAACACGTCGGTGCGCGTTGTATTTGCGAATTGGAGTGGATTTGACTCTCCAATTGGAGTCGTCATGGCATGGGAGGAGCGTGGATCATGTCTTAACATATTCCGAATGACAAATCACGGTCAGATCTCAGAAACCTTCACGAATTTCGAGGCGAAAGATTTGTTACGCAAGTGAGTCAAACACATCGGTTCGGGTTCTATTTGCGAACCGTAGTGGATTTGATGCTTCAATTGGAGTCTTCATGGCATGCGAGGACCGTGGATTATGACTTAACATATTGCGGACGATAAATCGCGGTCAGATGTCAGAAACCTTCACGAATTTTGAGGCAAAACACTTGTTTCGCAGGTGAGTGAAACACGTAATTTCGCGTTGTATTTGCGAAACGGAGTGGATTTGATGCTGGAATTGAAGTCGTCAAGGCGTGGGAGGAGTGTGGATCATGTCTTAACATATTCTGGACGACAAATCACGGTCGGATCTCAGAAACCTTCACGAATTACGAAGCAAAACCCTTGTTGCGCAAGTGAGTCAAACACGTCGGTTCGCGTTGCATTTAAGAACCAGAGTGGATTTGATGCTCCAATTGGAGTCTTCATGGCATGGGAGGACCGTGGATCATGTCTGAACATATTCCGGACGACAAATCACCGTCGGATCTCAGAAACCTTCACGAATTACGAGGCAAAAGAGTTGTTGCGCAAGTGAGTCAAACACGTCGGTTCGCGTTGTATTTGCGAACCGAAGAGGATTTGATGTTCCAATTGGAGTCGTCAAGGCATGGGAGGAGCTTTGATCATGCCTTAACATATTCCGGACGGGAAATTGCAATCATCTCTCAGAAACTTTCACGAATTACGCGGCAAAAGACTTCTTGCGGAATTGAGTGAAACACGTCAGTTCGCGTTGTATTTGCGAACCGTTGTGGATTTTATGTTCCAATTAGAGTCGTCATGGCATTGGAGGAGAGTGGATCATGTCTTAACATATTCCAAACGACAAATCACGGTCGGATCTCAGAAACCTTCATGATTTACGAGGCAAAAGCTTGTTGCGCAAGTGAGTGTAACATGTCGGTTCGCGTTGTATTTGCGAACCGTAGAGGATTTTATGTTCCAATTGGAGTCGTCAAGGCATTGGAGGAGAGTGGATCATGTCTTAACATATTCCAAACGAAAAATCACGGTCGGATCTCAGAAACCTTCACGATTTACGAGGCAAAAGACTTGTTGCGCAATTGAGTCAAACACGTCTGTTCGGGTTGTATTTGCGAACCGGAGTGGATTTGATGCTCCAACTGGGGTCTTCATGGCATGGGAGGAGCGTGGATCATGTCTTAACATATTCTGAACGACAAATCACAGTCGGATCTCATAAACCTTCATGAATTATGAGGCAAAAGACTTGTTGTGCAAGTGAGTGAAACACGTCGGTTCACGTTGGATTTGCGAACCGTACTGGATTTCATGTTCCAATTGGATTCGTCAAGGCATGGGATGAGCGTGGATCATGTCTTAACATATTCCAAATGACAAATAACGGTCGGATCTTAGAAACCTTCACGAATTACGAGGCAAAAGAGTTGTTGCGCAAGTGAGTCAAACACGTATGTTCGCGTTGTATTTGTGAACCGGATTGGATTTGATGTTCCAATGGAGTCGTCATGGCATGGGAGGACCGTGGGTCATGTCTTAATATATTCCGGATGACAGATCACAGTCGGATCTAAGAAACCTTCACGAATTACAAGGCAAAAGATTTGTTGCGCAAGTGTGTGAAAAACGTCGGTCCGCGTTGTATATGCGAACCGTAGTGGATTTTATGTTCCAATTGGAGTTGACATGGCATGGGAGGAGCGTTGATCATGTCTTAACATATTCTGGACGAGAAATCGCGATCATCTCTCAGAAACCTTCACGAATTACGAGGCGAAAGACGTGTTGCGTAAGTGAGTGAAACACGTCGGTTCGTTTTGTATTTGCGAACGAGAGGAAATTTGATAGTCCAATTGGAGTTGTCAAGGAATGGGTGGAGCATGGATCTTGTCTTAACATATTCCAGACTAGAATTCGCGGTCGGATCTTAGAAACGATTACGAATTATGAGGCAAATGACTTGTTGAGTAAATGACTGAAAAACGTCGGTTCGCGTTGTATTTGCGAGCCGTAGCGGATTTTCTGTTCCAATTGGAGTTGTCAAAGCATGGGCGGAGCGTGGATCGTGTCTTAACATATTCTAAACGACAAATCATGGTCGTATCTCATAAACCTTCACGATTTACGAGGCAAAAGACTTGTTGCGCAATTGAGTCAAACACGTCGGTTCGCGTTGTATTTGCGAACCAGAGTGGATTTGATGTTGGAATTGGAGTCGTCAAGGCATGGGAGGAGCGCGGATCATATCTTAACATATTCCAGACGAGAAATCACGGTCGGATTTCAGAACCTTCACGAATTACGAGGCAAAATACTTGTTGCGCAAGTGAATGAACCAAGTCGGTTCGCGTTGTATTTGCGAGCCGTAGTGGATTTTATGTTCCAATTGGAGTCATCAAGGCATGGGAGGAGCGTGGATCATGTCTTAACATATTTTGGATGATAAATCACGGTCGAATCTCAGAAACCTTCACCAATTACGAGGCAAAAGAATTGTTGCGCAAGTGAGTGAAACACGTCAGTTCGCGTTGTATTTGCGAACCAGAGTGGATTTGATGCTGGAATTGGAGTCGTCACGGGATGGGAGGAGTGTGGATCATGTATTAACATATTCCGGACGAAAAACAACGGTCGGATCTCAGAAAACTTCACGAATTACGAGGCAAAAGACTTGTTGCGCAAGTGAGTGAAACACGTCGGTTCGCGTTGTATTTGCGAACCAGAGTGGATTTGATGCTGGAATTGGAGTCGTCAAGGCATGGGAGGAGCGTGGATCATGTCTTAACATATTCCAGATGACAAATCGCGGTCGGATCTCAGAAACCATCACAAAATACGAGGCAAAAGAGTTGTTGCGCATGTGAGTGAAACACGTCGGTTCGCGTTGTATTTGCGAACCTTAGTGGATTTTATGTTCCAATTGGAGTCGTCATGGCATGGGAGGAGCGTGGATTATGTCTTAACATATTTTGGACGAGAAATCGCGCCCGAATCTCAGAAACCTTCACAAATTACGAGGCAAACGACTTGTTGCGAAAGTGAGTGAAACACGTCGGTTCGCGTTGTATTTGGGAACCGGAGTGGATTTGATGTTCCACTTGGAGTCGTCAAGGCGTGGGAGGAGTTTGGATCATGTCTTAACATATTCTATACCACAAATCACGGTCGGATCTCAGAAACCATCACAAATTACGAGGCAAAAGACATGTTGCGCAATTGAGTGAAACACGTCGGTTCGCGTTGTATTTGCGAACCGGAGTGGATTTGATGGTCCAATTGGAGTCGTCATGGCATGGGAGGAGCGTGGATCATGTCTTAACATATTCTGGACGGAAAATCATGGTCGGATCTCAGAAACCATCACGAATTACGAGGCAAAAGATTTGTTGCGCAAGTGATTGAAACACTTCGGTTCGCGTTGTATTTGCTAACCGGAGTGGATTTGATCCTGGAATTGGAGTCTTCATGGCATGGGAGCATCATGGATTATGTCTTAACATATTCCGGATTAGAAATCGCGGTCGGATCTCAAAAATCTTCACAAATTACGAGGCAAAAGACTTGTCGTGCAAGTGAGTGAAACACGTCGGTTCGCGTTGTATTTGCAAAGCGGAGTAGATTTGATGGCACAATTGGTGTCGTCATGGCAAAGGAGGAGCATGGATCATGTCTTAACATTTTCCGGATGAGAAATCGTGGCCAGATCTCAAAGACCTTCATGAATTACGAGGCAAAGGACTTGTTGCGCATATGAGTGAAACACATCGGTTCGCGTTGTATTTGCGAACCGGAGTGGATTTGATGCTGGAATTTGAGTCGTCAAGGCATGGGAGGAGCGTGGATCATGTCTTAACATATTCTGGATGACAAATCGCAGTCAGATCTCATAAACATTCACGAATTACGAGGCAAAGGACTTGTTGCGCACGTGAGTAAAAGACATTGGTTCGCGTTGTATTTGCACTCTAGAGTGGATTAGATGCAAGAATTGGAGTTGTCAAGGCATGGGAGAAGCGTTGATCATGTCTTAACATATACCAGACGAGAAATCACGGTTGGACCTCAGAAACCTTCACGAATTACGAGGCAAAAGACTTGTTGCGCAAGTGAGTGAAACACGTCGGTTTGCATTGTATTTGCGAATCAGTGTGGATTTGATGCTGGAATTGGAGCCGTCAAGGCATGGGAGGAGCGTGGATCATGTCTCAACATATTCCGAATGACAAATCACGGTCGGATCTCAAAACCTTCACAAATTACGAGGCAAAAGACTTGTTGCGCAAGTGAGTGAAACACGTCGGTTCGCGTTGTATTTGCGAACCAAAGTGGATTTGATGGTGGAATTGGAGTCGTCAAGGCATGGGAGGAGCGTGGATCACGTCTTAACATATTCCGGACGACAAATCACAGTCGGATCTCAGAAACGTTAATGAATTACGAGGCAAAAGACTGGTTGCCCAAGTGAGTCAAAGACGTCGATTCACGTTATATTTGCGAATCGTAGTGGATTTGATGTTCCAATTGGAGTCGTCATGCCATGGGAGGAGCGTGGATCATGTCTTAACATATTCCGGACGACAAATCGCGGCCTAATCTCAGAAACCTTAATGAATTACGAGGCAAAAGACTTGTTGCCCAAGTGAGTCAAACACGTCGGTTCGCGTTGTATTTGCGAACGGGAGTGGATTTGATGGTCCACTTGGAGTCGTCATGGCATGGGAGGAGCGTGGATCATGTCTTAACATATTCCCGATGAGAAATCGCGGCCGGATCTCAGAAACCTTCACGAATTACGAGGCAAAAGACTTGACGCGCAAGTGAGTGAAACACGTCGGTGTGAGTTGTATTTGCGAATGGGAGTGGATTTGATGGTCCAATTGGAGTCGTCATGGCATGGGAGGAGCGTGGATCATGTCTTAACATATTCCGTACGAAAAATCACGGTCGGATCTCAGAAACCTTCACGAATTACGAGGCAAAAGACTTGTTGCACATGTGAGTGAAACACGTCGGTTCGCGTTGTATTTGCAAACCGTAGTGGATTTGATGTTCCAATTGGAGTCGTCAAGGCATGGGAGGAGCGTGGATCATGTCTTAACTTATTCCGGACGACAAATCACGGTCGAATCTCAGAAACCTTCACGAATTACGAGGTAATAGAATTATTCCGCAAGTGAGTGAAACACGTCTGTTCGCGTTGTATTTGTGAGCCGTAGTGGATTTGATGTTCCAATTGGGTCGTCAAGGCATGGGAGGAGCGTGGATCATGTATTAACATATTCCGGACGACAAATCACGGTCGGATCTCAGAAACCATCACGAATTACGAGGCAAAAGACTTGTTGCGCAAGTGAGTGAAACACGTCGGTTCGCGTTGTATTTGCGAACCGTAGTGGATTTTATGTTCTATTTGGAGTAGTCAAGGCATGGGAGGAGCGTGGATCATGTCTTATCATATTTCGAAAGACAAATCACGGTCGGATCTCAGAAACCTTCACAAATTTCGAGGGGAAAGACTTGTTGTGCAAGTGAGTGAAACACGTCGGTTCATGTTGTATTTGCGAGCCGTAGTGGTTTTGATGTTCCAATTGCAGTTGTCATGGCCATGGGAGGAGCGTGGATCATGCCTTATCATAGTCCGGATGACAAATCATGGTAGGATCTCAGAAACCATCATGAATTACGAGGCGAAAGACTTTTTCCGCAAGTGAGTGAAACACGTCGGTTCTCGTTGTATTTTCGAACATCAGTGGATTTGATGCTGGAATTGGAGTCGTCAAGGCGTGGGAGGAGTGTGGATCATGTCTTAACATATTCCGGACGACAAATCACGGTCGGATCTTAGAAACCTTCACAAATTTCGAGGGGAAAGACTTGTTGCGCAAGTGAGTGAAACACGCAGGTTCGCGTTGTATTTGCGACCCGGAGTGGATTTGATTTTGGAATTGGAGTCGTCAAGGCATCGGAGGAGCGTGGATCTTGTCTTAACATATTCAGGACGACAAATCACGGTCGGATCTCAAAAACCTTCACGAATTACGAGGCAAAAGACTTGTTGCGCAAGTGAGTCAAATACGTCGGTTCGCGTTGTATTTTCGAACCGTTGTGGATTTTATGTTCCAATTGGAGTCGTCAAGGCATGGGAGGAGCATGGATCATGTTTTAACATATTGCAGACGACAAATCACGGTCGGATCTCAGAAACCTTCACAAATTACGAGGCAAAAGACTTGTTGCACAAGTGAGTCAAACACGTCGGTCCGGGTTGTATTTGCGAACCGTAGTGTATTTGATGTTCCAATTGGAGTCTTCAAGGCATGGTAGGAGCGTGGATCATGTATTAACATATTCCGGACGACAAGTCACGGTCGAATCTCAGAAACCTTCACGAATTACTAGGCAAAATACTTGTTGCGCAAGTGAGTGAATCACGTCTGTTCGCGTTGTATTTGGGAACCGTAGTGGATTTTATGTTCCAATTGAAGTCACAAGGCATGGGAGGAGCGTGGATCATGTCTTAACATATTCCGGACGACAAATCATGGTCGAATCTCAGAAACCTTCACGAATTACTAGGCAAAAGACTTGTTGGGCAAGTGAGTGAAACACGTCGTTTCGCGTTGTATTTTCGAACCGTAGTGGATTTTATCTTCAAATTGGAGTCGTCAAGGCATGGGAGGAGCGTGGATCATGCATGTCTTAACATATTCCTAACGACAAATCACGGTCGGATCTCAGAAACCTTCACGAATTTCGAGGCGAAAGACATGTTGTGCAAGTGAGTCAAACACGTCGGTTCTCGTTGTATTTGCGAACCGGAGTGGATTTGAAGCTCCAATTGGAGTTTTCATGGCATGGGAGAACCGTGGATCATGTCTTAACATATTTCGGATGACAAATCGATGTCGGATGTCATAAACCTTCACGAATTTCGAGGCAAAACACTTGTTTCGCAAGTGAGTGAAACACGTCGGTTCCTGTTGTATTTGCGAACCGTAGTGGATTTGTTGTTCCAATTGGAGTCGTTATGGCATGCGAGGAGCGTGGATCATGTCTTAACATATTCTGGATGAAAAATCGCGGTCGAATCTCAGTAACTTTCACGAATTACGAGGCAAAGCTCTTGTTGCGCAAGTGAGTGAAACACGTCGGTTCGTGTTGTATTTGCGAACCGTAGTGGATTTTATGTTCCAATTGGAGTTGTCAAGGCATGGGAGGAGCGTGGATCATGTCTTAACATATTCCTAACGACAAATCACGGTCGGATCTCAGAAACCTTCACGAGTTTTGAGGCAAAAGACTAGTTGCGCAGTGAGTCAAACACGTCGGTTCGTGTTGTAATTTCGAACCGGAGTGGATTTGATCCTCCAAGTGGAGTCTTCATGGCATGGGAGGACGGTGGATCATGTCTTACCATATTCTGGACGACAAATTATGGTCGGATGTCAGAAACTTTCACATATTACGAGGCAAAAATCTTGTTGCGCAAGTGAGTGAAACACGTCGGTTCATGTGGTATTTGCGAACCGTAGTGGATTTGATGTTCCAATTGGAGTTGTCATGGCATGGGAGGAGCGTGGATCATGTATTAACATATTTCGGATGACAAATCGCAATAGGATCTAAGAAACCTTCACGAATTACGAGGCAAAACACTTGTTGCGCAAGTGAGTGAAACATGTCAGTTCGCGTTGTATTTGCGAACCGAAGTGGATTTGATGATGGAATTGGAGTCGTCAAGGCAAGGGAGGAGCGTGGATCATGTTTTAACATATTCCGGACAACAAATCATGGACGGCTCTCAGAAACGTTCATGAATTACGAGGCAAAAGACTTGTTGCGCAAGTAAGTGAAAGACGTCGGTTCGCGTTGTATTTGCGAACCGTTTTGGATTTTATGTTCCAATTGGAGTCGTCAAGGCATGGGAGGAGCGTGGATCATGTCTTAACATATTCCGAACGACAAATCACGGTCGGATCTCAGAAACCTTCACGAATTACGAGGCAAAACTCTTGTTGCGCAAGTGAATGAAACACGTCGGTTCGTGTTGTATTTGCGAACCAGAGTGGATTTGATGGTCCAATTGGAGTCTTCATGGCATGGGAGGAGCGTGGATCATGTGTTAACATATTCCAGACGAGAAATCGCGGCCGGATCTCAGAAACCATCATGAATTACGACGCAAAAGTCTTGTTGCGCAAGTGAGTGAAACACGTCGGTTTGTGTTGTATTTGCGATCCGGAGAGGATTTGTAGCTCCAATTGGGGTCGTCATGGCATGGGAGGAGCGTGGATCATGTCTTAACAAATTCTGAATGAAAAATCGGGGTCAGATCTCTGAAACCTTCACCAATTACGAAGCAAAAGACTCGTGTTGTATTTGCGAACCATAGTGGATTTGATGCTGGAATTGGAGTCGTCAAGGCATGGGAGGAGCGTGGATCATGTCATTTATATTCTGGAGGAGACATCGCAGTCGGATCTCAAAAACCTTCATGAATTACGAGGCAAAAGACTTGTTGCGCAAGTGAGTGAAACACGTCGGTTTGCATTGTATTTGCTAACCGGAGTGGATTTGATGCTGGAATTGGAGTCGTCAAGGCATTGGAGGAGCGTGGATCATGTCTTAACATATTCTGGACGAAAAATCGCGATCAGATCTCAGAAACCTTGACGAATTACGAGGCAAAAGACTTGTTGCGCAAGTGAGTGAAAGACGTCGGTTCGCGTTATATTTGCGAACCAGAGTGGATTTGATGCTGGAATTGGAGTCGTCAAGGCATGGGACGAGCGTGGATCATGTCTTATCATATTCCGAACGACAAATCACGGTCGGATCTTAGAAACCTTCACGAATTTCGAGGGGAAAGACTTGTTGCCCAAGTGAGTGAAACACGTCGGTTCATGTTGTATTTGCGAACCGTAGTGGTTTTGATGTTCCAATTGGAGTCGTCATGGCCTAGGGAGGAGCGTGGATCATGTCTTATAATATTCCGGATGACAAATCATGGTAGGATCTCAGAAACCTTCACGAATTACGAGGCAAAAGACTTGTTGCCCAAGTGAGTGCAACATGTCCGTTCTCGTTGAGTATGCGAACCGGAGTGGATTTGATGCTCGAATTGGAGTCGTCAAGGCATGGGAGGAGCGTGGATCATGTCCTAACATATTCCAGACGACAAATCGCGGTCGGATATCGGAAACCTTCATGAATTACGAGGCAAAAGACTTGTTGTGCAAGTCAGTGAAACACGTCGGTTCACGAATTACGAGGCTAAAGACTTGTTGCGCAAGTGATTGAAACACGTTGGTTCGCGTTGTATTTGCGAACCAGATTGGATTTGATGCTGGAATTGGAGTGTTCAAGGCATCGGAGGAGCGTGAATCATGTCTTAACATATTCCGGACGACAAATCACGGTTGGATCTCAGAAACCTTCACGAATTTCCAGGCAAAAGACTTGTTGCGCAAGTGAGTCAAACACGTCGGTTCGCGTTGTATTTGCGAACCGGAGTGGATTTGATGCTGGAATTGGAGTCGTCAAGCATTGGGAGGAGCGTGGATCATGTCTTAACATATTCTTGATGACAAATCACGGTCGGATCTCAGAAACCTTCACGAATTACGAGGCAAAAGACTTGTTGCGCAAGTGAGTGAAACACATCGGTTAGCGTTGTATTTACAAACCGGAGTGGATTTGATGCTGGAATTGGAGACGTCAAGGCATGGGAGGAGCGTCGATCATGTCTTAACATATTCCAGATGACAAATCACAGTCGGATCTCAGAAACCTTAATGAATTACAAGGCAAAACACTGATTGCGCAAATGAGTCAAACACCTCGATTCGCGTTATATTTGTGAAGCGTAGTGGATTTGATGTTCCAAATGGAGTCGTCATGCCATGGGAGGAGCTTGGATCATGTCTTAACATATATGCCAGACGACAAATCGTGGTCTGATCTCCGAAAACTTCACGAATTACGAGGCAAAAGACTTATTGCGCAAGTGAGTCAAACACGTCGGTACGCGTTGTATGTGCGAACCGTAGTGGATTTGATGTTCCAATTGGAGTCGTCATGGCATGGGAGGTGCGTGGATCATGTCTTAACATATTCCGGACGAGAAATCGCGGCCGGATCTCAGAAACCTTGACGAATTACGAGGTAAACAACTTGTTGCGCAAGTGAGGGAAACACATCGGGTCGCGTTTTATTTGCGAACCGTAGTGGATTTTATGTTCCAATTGGATTGGTCAAGGCATGGGAGGAGCATGGATAAAGTCTTAACATATTCCGAATCACAAATAACAGTCGTATCTCAGAAATGTTCACGAATTTCGAGGCAAAAGACTTGTTGCACAAGTGAGTCAAACACGTCGGTTCGCGTTGTATTTGCGAACCAGAGTGGATTTGATGCTGGAATCGGAGTCGTCAGGGCATGGGAGGAGCGTGGATCATGTCTTAACATATTCCGGACGACCAATCGCGGTTGGGTCTCAGAAACCTTCATGAATTACGAGGCAAAGGATTTCTTGCGCAAGTGAGTGAAACACGTCGGTTCGCGTTGTATTTGCGAACCGGAGTGGATTTGATGGTCCAATTGGAGTCCTCATGGCATGGGAGGAGCGTGGATCATCTCATAACATATTCCAAACGAGAAATTGCGATCGGATATCAGAAACCTTCAGTAATTACGAGGCAAAAGACTTGTTGCGCAAGTCAGTGAAACTCGTCGGTTCACGAATTACGAGGCAAGAGACTTGTTGCGCACGTGAGTGAAACACGTCGGTTCGCGTTGTATTTGTGAACCGGAGTGGATTTGATGCTGGAATTGGAGTTGTCAAGGCATGGGTGGAGCGTGGATCATGTCTTAACATATTCCTGACGACAAATCACAGTCGGATGTCAGAAACCTTCACGATTTACGAGGCAAAAGACTTGTTGCACAAGTGAGTCAAAAACGTCGGTTCGCGTTGTATTTGCGAACCAGAGTGGATTTGATGCTCCAATTGGAGTCTTAATGGCATGGGAGGACCGCGGATCATGTATTAACATATTTCGGACGACAAATCGAGGTCGGATGTCAGAAACCTTCACGAATTTCGAGGCAAAACACTTGTTTCGCAAGTCAGTGAAACACGTCGGTTCATGAATTACGAGGCTAAAGACTTGTTGCGCAAGTGATTGAAACACGTCGGTTCGCGTTGTATTTGTGAACCTGAGTGGATTTGATGCTGGAATTGGAGTCGTCAAGGCATCGGAGGAGCGTGGATCATGTCTTAACATATTACGGAGGACAAATCACGATCAGATCTCAGAAACCTTCACAAATTACGAGGCAAAAGGCTTGTTGCGCAAGTGAGTCAAAAACGTCGGTTCGCGTTGTATTTGCGAACCAGAGTGGATTTGATGCTCCAATTGGAGTCTTCTTGGCATGGGAGGACCGCGGATCATGTATTAACATATTTCGGACGACAAATCGAGGTCGGATGTCAGAAACCTTCACGAATTTCGAGGCAAAACACTTGTTTCGCAAGTGAGTGAAACACGTCGGTTCCTGTTGTATTTGCGAACCGTAGTGGATTTGATGTTCCAATTGGAGTCGTCATGGCATGGGAGGATCGTGGATCATGTCTTAACATATTCCGGACGACAAATCGCAATAGGATCTCAGAAACCTTCACAAATTACAAGGCAAAAGACTTGTTGCGCGAGTGAAACATGTTGGTTCGCGTTGTATTTGCGAACCGGAGTGGATTTGATGATGGAATTGGAGTCGTCAAGGCATGGGGGGAGCGTGGATCATGTTTTAACATATTCCGAACAACAAATCACGGACGAATCTCAGAAACCTTCACGAATTACGAGGCAAAAGAGTTGTTGCGCAAGTTAGTGAAAGTCGTCGGTCCGCGTTGTATTTGCGAATCGTAGTGGATTTTATGTTCCAATTGGAGTCGTCTTGGCATGGGAGGACCGTGGATCATGTCTTAATATAATCCGAACGAAAAACCCCGGTCGGATCTCAGAAACCTTCATCGATTACCAGGCAAAAGACTTGTTACGCAAGTGAGTGAAACACGTCGGTTCGCGTTGTACTTGGGAACCGGAGTGGGTTTGATACAGGAATCGGAGTCGTCAAGGCATGGGAGGAGAGTGGATCATGTCTTAACATAATCCGGACGAAAAATCACGATCGGATCTCAGAAACCGTCACGAATTACAAGGCAAAAGACTTGTTGCGCAAGGGAGTCGAACACGTCGGTTCGCGTTGTATTTGCGAACCTAGTGGATTTTATGTTCAAATTGGAGTCATCAAGGCATGGGAGGAGCGTGGATCATGTATTAACATATTCCGGATGAAAAATCACGATCGGATATCAGAAACCTTCACGAATTACGAGGCAAAAGACTTATTGCGCAAGTGAGTGAAACACGTCGGTTCACGTTGTATTTGCGAAACGGAGTGGATTTGTTGCTCCAATTGGAGTCGTCATGGCATGGGAGGAGTGTGGATCATGTCTTAACATTTTCCGAATGAAAAATCGCGGTCGGATCTCTGAAACCTTCACCAATTACGAGGCAAAAGACTTGTTGCGCAAGTGAGTGAAACACGTCGATTCGCGTTGTATTTGTGAAACCGATTGGATTTGATGCTCGAATTGGAGTCGTCATGGCATGGGAGGTGTGTGGATCATGTCTTTTATATTCTGGACGAGAAATCAGGGTCGGATCTCATAAACGTTCACGAATTACGAGGCCAAAGACTTGTTGCGCAAGTGAGTGAAACACGTCGGTTTTCGTTGCATATTCAAACCGTAGTGGATTTGATGCTCGAATTGGAGTCTTCATGGCTTTGGAGGACTGTGGATCATGTCTTAACATATTTCAAACGAGAAATTATGGCCGAATATTAGAAACCTTGATAAATTACGAGGCAAAAGACTTGTCGCGCAAGTGAGTGAAACACGTCGATTCGCGTTGTATATGCGAACCAGAGTGGCTTTGATGGCCTAATTAGAGTCTTCCTGGCATGGTAGGTGCATTGATCATGTATTAACATATTCTAGATGAGAAATTATAACTGAATCTCAAAAACCATCACGAATTACGAGGCAAAAGACTTGTCGCGCAAGTGAGTGAAACACGTCGGTTCGCGTTGTAATTGGGAACCGGAGTGGATTTGATATAGGAATTGGAGTCGTCAAGGCATGGGAGGAGAGTGGATCATGTCTTAACATATTCCGGACGACAAATGACGGTCAGATCTCAGAAACCTTCACGAATTACAAGGCAAAAGACTTGTTGCGCAAGTGAGTCGAACACGTCGGTTCGCGTTGTATTTGCGAACCTAGTGGATTTTATGTTCAAATTGGAGTCATCAAGGCATGGGAGGAGCGTGGATCATGTATTAACATATTCCGGATGAAAAATCACGGTTGGATCTCAGAAACCTTCACGATTTACGAGGCAAAAGACTTATTGCGCAAGTGAGTGAAACACGTCGGTTCACATTGTATTTGCGAACCGGAGTGGATTTGTTGCTCCAATTGGAGTTGTCATGGCATGGGAGGAGCGTGGATCATATCTTACCATATTTCGAACGAAAAATCACGGTCGGATCTATTAAACCTTCACAAATTACGGGGGAAAAGACTTCTTGCGCAAGTGAGTGAAATACGTCGGTTCACGTTGTATTTGCGAACAAGAGTGGGTTTGATGCTGGAATTGGAGTCGTCAAGGCATGGAAGGAGCGTGGATCATGTTCTAACATATTCCGGATGAGAAATCGCGGTCGGATCTAAGAGACCTTTACTATTTACGAGGCAAAAGACATGTTGCACAAGTGAGTGAAACAGTTCGGTTCGCGTTGTATTTGCGAACCGGAGTGGATTTGATGCTGGAATTGGAGTCGTCAAGGCATGGGAGGAGCATGGATCATGTCTTAACATATTCCGGACGACAAATCACAGTCAGATCTTAGAAACCTTCACGAATTACGAGGCAAAAGACTTGTTGTGCAAGTGAGTGAAACACGTCGTTTCACGTTGTATTTGCGAACCGGAGAGGATTTGATGTTGGAATTGGAGTCGTCAAGGCATGGGAGGAGCGTGGATCATGTCTTAACATATTCCGGACGAGAAATCACGGTCGGATCTCAGAAACCTTCACAAATTACGAGGCAAAAGACCTGTTGTGAAGTGAGTGAAACACGTCGGTTCGCTTTGTATTTGCGAACCGGAGTGGATTTGATGCTCCAATTGGAGTCGTCATGGCATCGGAGTACCGTGGATCATGTCTTAATATATTCTGGATGACAGATCACGGTTGGACCTCAGAAACCTTCACGATTTACGAGGCAAAAGACTTGGTGCGCAAGTGTGTGAAACACGTCGGTTCGCGTTGTATATGCGAACCGTAGTGGATTTTATGTTCCAATTGGAGTCGTCATGGCATGGGAGGAGCATTGATCATGTCTTAACATATTCCGGACGAGAAATCGTGGTCATCTCTCAGAAACCTTCACGAATTACGAGGCACAAGACTTGTTGAGCATGTGAGTGAAACACGTCGATTCGCGTTGTATTTGCGAACCGGAGTGGATTTGATGGTCCAATTGGAGTCGTCATGGCATGGGAGGAGTGTGGATCATGTCTTAACATATACCGGACAAAAAATCGCGATCGAATCTCAGAGACCTTCACGAATTACGAGGCAAAAGACTTGTTGCGCATGTGAGTGAAACACATCGGTTCGCGTAGTATTTGCGAGCCGTAGTGGATTTTATGTTCCAATTGGAGTCGTCAAGGCATGGCGGGAGCGTAGATCTTAACATATTTTGGACGACAAATCACGGTTGGATCTCAGAAACCTTCACGAATTACGAGACAAAAGAGTTGTTGCGCAAGTGAGCGAAACACGTCAGTTCGCGTTGTATTTGCGAACCGTAGTGGATTTTATGTTCCAATTGGAGTCGTCAAGGCAAGGGAGGAGCGTGTATCATGTCTCAACATATTCCGGATGAAAAATCGTGGTCGGTTCTAAGAAACCTTCACGAATTACGAGGCAAAAGACTTGTTGCGCAAGTGAGTGAAACACGTCGGTTCGCGTTTTGTTTGCTAACCGTTTTGGATTTGATCCTTGAATTGGAGGCCCAATGGCATGGGAGAGATGTGGATCATGTCTTAACATATTCTCAATGAAAAAACGCGGTCAGGGCTCAGAACCCTTCACGAATTACGAGGCAAAAGACTTCTTGAGCATGTGGGGGAAACACGTCGGTTCACGTTGCATTGGCCAACCAGAGTGGATTTGATGCTGGAATTGCAGTCGTCAAGGCAAGGGAGGAGCGTGGACCATGTCTTAACATATTCTGGACAAAAAATCACGATCGGATCTCAGAAACCTTCACGAATTACGAGGCAAAAGACTTGTTGCGCGAGTCAAACACGTCGGTTCGCGTTGTCTTGCGAACTGTAGTGGATTTGATGTTCCAATTGGAGTCCTCATGGCATGGGAGGAGCGAGGATCATGTCTTAACATATTCCAGACGAGAATTCGTGGTCATCTCTTAGAAACCTTCTCGAATTACGAGGCAAAAAACTTGTTGCGCATGTTAGTGAAACACGTCGGTTCGCGTTGTATTTGCAAACCGTAGTGGATTTGATGTTAGAATTGGAGTCGACATGGCATGGGAGGAGCGTGAATCATGTCTTAACATATTCCGAACGACAGATCACGGTCGGATCTTAGAAACCTTCACGAATCACGGGCAAAAGACTTGTTGCGCAAGTGAGTCAAACACGTCGGTTCGCATTGTATATGCGAACTGGAGTGGATTCGATGCTCCAATTGGAGTCGTCATGGCATGGGAGGAGTGTTGATCATGTCTTAACATATTCCGGACGAGAAATCGCGATCATATGTCGTAAACCTTCTCGAATTACAAGGCAAAAAACATGTTGCGCAAGTGAGTGAAACACGTCAGTTCGCGTTGTATTTGCGAGCCGTAGTGAATTTTATGTTCCAATTGGAGTCGTCAAGGCATCGGAGGAGCGTAGATCATGTATTAACATATTTTGGACGACAAATCACGGTCAGTTCTCAGAAACCTTCACGAATTACGAGGCAAAAGACTTGTTGCGCAAGTGAGTGAAACACGTCGGTTCGCGTTGTATTTGGGAACCGGAGTGGATTTGATGCTGGAATTGGAGTCGTCAAAGCATGGGAGGAGCGTGGATCATGTCTCAACATATTCTGGATGACACATCACGGTCGGATCTCAGAAACCTTCACGAATTACGAGGCAAAAGACTTGTTGCGCAAGTGAGTGAAACACGTCGGTTCGCGTTGTATTTGCGAACCGGAGTGGATTTGATGCTGGAATTGGAGTCGTCAAGGCATGGGAGGAGCGTGGATCATGTCTTAACATATTCTGGACGACAAATCGTGGTCGGATCTCAGAAATCTTGACTAATTACGAGGCAAAAGAGTTGTTGCGCAAGTGAGTCAAACACGTCGGTTCGCGTTGTATTTGTGAACCGGACTGGATTTGATGTTTTAGTTGGAGTCTTCATGGCATGGGAGGAGCGTGGATCATGTCTTAACATATTCCGGACGACAAATCACGGTCGGATCTCAGAAACCTTCACGAATTACGAGGCAAAAGACTTGTTGCGCAAGTGAGTGAAACACGTCGGTTCGCGTTGTATTTGTGAACCGTAGTGGATTTGATGTTCCAATTGCAGTCGTCAAGGCATGGTGATGAAGAGCATGACACGGAGAGCACTCAAGGATGGAAGACTAACACTCTAAAAGATCCATTGCAAGGAATTGGAGGCCCGATGGCAAGAGCAAGAACCAAAGCGATGAAGGAGGCCCTGAATTGCTTCATACGAGATCTTAAAGAGTTGGAGCCCAACTACATTAAAGAGTCAACCATTAACATGTCCAGCAAGAGCCCAAGAAAGGTGGTCACAATTTTAAAAGCCCAACAAGTTGATGTCCAAGGCCTATGTGGTGTGCATATGGAAGAATTAACTTAAAATGCATGTGAGAAGCTTGTGCCTTTGGAGGATAAGAAAAAGTGACGTTTTGAACAAGCCAATCAGCAACAAATCTGATTTCATTTGATTTTATTTGAGTCTTTATTTTATTTCCTTGTAATAAGGCCATTAGGTCATTAAATGTCATGGATATTTTGTCATACTTTCCCATTTTGATAAGCTGACTTTTCTTCAAGAATGAGTCATCTTCTTACGATGGAATGGTGCAAATCAAGATGCCAATCATCATTAAGGCACCATTATTGGTTTTTCTCTAGAATCTTCCATTATTGCCTATAAATAGGCTTTGCATTGTAATACAATTTCAGACTTGAATGAATTGAGAATTTCGTTTCTCTTGTGTGAGCTTTGCTTGCATCTTTGTATTCTTTTGAGAATACTGGACTTATCAAGGACTGATCATCCTTGTGGTGTCTTGTGGCTAGGGTTGTAAGAGACGACTACTCTTCCTCCCATTGATCATCCCTGTTCTTGTTCCTTGTTCTTATTTTGATTTCTAGCCGATCCGTTCCCCGTTCCCCTCATTCTATCATTTGGCATCAGAGCCCAGTTTGCTAGATTTCAAGTTCTTATTTTTTCATTTATCGTATTGCTTTTGTGTTCTTCATTTCTGTTCCATCCATTTCTTTTGTTCTTTTCATTATGTTTTTTTTTCATTTCCTTTCTGCAGCTCTGATTGTGTTTGTGTGTTTGTATTTTAAAAAAAATCGTGCAAAAAAAGGGGTGTTGAGATTCAAAGAAAAAAGAACAGCAAGAAAAAAAAAGTGCTGCTGAGATTCTGAAAAAAAAACGAAAATTCAAAAGAAGTGTTTGAGTTGCAGGTTTGATCATTGCATGATTGGGTTGATTTGCTATTCATAGAAATCTTCCATTTCAATTCACAAAAAAAAAATCAATTTTTTGTGGTAAAATTCCATTCTCATTCTTCTTGTTTTTCCTTATTCTTCTAGTTTCCTATTTGAACTTTCCATTCTCCCTTCCATTGTTCTCATATTTCCAACCAAATTAATAGTAATAATAATTTCTGACTCTTACAATTTTGGTTAGAAAGATTTCCACAAAATGAAATATTGTCTATTGATTTGTTAAGTTTCAATCCAGAATGCTGTAAGGGGCAAGCTAGAGTGGTAAAAGGCAAGAGTGATTACATCATATAAAAAGCCATACTTGAGCGAAATACGAGTGACCAAAACTTTAGAGTGAAACACGTGAGTTCAGTGGTGAGGTCCTTATTATTATTATCTTTTCTTCTTTTTATCAAACTAACATTTTAGATTGAAGATGAGTGGAGAAGAAACAAACAAAGATGTCTTCAATACTGATCCAAAGTTGTTCATGAAGGATATCCGAGATGAGTTTTGCAAACTCAAGATGGAAATAACAGAGGAAATAGCGGAGTTAAAGGAATCAAAGGCATCCAATAGTGATGAGGAGACACATAGATCACGTTCATCATCCTCAAGAGGCAAAAGAAGGCATGCAAAACGTGATGTAGCTGAACCTGATCCAAAGATAAAGTACCCTACCTTCAAGGGTAACACCAACCCAGATTTGTACCTTGATTGGGAGATGAAATTCGAGCAGATCTTTAGAATGAATGATTGGTCCGAAGAAAAGAAGGTAAAACTAGCTTCTTTTCAATTTTCTGACTTTGCTATTGTTTGGTGGGAAGATTTACAGCTTAAGAGGCGGCTTAAAGGAAAAGGTCCACCTCGTACATGGGAAAAGCTCAAGAAACTCATGAGGAAGAAGTATGTTCCCAGCTACTATTACCAAGAGCTAAATTGAAAGTTGCGGATGTTTACCCAAGGTTCTCTAGCTGTGGATGAATATGTGCACGAGCTTGACCTTCTAAAGATGCGTGCTGGAGTTCAAGAAGGTGAAGAAGCAAGTATGACCAGAATTATTGATGGTTTGCGGGGTGAAATTAGAGACAAAGTGGATATGTACACTTTTGATGATAAGGAAGAGTTGGTGCACAAAGCCATTAAAGTTGAGAAGCGAATAAAAGAAAAGCACTCTAAATCCTCCTCTTCTAGTTGGAAGGACTCTAAATCAACCTCCAGGTGGAAGGACTCTAAGGCTAAGAAGGATGATGTAAAATTTCCACATAAAGCCAAGGAGGAATCCAAGCCTAAAACTGATGGTGGTAAGAAACTTGTTTTTGAAAGTTCATCTAACGATAGGACTGCTTCTATTAAATGTTTTAGGTGTCTTGGCAAGGGGCACATTGCTTCTCAATGTCCCAATAAGAGAGTCATGATTCTCAAGGATAATGGTGAATGTGAAAGTGCTCACTCTAGTGAGGGTGATGATGATATGCCCTCTTTGGAGACTGATTCTGAATTGGAGATCGATGAGGCTGAACCTGTTAAGGGAGAAGTGTTGGTGGCTAGGAGAGCTCTTAACATGCAATTAAAGGAAGATCATGAGCAAGAGTAGCGAGAACTCATCTTTCATACTAGATGCTTTATCAAGAACAAGGTATGTAGCATGGTTATTGATAGTGGTAGTGTCACCAATGTTGCTAGTGCCTTACTTGTTGATAAGTTGGATTTACCTACCATGAAGCATCCAAAACCTTATAAGTTGCAATGGCTGAATGATAGTGCTGAAGCTAAGGTCACTAAACAAGTATTGATTTCTTTTTCAATTGGAAACTACCATACTGAAGTGTTATGTGATGTAGTTCCTATGCTTGCTGGACATCTTTTGCTTGGAAGACCATGGCAATTTGATAGTAGGGCTCATCATGATTGTTACAAAAATTGTTATTCTATCCTTCAATGGGAAAATCATTGTATTGAAACCTCTTGGGCCAAGAGAAGCTTATGAGGACCAAGTGAGGATTGAGCGAGATAGCAAAAAAAGAAATGAATTGAGTGAAAAACAGAGTGTAGAGAAAAAAGAAAATAAAGAAAGGGAAAAGAAAATGAAAGAAAATGAGAAAAAGAAAGAAAAGAAAGAGAGTTTGTTTTCTGGAAAAAGTGAGGTTAAGCGAGCCTTATTGAGTGAGCAAGTCTTGAGGCTTGTGTGTAAGGATGCTTACTTTTCTACTAACGAACTTAACCCCTCTTTGCCTTCTAGTGTTGTGTCTTTATTGCAGGAATTTGGTGATTTATTCCCTCAAGAGATTCCAGATGGACTTCCTCCTTTAAGAGGAATTGAGCATAAGATTGGCTTTGTTCCCGGGGCTTCCCTACCTAATAGACCCGCTTATAGAGCCAATCCTGAAGAAACTAGAGAAATTCAACGTCAAGTAGAGGAGCTTATGAAAAAAGGGCTTCATACGGGAAAGCTTGAGTCCATGTGTTGTTCCAGTACTCCTTGTGCCAAAGAAAGATGGCTCATGGCGTATGTGTGTTGACTGTAGAGCCATCAACAAAATAACAATTAAGTATCGCTATCCAATTCCTAGATTAGATGACATGTTAGATGAGTTGCATGGTGCTGCAATTTTTACTAAAATTGATCTTAGGAGTGGTTATCATCAAATACGCATGAAAGAGGGAGATGAATGGAAAACTGCTTTTAAAACTAAGTTCGGATTGTATGAATGCTTAGTTATGCCCTTTGGGTTAACTAATGCACCTAGTACTTTCATGAGCTTAATGAATCATGTCTTTCGTTCATATATTGGAAAGTTTGTGGTTGTCTACTTTGATGATATACTTGTTTATAGTAGAACATTAGATGACCATGTTGTACACTTGCGTGAGGTGTTTAACACTCTTAAAGAGCTTGTACGCAAACTTTGAAAAATGTTCTTTTTGCATGGATTCTGTTGTGTTTCTTGGATTTGTTCTAGGTGCTCAAGGGATCCGTGTGGATGAAGAAAAGGTGAAAGCAATTAGGGAGTGGCCAACTCCAAAGAATGCTAATGAAGTCAGGAGCTTCCATGGATTAGCAAGTTTCTATAGGAGGTTTGTTAAAGATTTCTCAATTATTGCTGCACCTCTAAATGAACTTGTTAAGAAGCATGTGACATTTAAATGGGGTGAAACACAAGAAAATGCATTTCTAACTTTGAAAGAGAAACTAACCAATGCACCACTATTGTGTTTACCTGACTTTAACAAAGTTTTTGAAGTTGAATGTGATGCTTTTGGAATTTGCATTGGTGCTGTATTGATGCAAGAGACAAAGCCTATAGCTTACTTTAGTGAGAAATTAAGTAGAGCTTCATTGAATTACTCTACCTATGATAAGGAGTTGTATGCTTTGAAAAGAACTTTGGAAAATTGGCAGCATTACCTATGGTAACGTAAGTTCATTACACATTCTGACCATGAGAGTTTGAAGTTTCTAAAGTCTCAAGGTAAGCTTAACAAGAGGCATGCTCGTTGGCTGGAGTTCATTGAGACATTTCCCTATGTGATCAAGCATAAAAAAGGTAAAGAGAATGTTGTTGCTGATGCTCTCTCTAGGAGATATTCTCTTATTACTTCTCTTCATGCTAGATTACTTGGATTTGAATTGTTGAAAGGATTATATGAATATGATTGTGATTTTTGTAAGATTTGGTCTGCTTGTGAGAAGCATGGATTGCAAGATTTTTATAGATGTAATGGATTTCTTTTTCAGAAGGACAAATTGTGCATTCCTAATTGTTCTATGCGTGAATTACTTGTGATTGAAACTCATGGTGGTGGTCTAATGGGTCATTTTGGTGTTGATAAAACTTTAGCTCTTTTGCATGAACACTTTTACTGGCCTAAAATGAGAAAGTATGTTGTGTCTGTTTGTGCAAAGTGTGTGACATGTAAGCATGCTAAGTCTAAGGTTCAAACCCATGGTCTATATTCCCCCTTACCTGTCCCTTCCCAACCTTGGGTTGATATTTCCATGGATTTTGTGCTGGGTTTACCTAGGTCTCAATCTGGAAAGGATAACATATTTGTTGTGGTTGATCGTTTTAGTAAAATGGCTCATTTTATTGCATGTTCTAAAACAAATGATGCTGTGCATGTTGCTGATTTGTTCTTCAAGGAAATTGTTAGATTGCATGGGATGCCTAAAACAATTGTGAGTGATAGAGATGTAAAGTTTCTTAGCCATTTTTGGAGGACTTTATGGAGTAAGCTAGGAACTAAGTTGTTGTTTTCTTCTATGGCACATCCCCAAACGGATGGGCAAACTGAGGTAGTCAATAGAACACTCACTACTTTGTTGCGTGCAATAATTCAAAAGAACTTGAAGAATTGGGTGAATTGTTTGCCTCATATTGAATTTGCATACAATAGGGCTGTTCATTCTTCTACTTCATTCTCTCCATTTGAGATTGTTTATGGCTTTAATCCTTTAACTCCTTTGGATATGCTACCATTGCCCTCTAGTGAACAAACTAACCTAGATGGCAAGAAAAAGGCTGAGTTTGTGCAGGGACTACATGCTAAAGTATGGGCCAACATTGAAAGGAAGAATGAGCAATATGCAAGGCAAGCAAACAAAGGGCGTCGAAAGGTTATCTTTGAGGCTGGAGATTGGGTTTGGATACACTAGAGAAAGGAGAGATTTCTAGATCAACGAAAATCTAAGTTACAACCAAGAGGAGATGGTCCTTTCCGAGTCTTAGAGCGATACAATGATAATGCTTACAAAATAGATCTCCGTAGCTCCTATGGTAATGTTAGTGCTACTTTTAATGTGGCAGATCTAACACCCTTTGATATTGCAGATTCAAGGACGAATCCTTTTGAGCAAGGAGGGAATGATGAAGAGCATGACACAGAGAGCACTCAAGGATGGAAGACTAACACTCTAAAAGATCCTTGCAAGGAATTGGAGGCCCGATGACAAGAGCAAGAACCAAAGTGATGAAGGAGGCCCTGAATTGCTTCATACGAGATCTTAAAGAGTTGGAGCCCAACTACATTAAAGAGTCAACCATTAACATGTCCAGCAAGAGCCCAAGAAAGGTGGTCACAATGTTAAAAGCCCAACAAGATGATGTCCAAGGCCTATGTGGTGTGCATATGGAAGAATTAACTTAAAATGCATGTGAGAAGCATTTGCCTTTGGAGGATAAGAAAAAGTGACGTTTTGAACAAGCCAATCAGCAACAAATCTGATTTCATTTGATTTTATTTGAGTCTTTATTTTATTTCCTTGTAATAAGGCCATTAGGTCATTAAATGTCATGGATATTTTGTCATACTTTCCCATTTTGATAAGCTGACTTTTCTTCAAGAGTGAGTCATCTTCTTAAGATGGAATGGTGCAAATCAAGATGCCAATCATCATTAAGACACCATTATTAGTTTTTCTCTAGAATCTTCCATTATTGCCTATAAATAGGCTTTGCATTGTATTACAATTTCAGACTTGAATGAATTGAGAATTTTGTTTCTCTTGTGTGAGCTTTGCTTGCATCTTTGTATTCTTTTGAGAATATTGGACTTATCAAGGACTGATCATCCTTGTGGTGTCTTGTGGCTAGGGTTGTAAGAGACGAGTACTCTTCCTCCCATTGATCATTCGTGTTCTTGTTCCGTGTTCTTATTTTGATTTCTAGCCGATCCGTTCCCCGTTCCCCTCATTCTATCACATGGGAGGACTGTGGATCATGTATTAACATATTCTGGATAACAAATCGCTGTCGAATCTCAGAAACATTCACGAATTACGAGGCAAAATACTTGTTGCGCAACTTAGTGAAACACGTCAGTTCGCGATGTATTTGCGAATCATAGTGGATTTGATGGTCGAATTGGAGTCATCATGGCATCGGAAGACCATGGATCATGTCTTAACATATTTTGGATAAGAAATCGCGATCGAATATCATAAACCTTCACGAATTAGGAGGCAAAAGGCTTGTTGCGCAATTGAGTGAAACACGTCGTTTCGCATTGTATTTGCGAACGGGAGTGGATTTGATGGTCCAATTGGAGTCGTCATGGCATGGGAGGAGCGTCGATCATGTCTAAACATATTTCGGACGACAAATCCCGTTTGGATCTTAGAAACCTTCACCAATTACGAGGTAAAAGACTTTTGCGCAAGTGAGTGAAACACGTCGGTTCGCGTTGTATTTGCGAACTAGAGTGGATTTGATGGTGGAATTGGAGTCGTTAAGGCATGGGAGGATCGTGGATCATGTCTTAACATACTCCGAATGACAAATCACGATCGGATCTCAGAAACCTTCACGAATTACGAGGCAAAAGACGTGTTGCGCAAGTGAGTGAAACACGTAAGTTCACGTTGTATTTTCGAATCGTAGTGGATTAGATGCTGGAATTGGAGTCTTCAATGAATGGGAGTTGCGTGGATCATGTGTTAACATATTCCAGACGAGAAAACGTGGTCGGATCTCAGAAACCTTTCCGAATTACGAGGCAAATGACTTGTTGCGTAAGTGAGTGAAACACGTCGGTTCTTGTTGTATTTGCGAACCGGAGTGAATTTGATGCTGGAATTGGAGTCGTCAAGGCATGGGAGGACCGTGACTCATGTCTTAACATATTCTGGATGACAAATCACGGTCGGATCTTAGAAACCTTCATGAATTACGAGGCAGAAGACTTGTTGCGCAAGTGAGTGAAACACGTCGGTCCGAGTTGTATGTGCGAATCGGAGTGGATTTGATGCTGGAATTGGAGTCGTCAAGGCGTGGGAGGAGCGTTGATCATGTCTTAACATATTCCGGACGACAAATCGAAGTCGGATCTCATAAACGTTCACAAATTACGAGGCAAAAGACTTGTTGCGCATGTGAGTGAAACACGTCGGTTCGCGTTGTATTTGCGAATCGTAGTGGATTTTATGTTCCAATTGGAGTCGTCAAGGCATGGGAGGAGCGTGGATCATATCTTAGCATATTCTAGAAGACAAATCATGGTCGGATCTCAGAAACCTTCACGAATTACGACGCAAAAGACTTGTTGCGCAAGTGAGTGAAACAAGTCGGTTCGCGTTGTATTTGCGAACCAGAGTGGATTTGATGTTCCAATTAGAGTCGTCATGGCATGGGAGGACCGTGGATCATGTATTAACATATTCCGGACGACAAGTCACGGTCAGATCTTAGAAACCTTCACGAATTACGTGGCAACAGACTTGTTGCGCAAGTGAGTGAAACACGTCAGTTCACGTTGTATTCGTGAACCGGGGTGGATTTGATGCTGGAATTGGAGTCGTCAAGGCATGGGAGGAGCGTGGATCATGTCTTAACACATTCCGGACGACAAATCACGGTCGGATCTCAGAAACCTTCTTGAATTACGAGGCAAAAGACTTGTTGCGCAAGTGAGTGAAGCACGTCGATTCGCGTTGTATTTGCGAACCGGATTGGATTTGATGCTGGAATTGGAGTCGTCAAGCCATGGGAGGAGCGTGGATCATGTCTGAACATATTCCAAATGACAAATCATGGTCGGATCTCAGAAACCTTCACGATTTACGAGGCAAAAGACTTATTGCGCAAGTGAGTGAAACATGTCGGTTCCCGTTGTATTTGTGAACCGTAGTGGATTTGATGCTGGAATTGGAGTCTTCAAGGCATGGGAGTAGCGTGGATCATGTCCTAACATATTTCGGACGAGAAATCGCGGTCGGATCTCAGAAACCATCACGAATTACGAGGCAAAAGACTTCTTGTGCAAGTGAGTGACACACGTCGGTTCGCGTTGTATTTGCTACCCGGAGTGGATTTGATGCTGGAATTGGAGTCATCATGACTTGAGAAGAACGTGGATCATGTCTTAGCATATTGCGGATGACAAATTGTGGTCGGATCTTAAAAAACTTCACGAATTATGAGGCAAAAGACTTGTTGCGCAAGTGAGTGAAACACGTCGTTTCGCGTTGTATTTGCGAACCGGAGTTGATTTGATGCCGGAATTTGAGTCTTCAAGGCATGGGAGAAGCGTGGATCATGTCTTAACATATTCCGGATGACAAATCGTGGTTGGATCTCAGAAATCTTCACAAATTATGAGGCAAAAGACTTGTTGCGCAAGTGAGAGAAACACGTCGATTCACGTTGTATATGTTAACTGGAGTGGATTTGATACGGGAATCGGAGTCGTCAAGGCATGGGAGGAGCGTGCAACATGTCTTAACATATTCCGGACGACAAATGGCGGTCGGATCTTAGAAACCTTCATGAATTACGAGGCAAAAGACTTGTTGCGCAAGTGAGTGAAACACATCGGTTCGCGTTGTATTTCCGAACCGGAGTGGATTTCATACTGCAATTGGAGTCGTCATGGCATGGGAGGACCATGGATCATGTCTGAACATATTGCCGATGAAAAATCGAGGTCGGATAACAAAAACATTAACGAATTTCCATGCAAAATACTTATCGTCCAAGAGTGTGAAACACGTCGGTTTCCGTTGTATTTGCGAACGGGAGTGGATTTGTTGCTCCAATTGGAGTCGTCAAGGCATGGGAGGAGCGTGGATCATGTCTTAACATATTTTGGACGACAAATTGCGGTCGGATTTCAAAAACCTTCATGAATTACGAGGCAAAAGACTTGTTGCGCAATTGAGTGAAACACGTCCGTTCGCATTGTATATACGAACCGGAGTTGATTTGATGCTGGAATCGGAGTCGTCAAGGCATGGGAGGAGCGTGGATCATGTCTTAACATATTCCAGACGACAAGTCGTGGTAGGATCTCAGAAACATTTACGAATTACGAGGCAAAAGACTTGTTGCGCAAGTGAGTGAAACACGTCGGTTCGCGTTGTATTTGCTAACCGGAGTGGATTTGATGGTGGAATTGGAGTCGTCAAGGCAAGGGAGGAGCTTGGATCATGTCTTAACATATTCTGGACCAAAAATCACGGTCGGATTTCAAAAACCTTCACGAATTACGAGGCAAAACACTTCCTGGGCAAGTGAGTGAAACACGTCAGTTCGCGTTGTATTTGCTAACCGGAGTGGACTTGATGCTGCAATTGGAGTCGTCAAGGCATGGGAGGAGTGTGGATCATGTCTTAACTTATTCCGAACGACAAATCGCGCTCGGATCTCAAAAACCTTCACGAATTACGAGGCAAAACACTTGCTGGGCAAGTGAGTGAAACACGTCAGTTCGCGTTGTATTTGCGAACCGGAGTGGATTTGATGCTAGAATTGTAGTCGTCAAGGCATGGGACGAGCATGGATCATGCCTTAACATATTCCGGATGAGAAATCGCGGTTGGATCTTAGAAACCATCACGAATTATGAGGCAAAAGACTTGTTGCGCAAGTGAGTCAAACACGTCAGCGTTGTATTTCCGAACCGTAGTGGATTTGATGGTCCAATTGGAGTTGTCATGGCATGGGAGGAGCGTGGATTACGTCTTAACATATTCCGGACGACAAATCGAGGCCAGATATCAGAAATCATCAAGAATTACGAGGCAAAAGCCTTGTTGCGCAAGTGGGTGAAACACGTCGGATCGCGTTGTATTTGCGAACCAGAGTGGATTTGATGCTGGAATTGGAGTCGTCAAGGCTTGGGAGGACCGTAGATCATGTCTTAACATCTTCCAGACGACAAATCATGGTCGGATCTCAGATACCTTCACGAATTACGAGGCAAAAGGCTTGTTGCGCAAGTGAGTGAAACACGTCGATTCGCGTTGTATTTGTGAACCGAAATGGATTTGATGGTCCAATTGGAGTCGTCAAGGCATGGGAGGAGTGTGGATCATGTCTTAACATATTTCGGACGACAAATCACAGTCGGATATCAGAAACCTTCACGAATTATGAGGCAAAAGACTTGTTGCGCAAGTGAGTCAAACACGTCGGTTCGCGTTGTATTTGCGAACCGGAGTGGATTTGATGTTGGAATTGGAGTCGTCAAGGCATGGGAGGAGTGTGGATCATGTCTTAACATATCCCGGACGAAAAATCGCGGTCAAATCTCAGAAACCTTCACGAATTACGAGGCAAAAGACTTGTTGCGCAAGTGAGTGAAACACGTTGGTTCGTGTTGAAAACATAATTCAAGAAGCACAAGTTTGAACGTGTTGTCGCACAAGTGAGTCAAACGGATCCGTTCGCGTTGTATTGGGAATCCGAGTGGATTTAATGTTCGAATTGGACTCGCGATCGCATGGGAGGTGTGTCAAGTCATGTCTAAACAAATTTTGAAGGGAAACCCGCGATTGAATCTCAACATAATTCAAGAAGCACAAGTTTGAACGTTTTGTCGCACAAGTGAGTTAAACGGATGCCTTCGCGTTGTATTGAGAATCCGAGTGGATCTAATGCTCGAATGGGACTCGTGATGGCATGGGAGGTGTGTAAAGTCTTGTCTAAAAATATTTTGAGGGGAAAACCACGATTGAATCTCAAAAGAATTCAAGAAGCACAAGTTCGAACATGTTGTCGCACAAGGGAGTCAAACGGATGTGTTCGCGTTGTATTGGGAATCCGAGTGGATCTAATGCTCGAATGGGACTCGTGATGGCATGGGAGGTGTGTGAAGTCATGTCTAAAAACATTTTGAGGGGAAAACAACGATTGAATCTCAAAAGAATTCAAGAAGCACAAGTTCGAACGTCTTGTCACATAAGTAAGTCAAACGGATGCGTTCGCGTTGTATTGGGAATCCGAGTGGATCAAATGGTCGAATGGCACTCGTGATGGCATGGGAGGTGTGTGAAGTCATGTCTAAAAACATTTTGAAGGGAAAACCACCATTGAATCTCAACATAATTCAAGAGGCACAAGTTCGACCATGTTGTCGCACAAGTGAGTCAAACGGATGCATTCGCGTTGTATTGGCAATCAGCGTGGATCTAATGCTCGAATGGGACTCGTGATCGCATGGGAGGTGTGTCAATTCATGTCTAAACACATTTTGAAGGGAAAAGCGCGCTTGAATCTCAACATAATTCAAGAGGCACAAGTTCGAACGTGTTGTCGCACAAGTGAGTTAAACGGATGCGTTCGCGTTGTATTGGGAGTCCGAGTGGATCTAATGCTCGAATGGGACTCGTGATGGCATGGGAGATGTGTGAAGTCATGTCTAAAAAAATTTTGAAGGGAAAACCACGATTCAATATCAAAAGAATTCAAGAAGCACAAGTTCGAACGTTTTGTCGCACAAGTGAGTCAAACGAATGTGCTCGCGTTGTATTGGGAGTCCGAGTAGATCTAATGGTCGAATGGGACTCGTGATTGCATGGGAGGTGTGTCAAGTCATGTCTGAACACATTTCGAAGGGAAAAGTACGATTGAATCTCAAGAGAATTCAAGAATCACATGTTCGACCGTGTTGTCGCACAACTGAGTCAAACGGATGTGTTCGCGTTGTATTGGGAATCCGAGTGGATCTAATTCTCGAATGGGACTCGTGATCGCATGGGAGGTGTGTCAAGTCATGTATAAAAACATTTTGAAGGGAAAACCGCGATTGAATCTCAACATAATTCAAGAACCATAAGTTCAAACGTTTTGTCGCACAAATGAGTCAAACGGATGCGGTCGCATTGTTTTGTGAATGCGAGTGGATCTAATGCTCGAATGTGACTCGTGATCGCATGGGAGGTGTTTCAAGTCATGTGTAAAAACATTTTGAACGGAAAATGACGATTAAATCTCAAAAGAATTAAAGAAGCACAAGTTCGAACGTGTTGTCGCACACGTGAGTCAAACGGATGCGTTCGCGTTGTATTGGGAATCCGAGTGGATTTAATGGTCGAATTGGACTCGTGATCACATGGGAGGTGTGTCATGTCATGTCTAAACACATTTTGAAGGGAAAGGCGCGATTGAATCTCAAAAGAATTCAAGAGGCACAAGTTCGAACGTGTTGTCGCACAAGTGAATCAAACGGATGCGTTCGCGTTGTATTGGGAATCGAAGTGGATCTAATGCTCGAATGAGACTCGTGATCGCATGGGAGGTGTGTCAAATCATGTCTTAACACATTTTGAAGCGAAAAGTGCGATTGAATCTAAACATAATTCAAGAGGCACAAGTTCGATCATGTTGTCGCACAAGTGAGTCAAACGGATGCATTCGGGTTATATTGGGAATCGGAGTGGATCTAATGCTTGAATGGGACTCGTGATCGCATGGGAGGTGTGTCAAATCATGTCTAAACATATTTTTATGGGAAAAGCGCGATTGAATTTCAACATAATTCAAGAGGCAGAAGTTCGAACGTGTTGTCGCACAAGTGAATCAAATGGATGTGTTCGCGTTGTATTGGGAATTCGAGTGGATCTAATGCTCGAATGGGACTCGTGATGGCATGGGAGGTGTGTGAAGTCATGTCTAAAAACATTTTCAAGGGAAAACCACGATTGAATCTCAAAAGAATTCAAGAACCACAAGTTCAAACGTTTTGTCGCACAAGCGAGTCAAACCGATGCGTTCGCGTTGTATTGGGAATCCGAGTGGATTTAATGGTCGAATTGGACTCGTGATCACATGGGAGGTGTGCTGATGCGGAACCCCAAGGTTATAAAGAACCCGAAACCCCGAACACACAATATGGACAGAACAAGAAGACGGAAACAAACCCCCAACCTATTGAACCCCCAATTGACAATGCAAATGGAAACGCAAATAATCGGTTGATAAAAAAGCAAGAATGAATTCGCCACAAAGTGATTTCCTTGATAAGAATATTTTTTGTTGCAATAGAAGAAGATAAGAACCTCTCCTATGGATTCTTCTTTCAGCCAAGAAGATGAAGAAAAGCTCAAAGCTTTCTATTAAAATTCCAAATCAAATCTCCATTAAAAAAGAGTTAAAGGAGTATTTATACTCCAAGAAAGAAAACCCTAGAATCTTAAAGCAAGTAAAATCCTAATTAACTAATGGGCTAACCTAACATAACATAAACTAAAGCCCAAACACAAAAGACAATGTTTAAAATAAAACCATTGGGTCTTTCTAACAATCATACTTAAGCCCAATTGAATTAAAACATTAAATCTAAAATTAGAGTCTTAAAATACTAATGGACTTTAAATAAAAAGCCTAAATATAATGATTTTCGCACAAAAATATAACCCAAATTTTAATAAGCCTTTGAAGCCCAAAATAAGAAGATTTAGGCTTAAATAAGTCTTCACATGTATAGTAGTTGGGCCAAGCTCTCCAAATTGATGATTCCAAGCCCAATACATGTTGTATAGCTTCATTTTTAGCCCACTTGGTGCAATTGACGTTTTCAGAAATAATTTAAGGGCATATTTCTATTTGATTTGTCCAAGTTTCTTCCTTAAACTCCTTCAATGATTCCATGATTACGCTAGCTCTAGAAGCACCTCCTCTGCTCGTATCATGTGTCAAGTCATGTCTAAACACATTTTGAAGGGAAAACCGTGATTGAATCTCAACATAATTCAAGAAGCAAAAGTTCGAACGTTTTGTCGCACAAGTGAGTCAAACGGATGTGTTCGCGTTGTATTGGGAATCGGAGTGGATCTAACGCTCGAATGGGACTCGTTATCGCATGGGAGGTGTGTCAAATCATGTCTGAACACATTTTTAAGGGGAAAGCGGGATTGAACCTCAACAAAATTCAAGAAGCACAAGTTCGAACGTGTTGTCGCACAAGTGAGTCAAACGGATGCGTTCGTGTTGTATTGGGAATTGGAGTGGATCTAATGCTCGAATGGGACTCTTGATCGCATGGGAGGTGTGTTAAATCATGTCTAAACACATTTTGAAGGGAAAAGAGCGATTGAATCTCAACACATTTTGAAGGGAAAACCGCGATTGAATCTCAACATGCTCGAACGTGTTGTCGCACAAGTGAGTCAAACGGATGCGTTCGCGTTGTATTGGGAATCCAAGTGGATCTAATGCTCGAAGGGGACTCGTGATCGCATGGGAGGTTTGTCAAGTCATGTGTAAAAACATTTTGAAGGGAAAACGACGATTAAATCTCAAAAGAATTCAAGAAGCACAAGTTCGAACGTGTTGTCGCACAAGTGAGTCAAACGGATGCGTTCGCGTTGTATTGGGAATCGGAGTGGATCTAATGCTCGAATGAGACTCGTGATCACATGGGAGGTGTGTCAAATCATGTCTAAATACATTTTTATGGGAAATTGCGATTGAATCTAAACATAATTCAAGAGGCACAAGTTCGAATGTGTTGTCGCAGAAGTGAGTCAAATGGATGCGTTCGGGTTGTATTGGGAATCAGAGTGGATCTAATGCTCGAATGGGACTCGTGATCGCATGGGAGGTGTGTCAAATCATGTCTAAACAAATTTTGATCGGAAAATCGCGATTGAATCTCAATATAATTCAAGAGGCACAAGTTTGAACGTGTTGTCGCGGAAGTGAGTCAAACGGACGCGTTCGCGTTGTATTGGGAATCCGAGTGGATCTAATGATACGAGCACATAAGGCATGAGGTGTGAAGGCATGAAGGAAGAGTTGAGTTTACCTCCAGGACCAATTACAAGATCAAGAGCTAAGAACTTCAAGTAATCACTCCAAAGTTATGTGGGAAAATTATTGGAGCATATGGAGGATCAAGACTCCATCAAGGCACAAGAGATCATACATACTCAATTGGGTGTCAATGCTTCCAAGAAGCCCAATATGTATTTAGTTAATTATCTTACGGCTGAAAACGTGTAGTTCATTTGATTATGTGTGACTTTGGGGCCTATGTTATTTTAGTGGACTATTTTATTTTATCATAGTAGATTTAATCTTTTTATTATGGGCTTAAGTATGAGTTGTTAGAATGGCCCATTAGTTTATTTTAGATATTAACTTTTGTTTGGGCTTTAGTAGATGGAATGTTTGTAGAGCCCATTTGCAACTTAGGGTTTCCTATCTCATTGAGTATAAATACTCCTTTAAACACTTTTGTATTCAGATTGAAGTTTGGAATTTTAATAGAAAGCTTTGTGCTTTTTCTTCTTCTTGGCTGAAAGAAGAGTCCATAGGAGAGGGTAGCTTATCTTCTTCTATTGCATCAAGAATTTATTCTTATCAAGGTAATCTCTTGTGGCGAATTCATTCTTGATTTTAAATCAATCGATTATTTGCGTTTTCATTTGCATTGTCAATTGGGGGTTCAATAGGTTGGGGGTTTGTTTCCATCTTCTTGTTCTGACCTTATTGTGTGTTCAGGGTTTCGGGTTCTTTATAACCTTGGGGTTCCGCATCATTTGGTATCAGAGCCTGGTTGGGATTAATTCTTATTTATCTCTTTTTTTATTCTGTTCTTGTGTTCTTAATTTTTAAAAAAATTGATCTGAATCCGTATCAATTTTGCTTTTCATTCCGGTTTGTGTGTTCTGAAATTTCAGAACGTCAATTTTCTTGGGGTGTTTTCAACCACGTTTTCATTGAGTTATGCAACGTGTAGTAGGTCGTTTTTAGGTTTCGCAATCTCATCTTTCATCTCGGTTTGGAATCGCATGAATCTGAGTTCTCGTCGTGAAGTTATACCTAGTTTTACAAAGAACGTTTCTGCAATTTCTGTGCTGTAGTTGCTTATTTCATTGTTTTTTATTCTGGAAATTTTATTTTCTGGGTATTTTGACTTTGTTTCATATATTCACAAAGAAAAAAAAGAGAAAAAAAAATTCTGAAAAAAAAAGTGAAAAAAAAGAAAAGAAAAAGAGGACAAAGTCCCAAATTGTGAATTGCAAAGTTCTTGAATTATCCATCTTGCTTGGAAAGGAATTTGATTCAAATTGGATGACTTATATTCTGAATTGGGAAGGGAACTTGTTTTCCATTGTTTGCTTGCTTTTGTTTAGATGTTTATCATCGAATTGGGGTTTCCCTTTGAGAGATTTCCAATTCTGCATTTTTGCATTGGTTTTGTCTTTTCTTTCTACTCTACGTTTCTAATTTTTTTTGCATGCTGTATTTTTGCCTCTATTACGTTATAATTAAAAAATTGTTTCTTGTTAATTGATATTAATCCGAGTGACATACTTTCCTTCCCCGTGTGTGCTCAATTTCTGTTTATTTTGATTCGGTCTATTTGCCTCTAGATTTGAAGTGTGCTTTCTTTGTTTATGTTTTCATTGCTTTTCTATTTGCTCAAGTGTTTTTTTTATCATATTTGAGAATTAATTCTAAAGGTCAATTGAGGACAGAGGGCTTGAGTGGTAAAAGGCTAGAGTGTTGTGAGCTTAAAAGAGGGAAAAAGCCATTACTTGGGTGAAACACGAGTGGAGAGCTATCTTAGAGTGAAACACGTGAGGAAGATAAGATTCTGAGAGAAGTTTTTTACTAACCTTTTTTTTCTTGCAGTTATTATTACAATATGGCTCATAGGGATGGTGTAAATTCTAAAAGTGAAGTGCCCATAGATCCAAAGTTGTTTTACAAGGCGATGATGAATGAGTTTCAAAGATTGAGGACTGAAATGACTGAAATGACAGATATGAGGGAACAAATTGTTGAACAATCTAGAAGTCGTTCTAGAGAATCAAGGAGGAATAAGGAGAGGAGAAGAAGGGTTGCTCATGATGAGGAGGATGACGAAGGTAGTGGAAGTGTTGGTAGGAGAAGAGAAGGTTGAAGAGGTTGACAAAGGCAAAGGGAGGAGTACATCAATACAACAAGGTAATTCTGAACCATCTTTTAAACAATCTAAACATAGAGATATAAGGTGCTTTAAATGTCAAGGGCGTGGCCATATTTCATCTGATTGTCCCAATAGAAAGACCATGCTTATTAGAGGAGATGAAATTGTTTCTGAATTTGAACATGATAATGATTCTGATAGTAGTCACCCTAGCGTGCCTTCTTTAGAAGATTGTTCTGATATTGATGATAATGTTGTATTTGCTGAGCGGGGTGAATCATTAGTTACTTGGCGTGCATTAAACTTAAATGTTAAAGAAAAGAGCCTAGAGCAAAGGGAAAATATTTTCCACACAAAGTGCTTGGTAAGTGGAAAAGTTTGTAGCATGATCATTGATGGGGGAAGCTGCACTAATGTAGCTAGTGCATACATGGTAGACAAGCTAGAGCTGAGGTGTGAAAAGCATCCTAATCCATATCGGCTACAATGGCTAAATGATAGTGGTGAGGTCAAAGTGACTAAACAGGTTGTTGTGCCATTTTCTATTGGCAAGTATGTTGATGAAGTTCGGTGTGATGTGGTACCTATGCAAGCTGGGCATCTTTTGTTGGGAAGGCCATGGCAATTTGATAGAAAGGTGAATCATGATGGCTTTACAAACAGGTACACATTTGAGATGAATGGGCGCAAGATCACACTTGCTCCTATGACACCATCTGAGATCTACCAAGACCAACTCAAAGCAAAGATTTCGTCCAATGAGGGTAAGGGTAGTGAGGATACAAAAAGAAAAGAGATAAAAGAGGCCATGAGTGAAAAAAAATATAGAAAAAGGCCCAAAGGTTAGTGACAAGAAAGAAAAGAGTGTCAAAATCGAGGAAAAAGAAAATGAGAAGAGTAAAAAAGTGAAGAAGCAAGTGTGCTTTTATGCAAAAGAGAGAGAGTTGAAGAGTGCTTACATAGGCAAGAGAGCTTTAATCTTGATTCATTTTAAGGAAAATTTCTTTACAAACACTAACCTTGATTCAAATTTGCCTAGTGTGTTTGTGACTTTATTGCAGGATTATGGAGATGTGTTTCCAGAAGAGGTACCCCACTGGTTACCTCCTATTCGAGGGATTGAGCATCAAATTGATTTTGTTCCTGGAGCACAAATTCCCAATAGACCTGCTTACCGAAGCAACCCAGAGGAGACAAACGAGTTGCAAAGGCAAGTAGATGAATTGTTGGCAAATGGGTACGTGAAGGAGAGCATGAGTCCTTGTGTTGTACCGGTTCTTTTAGTGCCAAAGAAAGATGGGACATGGAGGATGTGCGTGGATTGTAGGGCAGTCAACAAAATCACTGTAAAGTATCGACATCCTATTCATAGATTAGATGATATGCTAGATGAGTTGCATGGTGCATGTTTGTTTTCTAAAATTGATTTAAAAAGTGGCTATCATCAAATTAGGATGAAAGAAGGAGATGAATGGAAAACTGCATCCAAGACAAAATATGGTTTGTATGAGTGGTTAGTGGTGCCTTTTGGGCTATCTAATGCACCTAGTACCTTTATGCGATTAATGAATCATGTCTTGCGTGAGTTTCTTGGAAAATTTGTGGTTGTGTATTTTGATGATATTTTGATTTACAGTAATTGCTTAGATGATCATATCTTGCATGTTAGGACTGTTTTGGATGTGCTTAGGAAAGAAAAGTTGTATGGAAATCTTAAGAAGTGTGCTTTTTGTGTAGATAAAGTTTCTTTTTTAGGTTTTGTTGTTAGCTCTAAAGGGGTTGATGTTGATTCTAAGAAGGTGAAGGCTATCCAGGAATGACCAACACCTAAGTCTGATAGTGAGGTAAGGAGCTTCCATGGTTTGGCAAGTTTCTATAGGCGATTCATAAGAGATTTCTCTACTATCGCCGCCCCACTAAATGAAGTTGTTAAAAAGAATGTTGGATTCAAATGGGATAAAGAACAGCAAAATGCATTTAGCACGTTGAAAGATAAGTTATGTTCTGCACCTATTTTGCGTTTACCTGATTTTTTTAAGACTTTTGAAATTGAATGTGATGCTTTTGAGATTGGTATAGGGGCTGTTTTGATGCAGGAAAATCGACCCATAGCATATTTTAGTGAGAAATTGAGTGGATCAATTCTGAATTATTCCACTTATGACAAAGAGTTCTATGCTTTGATAAGGGCTCTTGAAGTATGGGAACATTACTTGCTGCCTAAGGAGTTTGTCATACATAGTGATCACCAATCACTAAGGTACTTAAAGGGGCAAGGGAAGTTGAGCAAGAGACATGCAAAATGGGTTGAGTATCTAGAATCATTTCCCTATGTGATCAAATACAAGCAAGGTAAGGACAATGTAGTGGCTGATGCACTTTCAAGAAGGTATGCTTTAATTTCTATGCTTAGCTCTAAATTACTTGGATTTGAGCATTTGAAAGAATTGTATGTCCATGATTCTGATTTTGCTGATTTGTATCATGCTTGTGAACATGCTGCATTTAACAAGTTTTATAGGCATGATGGATTCTTGTTTAAGAACAAACAATTGTGCATTCCTATATGTTCTGTTAGAGAAATACTTGTGAGAGAAGCGCATAATGGAGGGTTAATAGGGCATTTTGGTGTGCAAAAGACTTTAGACATGCTTAATGAACATTTTTATTGGCCAAACAAGAGAAAAGATGTTGAGAAGATTTGTGCCAAGTGTATTGCATGCAAACAGGCTGAGTTTAAGTCGATGCCTCATGGTTTGTATACACATTTACCTGTTCCTACTGAACCTTGGACTAACATATTTATGGATTTTGTGTTAGGTTTGCCTCAAACCAAAGAAGGTAGAGATAGCATATTTGTTGTTGTGGACAGATTTAGTAAAATGGCTCATTTCATTGCTTGCCATAAAACAGATGATGCAACAAACATTGCTGATCTTTTCTTTAGAGAAGTGGTTAGGCTCCATGGTGTGCCAAAAACCATTATTTCAGATAGAGATGCTAAGTTCCTTAGTCATTTTTGGAGAGTGTTGTGGGGAAAGTTATGTACTAAACTTTTGTTTTCAACTACATGTCACCCACAAACTGATGGCTAAACTGAGGTTGTAAATAGGACTTTAGGAACTATGTTGCGTGCAATAGTGGGAAAGAATCTAAAAACTTGGGAGGATTGTTTGCCATTCATTGAGTTTGCATATAATCGTGCTGTACATTCTTCCACAGGTTTTTGACCATTTGAAATTGTGTATGGTTTTAATCCACTAACTGTGTTAGATCTGATGCCTTTACCTTTGACTAAAATTGCTAGCATAGATGGAAAGAAGATGGTTGAAGTGGTTAAAGCAATACATGAAAAAGCACGTGAACATATTGAAAAGAAGAATCGCATATATGCTCAAAAGGCCAATAAAGGTCGAAAGCAGGTTATATTTGAACCTGGAGATTGGGTTTGGGTGCATATGCGAAAGGAGAGGTTCCTGCAGGAAAGAAGATCAAAGCTTGATGCAAGGGGTGATGGACCATTCCAAGTGCTGGAGCGTATCAACAACAATGCTTACAAAATCGACTTGCCTGGTGAGTATAATGTTAGTGCCACTTTCAATGTTTCTGATCTCTCTTCTTTTGACTTTGATTCAGATTTGAGGACGAATCCTTTCGAGGAAGGAGGGAATGATGCGAGCACAGAAGGCATGAGGCGTGAAGGCATGAAGGAAGAGCTGAGTTTACCTCCAGGACCAATTACAAGATCAAGAGCTAAGAAGTTCAAGGAATCACTCCAAATTTATGTGGGAAAATTATTGGAGCATATGGAGGATCAAGACTCCATCAAGGCACAAGAGATCATACATACTCAATTGGGTGTCAATGCTTCTAACAAGCCCAATATGTATTTAGTTAATTATCTTGCGGCTGAAAACGTTTAGTTGATTAGATTAAGTGTGACTTTGGGGCCTATGTTATTTTAGTGGACTATTTTATTTTGTCATAGTAGATATAATCTTTTTATTATGGGCTTAAGTATGAGTTGTTAGAATGGCCCATTAGTTTATTTTAGATATTAACTTTGGTTTGGGCTTTAGTAGATGGAATGTTTGTAGAGCCCATTTGCAATTTAGGGTTTCCTATCTCATGGAGTATAAATACTCCTTTAAACACTTTTGTATTCAGATTGGAGTTTGGAATTTTAATAGAAAGCTTTGTGCTTTTTCTTCTTCTTGGCTGAAAGAAGAGTCCATAGGAGAGGGTAGCTTATCTTCTTCTATTGCATCAAGAATTTATTCTTATCAAGGTAATCTCTTGTGGCAAATTCATTCTTGATTTTAAATCAACCGATTATTTGCGTTTCCATTTGAAATGTCAATTGGGGTTTCAATAGGATGGGGGTTTGTTTCCGTCTTCTTGTTCTGACCTTCTTGTGTGTTCGGGGTTTCGGGTTCTTTATAACCTTGGGGTTCCACATCATCTAATGCTCTAATGGGACTCGTGATCGCATGGGCGGTGTGTGAAGTCATGTCTAAAAATATTTTGAAGGGAAAACCACGATTGAATCTCAAAAGAATTCAAGAAGCACAAGTTCGAATGTGGTGTCGCACAAGTGAGTCAAACGGATGCGTTCGCGTTGTATTGGGAATCCGAGTGGATCTAATGCTCGAATGGGACTCTTGATCACATGGGAGGTGTGTCAAGTCATATCTAAACACATTTTGAAGGGAAAACCGCAATTGAATCTCATCATAATTCAAGAAGCACAAGTTCGAACGTCTTGTTGCACAAGTGAGTCAACCAGATGCGTTCGCGTTGTATTGCGAATCAGAGTCGATCTAATGCTCGAATGGGACTCGGGATCGCATGGGAGGTGTGTCAAGTCATGTCTACACACATTTTGAAGGGAAAACCGCGATTGAATCTCAACATAATTCAAGAGTCACAAATTCGATCGTGTTGTCGCACAAGGGAGTGAAACGGATGCGATCGCGTTGTATTGGGAATCTGAGTGGATTTAATGGTCGAATGGGATTCGGGATCGACAGGGAGGTGTTTCAAGTCATGTATGAACATATTTTCAAGGGAGAAGCACGATTGAATCTTAAAAGCTTTCAAGAAGGACAAGTACGAACGTGTTGTTGCACAAGTGAGTCAAACGGATGCGTTCGCGTTGTATTGGGATTCTGAAAGGATCTGATGCTCGAATGAGATTCGTGATCGGATGGGAGGTTTGTCAAGCCATGTATGAACACATTTTGAAGGGAAAAGTGCGATTGAACCTCAACATAATTCAAGAGGCACAAGTTTGAACATGTTGTCGCACAAGTGAGTCAAACGGATGCGTTCGCGTTGTCTTGGAAATCCGAGTGGATCTAAATCTTGAATGGCACTCGTGATGACAAGGGAGGTGTGTGAAGTCATGTCTAAAAACATTTTGAAGGGAAAACCATGATTGAATCTCAAAAGAATTCAAGAAGCACAAGTTCGAACGTGTTGTCGCACAAGTGAGTCAAACGGATGCGTCCGCGTTGTATTGGGAATCCGGGTGGATTTAATGGTCGAATTCGACTCGTGATCGCATGGGAGGTGTGTCTTGTCATGTCTAAACACATTTGAAGGGAAAAGCGCGATTGAACCTCAACATAATTTAAGAGGCACAAGTTCGAACGTGTTGTCGCACTAGTGAGTCAAACGGATACGTTCCCGTTGTATTGGGAATCGGAGTGGATCTAATGCTCGAATGAGACTCGTGATTGCATGGGAGGTGTGTCAAATCATGTCTTAACACATTTTGAAGGGAAAAGCGCGATTGAATCTCAACAAAATTCAAGAGGCACAAGCTCGAACATGTTGTCGCACAAGTGAGTCAAACGAATGCGTTCGGGTTGTATTGAGAATCAGAGTGGATCTAATGCTCGAATGGAACTCGTGATCGCATGGGATGTGTGTCAAATCATGTCTAAACACATTTTGATGGGAAAATTGCGATTGAATCTCAACATAATTCAAGAGGCACAAGGTCGAACGTGTTGTCGCAGAAGTGTGTCAAACGGATGCGTTCGAGTTGTATTGGGAATCCGAGGGGATCTAATGCTCGAATGGGACTCGTGATGGCATGGGCAGTGTATGAAGTCATGTCTAAAAGCATTTTGAAGGGAAAACCACAATTGAATATCAAAAGAATTCAAGAAGCACAAGTTCGAATGTGTTGTCGCACAAGTGAGTCAAACGGATGCGTTCGCGTTTTATTGGGAATCCGGGAGGATCTAATGCTCGAATGGGAATCGTGATCGCATGGGAGGTGTGTCAAGTCTTGTCTAATAACATTTTGAAGGGAAAACCGGGATTGAATCTCAAAAGAATTCAAGAAGCACAAGTTCGAACGTGTTGTCGCAGAACTGAGTCAAATGGATGCGTTAGGGTTGTGTTGGGAAACAGAGTGGATTTAATGGTCGAATGGGACTCGTGATCGCATGGGAGGTGTGTCAATACATATCCAAACACATTTTGAAGGGAAAAGAGCGATTAAATCTCAACATAATTCAAGAGGCACAAGTTCGAACGTTTTGTCGCTCAAGTGAGGCAAACGGATGCGTTCGCGTTGTATTTGGAATCCGAGTGGATTTAATGCTTGAATGGCACTCGTGATGGCATGGGAGGTGTATGAAGTCATGTCTAAAAGAATTCAAGAATTCAAGAAGCACAAGTTCGAACGTGTTGTCGCACAAGTGAGTCAAACGGATGCGTTCGCGTTCTATTCCAAATCCGGGTGCATTTAATGGTCGAATTGGACTCGTGATCGCATGGGAGGTGTGTCTTTCCATTTCTAAACACATTTGAAGGGAAAAGCGCGATTGAATCTCAACATAATTCAAGAGGCACAAGTTCGAACGTGTTGTCGCCCTAGTGAGTCAAACGGATGCGTTCGCGTTGTAAAGGGAATCAGAGTGGATCTAATGCTCGAATGAGACTCGTGATCGCATGGGAGGTGTGTCAAATCATGTCTAAAAACATTTTGAAGGGAAAACCACGATTGAATCCGAAAAGAATTCAAGAAGCACAAGTTCGAACATTTTGTTGCACAAGTGAGTCAAACGGATACGTTCGTGTATTGGGAATACGAGTGGATCTAATGCTCGAATGGCACTCGTGATGGCATGGGAGGTGTGTGAAGTCATGTCTAAAAACATTTTGAAGGGAAAACCACGATTGAATCTCAAAAGAATTCAAGAAGCACAAGTTTGAACGTGTTCTCGCACAAGTAAGTCAAACGGATGCGTTCGCATTCTATTGGGAATCCGAGTGGATCTAATGCTCGAATGGGACTCGTGATCCGCATGGGAGGTGCGTCAAATCATGTCTTAACACATTTTGAAGGGAAAACCGCGATTGAATCTCAACATAATTCAAGAGGCACAAGTACGAACGTGTTGTCGCACAAGTGAGTCAAACAGATGCGTTCGCGTTGTGTTGGGATTCGGAAAGGATCTAATGCTCGAATGAGATTCGTGATCGGTTGGGAGGCTTGTCAAGCCATGTGTGAACACATTTTGAGGGGAAAAGTGCGATTGAACCTCAACATAATTCAAGAAAGACAAGTTCGAACGTGTTGTTGCACAAGTGAGTCAAACGGATGCGTTCACGTTGTATTGGGAATCTGAGTGGATCTAATTCTCGAATGAGACTCATGATCGCATGGGAGGTGTGTCAAATCATGTCTAAAAAAATTTTGAACGAAAAACCACGATTGAATCTCAAAAGAATCCAAGAAGCACAAGTTCAAACGTGTTATCGCAGAAGTGAGTCAAACGGATGCGTTCACGTTGTATTGGGAATCCAAGTGGATTTAATGGCCGAATTGGACTCTTGATCGCATGGGAGGTGTGTCAAGTCATGTCTAAACACATTTTGAAGGCAAAACCGCGGTTGAATCTCAACATAATTCAAGAGGCACAAGTTCGAACGTGTTGTCACACAAGTGAGTCAAATGGATGCGTTCGCTTTCTATTGGGAATCCCAGTGGATTTAATGGTCGAATTGGACTCGTGATCGCATGGGAGGTGTGTCAACTCATATCTAAACACATTTTGAGGGAAAAATAGCGATTGAATCTCAGCATAATTCAAGAGGCACAAGTTTGAACGTGTTGTCGCACAAGTGAGTCAAACGGATGCGTTCGCGTTGTATTGCGAATCGGAGTGGATATAATGCTCGAATGGGACTCGTGATCGCATGGGAGCTGTGTCAAGTCATGTATAAACACATTTTGACGGGAAAATCGCAATTGAATCTCAACATAATTCCAGAGGCATAAGTTCGAACATGTTGACGCACAAGTCAGTCAAACGGATGAGGTCGCGTTGTATTGGGAATCCGAGTGGATTTAATGGTCGAATTGGACTCGTGATCGCATGAGAGGTGTGTCAAGTCATGTCTAAACACATTTTGAAGGGAAAACCGCGATTGAATCTCAACATAATTAAAGAGGCCCAAGTTCGAACGTGTTGTCGCACAAGTGAGTCAAACGGATGCGTTCGCGTTGTATTGGGAATCGAAGTGGATCTAATGCTCGAATAACACTCGTGATCGCATGGGAGGTGTGTCAAATCATGTCTAAAAAAATTTTGAATGGAACACCACGATTGAATCTCAAAAGAATCCAAGAAGCACAAGTTCAAACGTGTTGTCGCACAAGTGAGTCAAACGGATGCGTTCGCGTTGTATTGCGAATCGGAGTGGATATAATGCTCGATTGGGACTCGTGATTGCATGGGAGGTGTGTCAAGTCATGTCTAAACACATTTTGAAGGGAAAACCGCGATTGAATCTCATCATAATTCAAGAAGCACAAGTTCGAACATGTTGTTGCACAAGTGAGTCAAACGGATGCGTTCGAGTTGTATTGCGAATCGGAGTCGATCTAATGCTCGAATGGGACTCGTGATCCCATGGGAGGTGTGTCAAATTATGTCTAAACACATTTTGAAGGTAAATGCGCGATTGAATCTCAACATAATTCAAGAGGCACAAGTTGGAACGTGTTGTCGCACAAGTGAGTCAAATGGATGCGTTCGCGTTGTATTGGGAATCGGAGTGGATCTAATGCTCGAATGGGACTCGTGATCGCATGGGAGGTGTGTCAAGTCATGTTTAAACAAATTTTGAAGGAAAACCGCGATTGAATCTCAACATAATTCAAGAATCACAAGATCGAACGTGTTGTCGCACATGTTAGTCAAACGGATGCGTTCGTGTTGTATTGGGAATCCGAGTGGATTTAATGGACGAATTGGACTCGTGATTGCATGGGAGGTGTGTCAAGTCATGTCTAAACACATTTTGAAGGGAAAACCGCGATTGAATCTCAACATAATTAAAGAGGCCCAAGTTCGAACGTGTTGTCGCACAAGTGAGTCAAACGGATGCGTTCGCGTTGTATTGGGAATCGAAGTGGATCTAATGCTCGAATAACACTCGTGATCGCATGGGAGGTGTGTCAAATCATGTCTAAAAAAATTTTCAATGGAAAACCGCGATTGATTCTCAAAAGAATCCAAGAAGCACATGATCAAATGTGTTGTCGCACAAGTGGGTTAAACGGTTGCGTTCATGTTGTATTGGGAATCGAAGTGGATTCAATTGTCGAATGGGACTCGTGATCACTTGGGCAGTGTGTCAAGTCATGTACAAATACATTTTGAGGGGAAAACTGCAATTGAATCTCATCATAATTCAAGAAGCACAAGTTCGAACATGTTGTTGCACAAGTGAGTCAAACGGATGCGTTCGAGTTGTATTGCGAATCGGAGTCGATCTAATGCTCGAATGGGACTCGTGATCCCATGGGAGGTGTGTCAAATTATGTTTAAACACATTTTGAAGGTAAATGCGCGATTGAATCTCAACATAATTCAAGAGGCACAAGTTGGAACGTGTTGTCGCACAAGTGAGTCAAATGGATGCGTTCGCGTTATATTGGGAATCGGAGTGGATCTAATGCTCGAATGGGACTCTTGATCGCATGGGAGGTGTGTCGAATCATGTCTTAACACATTTTGAAGGGAAATGCACGATTGAATCTCAACATAATTCAAGAGGCACAAGTTCGAACGTGTTGTCGCACAAGTGAGTCAAACGGATGCGTTCGCATTGTATTAGGAATCCGAGTGGATCTAATGCTCGAATGGGAGGTGTGTCAAGTCATGTCTAAACACATATTGAAGGGAAAACCGCGATTGAATCTCAACATAATTCTAGAAGAACAAGTTCGAACGTGTTGTCGCACAAGTGAGTCAAACGGATGCGTTCGCGTTGTATTGGGAATCGGAGTGGATCTAATGCTCGAATGGGACTCGTGATCGCATGGGAGGTGTGTCAAATCATGTCTAAAAGAATTTTGAAGGTAAAACCACGATTGAATCTCAACATAGTTCTAGAAGAACAATTTCCCAACATGTACAAGTGAGTCAAACGGACGCGTTCGCGTTGTATTGGGAATTCGAGTGGCTCTAATGTTCGAATGGGAATCGTGATCGCATGGGAGGTGTGTCAAGTCATGTCTAAAAACATTTGAAGTGAAAACCACGATTGAATCTCAACACAGTTCAAGAAGCACAAGTTCGAACGTGTTGTCGCACAAGTGAGTCAAACGGATGCGTTCGCGTTATTGGGAATCCGAGGGGATCTAATGCTCGAATGGCACTTGTGATCGCATGGGAGGTGTGTCAAATCATGTCTAAACACATTTTGAAATGAAAAGCGCGATTGAATCTTAACCTAATTCAAGAGGCACAAGTTCGAACGTGTAGTTGCACAAGTGAGTCAAACGGATGTGTTCGCGTTGTATTGGGAGTCCAAGTGGATCTAATGCTCGAATGGCACTCGTGATCGCATGGGAGGTATGTCAAGTCATGCCTAAACACATATTGAAGGGAAAACCGTGTTACTAGCCTTTCTTACCCGAGTTCATTTAAAATTTTACCAAGTTAATTAATTAAGTTGAGTTGGTTTGGGTTACTACTCTCAGGTATGTCACTCGTCTCTCTCAGCGGAAGCATTAAATTAAAAACAAACACAAGCATCTTCATTGCATAACCTTCTATTTACTATAAACATATATAATACACATACCATCCATCATCAAAGCTAGAGTCCCATGGAGGGAGAAGATCTAAGGATAGCAACGATCTTAAGATATTAGCCCTTAACCTACTAGTGGATAAAGACTCTAGTCTTTACTTACATATCATTCATATACATACCCAAAATATGTCCTCCATCCCTTCCTATACATATTAACTACTAGGACTTTGTAACCTTTCCAAAAAGATACTAAAGGACAAAGAAGGGAATGGGGATTCCAAAAATAAAAGAAAACATGCACTACATGATCATGCTCCTTGGGAAGGCGTCAGATAAGTCACTACATGTACAATCACGTCACTAATCACTACAACCCAGCCCAGTACTGGATCATGCCTCCATTCCTGCTTGGCCTCCAATGTGACTAAGTACATAGGCATCTGATACACATCAACATAATCGTGAGATTTATAATCTCAATAATCATAGCAACCTGTTTTGAAAACCGCTAATGTGTACCACTGTATCATCGTACAGAAAATCCCTGCATTTCCTCATACATTTCATAACGTTTTAAACATGGATGCAACATCATTGATTTCTTTAAAACATAAATAAGCATGGCATGAATTCTTGCGAATGCAAGCTTTCATACATCACTTCAAAACACTCATTCAATCCATTCATTGGTTTAGTATGCAATAGTATCGTCCTCATCTTTGCAAAAGATCATAAACTAGAGAAATATGAATTTACATAAAACATTTCATCATACCATCATCATTCATAATCTCAAGGATACTGAAATAACACATAATAAACACGTGGGCATCTAGCCCTAATTTCATAAAACATATGAGCATCGGGAGTGCCGCAACTCGAGCACTCAGACAAATCCATACATTCATCATCAATGTAGGACCCTTTGCGTCTTTCCCGAAGGATCAACAATTCGTCCCTCATAACATCATCATTAGAGGACCATTTGCTTCTTTTCCGAAGGATCAACAATTTGCCTCTCATAACTTTCACTTATACCTAGGATTCATCATGTTGTCCCGGAGGATCAACTGTTCAATTCCTTGAACACATACATTCCTAGGATTCATTGTGTCATCCCTTAAGAATCAACCTATTGCAAGCATTGTGTCTTTCCCTGTGGATCAACAATTTATATGCATGGTATCTTTCCTTAAGAGTCAACAATTCAACTCCGTGATATGCTATTCACATATACATATGTTGAAAAGAAATGGGTCCCAATCATGGTTCGCCTAATTTTAAGCATGTCGCTCTTAAATGGCCACATAGGGCATACTAGCTTAAAATTCGGTAACCAACACGCTGTTTTTGTAAAATTACATTCTTAATCGAATGGATGTTTTACCATCCCAAATAATGACACAACCGTGGAAATCCCAACAGCCGTCCCATACCGACAATTGGTCAATCGATTATGGACCCATTCTTTACCGATACATGCACATTGAATACTTGCTCTCTTTTCTTTCTTTCTATGTTATTTCCCCTTGATTCATATTTCAAATTACATTAAAATCTTTGAGCATCATGTTTGAGAATGAAATTAAGTGCTTAAAACATCGTTTAAAGTGATTAAGTTCACTATGCAAAATAGGGTCCTATCAGCGGCTGATTGGGGTCCATCAGCCGGCTGATTGGCCCTTAATTTTGAAGAATAAAATTTTCCAAAGACCTATCAGCCAGCTGATAGCTCTTTGGTGAGCTAATTCTGCCACTTAAAAAACACAACAGCCGGCTGTTTTAAATCTAGAATTTTCTAGGTAAAATTTAAACATTTCTGGGCAAAAACATGAACATTTATAAGAAATTTAAACCTATCAGCCGACTGTTCAAAGCAATCAGCCGGCTGTTCATAATCTGGAAAATTTTCTGCGTAAATTATGAACACATTAGCCGGCTGCTCTAGCTATCAGCCGGCTGATGCAGGGCGAAAATGGTTTTAAAAACATCTTTTTGACCAGATTAAAGCCCCACACTTGAAAATCAAAAGAGTTTACTTAATGGAACTTAATCTCTTTCATTTTGACAACAAAACCCATCAAAATTTCAGCTCAAAACATGCTTTTTCATGCTTAAATTCAATATGAGGAATACCACCAAAACCCATAAGCAAACCCATCACAATTTATCATTTTCCAGCCTCCAAGCATACATGCAACATCATCTAAGCATCCATTCATGTTCTAGAAACTCAGAAATGCAAGTTTTAATCCTCTCTTTCAGCTTAAAACATCATATTCAAGAATTTCTCCATTTGAGCTAAAACCATGAATTTTGGAGATGAGAAGAAGGAAGCTTTCATTACCTTGTTTCCATGCTTAGATTACATTTCTTGTGATGTGTAGATGCCGTTCTACGGATTTTCCTAGCTCGAATCATGTCCTCCTAGCTCAAATCTTCATTGTTCTCTCTTGAGCATTATTCTCCTTCTCTCTCTAACTCTCTCTCTCTAAAATTGTAGAATGAACCATTCTGAACATTCTTGTGTGTATAAGGCTAAATTTAGGGTCTTAGAGAGAAAATCACAGTTCTCACCCTAAACCATAACCTTCGATTCATATAAGTCCCTCACTCTTCTAATTTTTTCTTTCCTTTCCTTCTAGTCCTTATTTCATTAGCTACTCTAAAGTAATGCAACTACATGCTTTCTAAGTGCATCAAACAATCTCAAACACAAGAAATTAGTTAAAGTTAATTGATAATTGATCATTACATTAACTGAAAAAGGCGGATGTTGCATCTAAACACATTTTGAAGGGAAAACCGCGATTGAATCTCAACATAATTCAAGAAGCACAAGTGAGTCAAACGGATGAATTCGCGTTGTATTGGGAATACGAGTGGATCTAATGCTCGAATGGCAGTCGTGATCGCATGGGAGGTGTGTCAAATCATGTCTTAACACATTTTGAGGGGAAAAGCGCGATTGAATCTCAACATAATTCAAGAAACACAAGTTCGAACGTGTTGTTGCACAAGTGAGTCAAACGAAAGTGTTCGCATTGTATTGGGAATCCGAGTAGATCTAATGCTCGAATGGGACTCGTGATCGCATGGGAGGTGTGTCAAGTTATGTCTAAACACATTTTGAAGGGAAACCCGCGATTGAATCTCAACATAATTCAAGAAGCACAAGTTCGAACGCGTTGTCGCACAAGTTAGTCAAACGGATGCGTTCGCATTGTATTGGGAATCCGAGTGGATCCAATGCTGGAATTGGACTCGTGATCGCATGGGAGGTATTTCAAGCCATGTGTAAACAAATTTTGAAGGGAAAACCGCGATTGAATCTCAACATAATTCAAGAAGCACAAGTTCGAACGTGTTCTCGCACAAGTGAGTCAAACGGATTCATTCGCGTTGTATTGGGAATCGAAGTGGATCTAATGCTCGAATGGGACTCGTGATCGCATGGGAGGTGTGTCAAATCAAAACACATTTTTAAAGGAAATGCACAATTGAATCTCAACAAAATTCAAGAGGCACAAGTTCGAACGTGTTGTCGCACAAGTGAGTCAAACGGATGCGTTCGCATTGTATTGGGAATCCGAGTGGATCTAATGCTCGAATAGGGACTCGTGATCGCATGGGAGGTGTGCCAAGTCATGTCTAAACACATATTGAAGGGAAAACCGCGATTGAATGTCAACATAATTCTAGAAGAACAAGTTCGAACGTGTTGTCGCACAAGTGAGTCAAACGAATGCGTTCGCGTTGTATTGGGAATCCGAGTGGATCTAATGCTCGAATGGAACTCATGATCGCATGTGAGGTGTGTCAATTCATTTCTAAACACATATTGAAGGGAAAACCCGTATTGAATCTCAAAAGAATTCAAGAAGCACAAGTTCGAACGTGTTGTCGCACAAGTGAGTCAAACGGATGCGTTCGCGTTGTATTGGGTATCCGAGTGGATCTAATGCTCGAATGGGACTCGTGATCGCATGGGAGCTGTGTAAATTCATGTCTAAACACATTTTCAACAGAAAACCGTGATTGAATCTCAACATAATTCAAGAAGCACAAGTTTGAACGTGTTGTCGCACAAGTGAGTCAAACGGATGCGTTCGCATTGTATTGGAAATCCGAGTGGATCTAATGCTCGAATGGGACTCGTGATCGTATGGGAGGTGTTTCAAGTCATGTCTAAACACATATTGAAGGGAAAACCGCGATTGAATCTCAACATAATTCTAGAAGAACAAGTTCGAACGTGTTGCCGCACAAGTGAGTCAAACGGATGCGTTCGCATTGTATTGGGAACCCGAGTGGATCTAATGCTCGAATGGGACTCGTGATCGCATGGGCGGTGTGTCAAGTCATGTCTAAACACATTTTGAAGGGAAAACCACGATTGAATCTCAACATAATTCTAGAAGAACAAGTTCTAACGTGTTGTCACACAACTGAGTCAAACGGATGCGTTCGCGTTGTATTGGGAATCCGAGTGGATCTAATGGTCGAATGAGACTCGTGATCGCATGAGAGGTGTCTAAAGTCAAGTCTAAACACATATTGAAGGGAAAACTGCGATTGAATCTCACAAGAATTCAGGAAGCACAAGTTCGAACGTGTTGTCGCACAAGTGAGTCAAACGGATGCGTTTGCGTTGTATTGGGAGTCCGAGTGGATCTAATGCTCGAATGGGACTCATGATCCCATGGGAGGTGTGTCAAGTCATGCCTAAACACATTTTGAAGGGAAAACCGCGATTGAATCTCAACATAATTCAAGAAGCACAAGTTCGAACGTGTTCTCGCACAAGTGAGTCAAACGGATGCTTTCGCGTTGTATTAGGAATCAGAGTTGATCTAATGCTCGAATGGGACTCGTGTTCGCATGGGAGGTGTGTCAAATCATGTCTTAACACATTTTGAAGGGAAATAGGCAATTGAATATCAACATAATTCAAGAGGCACAAGTTCGAACGTGTTGTCGCCCAAGTGAGTCAAACGGATTCGTTCGCACTGTATTGGGAATCCGAGTGGATCTAGTGCTCGAATGGGACTCGTGATCGCATGGGAGGTGTGTCAAGTCATGTCTCAACACATTTTGAAGGAAAACCGCGATTGAATATCAACATAATTCAAGAAGCAGAAGTTCGAACGTGTTGTCGCACATGTTAGTCAAACAGATGCGTTCGCGTTGTATTGGGAATCCGAGTGGATCTAATGCTGGAATTGGACTCGTGATCGCATAGGAGGAAGTCATTTATAAACACATTTTGAAGGGAAAACCGCGATTGAATCTCAACATAATTCAAGAAGCACAAGTTCGAAAGTGTTCTCGCACAAGTGAGTCAAACGGATGTGTTCGCGTTGTATTAGGAATCAGAGTGGATCTAATGCTCGAATGGGACTTGTGATCGGATGGGAGGTGTGTCAAATCATGTCTTAACACATTTTGAAGTCAAATGCGTGATTGAATCTCAACATAATTCAAGAGGCAAAAGTTCGAACGTGTTGTCGCAGAAGTGAGTCAAACGGATGCGTTCGCATTGTATTGGGAATCCGAGTGGATCTAATGCTCGAATGGGACTCGTGATCGCATGGGAGACATGTCAAGTCATGTGTAAATACATTTTGAGGGAAAACCACGATTGAATCTCTACATATTTCAAGAAGCACAAGTTCGAACGTGTTGTCGCACATGTTAGGCAAAAGTTCGAACATGTTGTCGCACAAGTGAGTCAAACGGATGCGTTCGCGTTGTATTGGGAATCTGTGTGGGTCTATTTTCTCTAATGGGACTAGTGATCGCATGGGAGGTGTTTCAATGCATGTCTAAACACATTTTCAATGGAAAATCGCGAATGAATCTCAAAAGAATCCAAGAAGCACATGTTCAAACGTGTTGTCGCACAAGTGAGTCAAGCGGATGCTTTCGCGTTGTATTGGGAATCATAGTGGATTTAAGGGTCGAATGGGACTCATGATCGCATGGGAGGTGTGTCATGTTTTGTCTAAACACATTTTGATGGGAAAACCAGATTGAATCTCAAAAGAATTCAAGAAGCACGAGTTCGAATGTGTTGTCGCACAAGTGAGTCAAACAGATGCGTTCGCCTTGTATTAGGAATCCGAGAGGATCTAAGGCTCGACTGGGACTCGTGATCGCATGGGAGGTGTGTCAAGTCATGCCTGAACACATTGTGAAGGGAAAAGCACGATTGAATCTCAACATAATTCAAGAAGGACAAGATCGAACGTGTTCTCGCACAAGTGAGTCAAACGAATGCGTTCGCGTTGTATTAGGAATCGGAGTGGATCTAATGCTCGAATGGGACTTGTGATTACATGGGAGGTGTCTCAAATCATGTCTTAAGACATTTTAAAGGGAAATGCGCGATTGAATCTCAACATAATTCAAGAGGCAAAAGTTCGAACGTGTTGTCGCAAAAGTGAGTCAAACGGATGCGTTCGCATTGTATTGGGAATCCGAGTGGATCTAATGCTCGAAAGGGACTCGTGAGCGCATGGGAGGTGTGTCAAGTCACGTATAAACACATTTTGAAGGAAAACCACGATTGCATCTCTACATATTTCAAGAAGCACAAGTTCGAACGTGTTGTCGCACATGTTAGTTAAATGGATGCGTTAGCGTTGTATTGGGAATCCGAGTGGATCTAATGCTGGAAATGGACTCGTGATCGCATGGGAGGTGTGTCAAGTAATGTGTAAACACATTTTGAAGGGAAAACGGTGATTGAATCTCAATATAATTCAAGAAGCACAAGTACGAACGTGTTGTTGCACAGGGGAGTCAAACAGATGCGTTCGCGTTGTATTGGGAATCTGAGGGGATCTAATGCTCTAATGGCACTTGTGATCGCATGGGAGGTGTGTCAAATTATGTCTAAACACATTTTGAAGGGAAAAGTGTGACTGAATCTTAACCTAATGAAAGAGGCACAAGTTCGATCGTGTTGCGCACAAGTGAGTCAAACGGATGCGTTCGCGTTGTATTTGGAATACGAGTGGGTCTAATGCTCGAATGGGACTCGTGATGGCATGGGAGGTGTGTGAAGTCATGTCTAAAAAATTTTAGAGGAAAAGCCACGATCGAATCTCAAAATAATTCAAGAAGCACAAGTTTGAACGTGTTGTCGCACATGTGAGTCAAACGGATGCGTTTGCGTTGTATTGGGAGTCCGAGTGGATCTAATGCTCGAATGGGACTCATGATCGCATGGGAGGTGTGTCAAGTCATGCCTAACACATTTTGAAGGGAAAACCGCAATTGTATCTCAACATAATTCAAGAAGCACAAGATCGAACGTGTTCTTGCACAAGTGAGTCAAACGGATGCGTTCGCGTTGTATTAGTAATCGGAGTGGATCTAATGCTCGAATGGGACTTGTGATCGCATGGGAGGTGTGTCAAATCATGTATTAACACATTTTAAAGGGAAATGCGCGATTGAATCTCAACATAATTCAAGAGGCAAAAGTTCGAACGTGTTGTCGTACAAGTGAGTCAAACGGATGCGTTCGCATTGTATTGGGAATCCGAGTGGATCTAATGCTCGAATGGGACTTGTGATCGCATGGGAGGTGTGTCAAGTCACGTATAAACACATTTTGAAGGAAAACCACGATTGAATCTCTACATATTTCAAGAAGCACAAGTTCGAACGTGTTGTCGCACATGTTAGTTAAACGGATGCGTTAGCATTGTATTGGGAATTCGAGTGGATCTAATGCTGGAATTGGACTCGTGATCACATGGGAGGTGTGTCAAGTAATGTGTAACCACATTTTGAAGGGAAAACAGTGATTGAATCTCAACATAATTCAAGAAGCACAAGTACGAACGTGTTGTCGCACAGGGGAGTCAAATAGATGCGTTCGCGATGTACTGGGAATCTGAGGGGATCTAATGCTCGAATGGCACTTGTGATCGCATGGGAGGTGTGTCAAATTATGTCTAAACACATTTTGAAGGGAATAGTGTGATTGAATCTTAACCTAATTAAAGAGGCACAAGTTCGAACGTGTTGCGCACAAGTGAGTCAAACGGATGCGTTCGCGTTGTATTGGGAATACGAGTGGGTCTAATGCTCGAATGGGAATCGTGATCGCATGGGAGGTGTGTCTCGTCATGTCTAAACACATTTTAAAGGGAAAACCACGATTAAATCTCAAAAGAATCCAACAAGTTCAAGCTCGAACGTGTCGTCACACAAATAACTCAAACGGATTTGTTCTGATTGTATTGGGAATCAGGGAAGGTTTAATGGTCGAAAGGGACTCGCGATTATATGGGAGGTGTGTCAATACATTTCTGAATACATTTCCAACGGAAAACCGCGATTGAAGCTCAAAAGAATTCAAGAAGCACAAGTTCGAACGTGTTCTCGCACAAGTGAGTCAAACGGATGCGTTCGCGTTGTATTGGGAATCCGAGTGGATCTAATGCTTCAATGGGACTCGTGATCGCTTTGGAGGTGAGCCAAGTCATGTGTGAACACATTTTGAAGGGAAAGGCGAGATTGAATGTGAACATAATTCAAGAGGCACAAGTTCGAACGTGTTGTCGCACAAGTGACTCAAACGGATGCGTTCGCGTCTTATTGGGAATCCGAGTGGATTTAATGTTCGAATTGGACTCGTGATCGCATGCGGTGTGTCAAATCATGTTAAACAAATTTTGAAGGAAAAAACGCGATTGAATCTCAACATAATTCAAGAGGCACAAGTTCGAACGTGTTGTCGCACAAGTGAGTCAAACGGATGCGTTCGTGTTGTATTTAGGAATTCGAAAGGATCTAATGCTCGAATTGGACTCCTGATCGCATGGGAGGTGCGTTAAGTCATGTCTAAAATCATTTTGATGGGAAAACCACGATTGAATCTCAAAACAATCCAGGAAGCACAAGTTCTAACGTGTTGTCGCACAAGTTAGTCAAACGGATGCGTTTGCGTTGTATTGGGAATCGGAGTCAATTTAATGGTCGAATGACACTCGCGATCGCATGGGTGGTGTGTCAAGTCATGTATAACCACATTTTGATGGGAAAACCGTGATTTAATTTCAAAGGAATTCAAGAAGCACAAGTTCAAACTTGTTGTCGCACAACTTCGAACGTGTTGTTGCACAAGTGAGTCAAACGGATGCGTTCGCGTTGTATTTGGGAATCCGAAAGGATCTAATGCTCGAATGGGACTTGTTATCGCTTGGGAGGTGTGTCAAGTCATGTCTAAAAATATTTTGAAGGGAGAACGACGATTGAATCACAAAAGAATCCAAGAAGTACAAGTTCGAACGTGTTGTCGCACAAGTGAGTCAAACGAATGCGTTCGCGCTGTATTGGGATTCCGAGTGGATGTAATGCTCGAATGGGAGATGTGATCACATGGGAGGTGAGTCAAGTCACGTCTGAACAGATTTTGAGGCGATAAGCGTAATTGAATCTCAACATAATTCAAGAAGCACAAGTTCGAACGTGTTGTCGCACAAGTGAGTCAAACGAATACGTCCGCGTTGTACTGGGAATCGGAGTAGATTTAATGGTCGAATGGGACTCATGATCGCATGGGAGGTGTGTCAATTCATGTCTAAACATATATTCAACGAAAAACCGTGATTGAATCTTAAAAGAATCCAAGAAGCACAAGTTCGAAACGTATTGTCGCAGAAGTGAGTCAAACGCATGCGCTCTCGTTGTATTGGGAATCCGAGTGGGTCTAATGCTGGAATGGGACTTGTGATTGCATGGCAGGAATATCAGTTCATGTCTAAACACATTTTCAAAGGAAAACCGCGATTTAATCTCAAAAGAGTTCAAGAAGCACAAGTTCAAACGTGTTGTCGCACAAGTGGGTCAAACGGATGCATTCACGTTGTATTTGGGAATCCGAATGGATTTAACGCTAGAATGGGACTCGTGATCCCGTGTGAGGTGTGTCAAGTCATGTCTAAAACCATTTTGTAGGGAAAAGCGCGATTGAATCTCAACATAATTCAAGAGGCACAAGTTCGAACGTGATGTCGCACAAGTGAGTCAAACAGATGCGTTCGTGTTGTAGTTAGGAATCCGAAAGGATCTAATGCTCGAATGGGACTTGTGGTCGCATGGGAGGTGTGTTAAGTCATGTTTAAAAACATTTTGATGGGAAAAGCACGATTGAATCTCAAAAGAATCCAAGAAGAACAAGTTCTAACGTGTTGTCGCACAAGTGAGTCAAACGGATGCGTTCGCATTGTATTTGGATTCTGAGTGGATCTAATGGTAGAATGGGACTCGTGATCGCATGGAAGGTGTGTCAATTCATGTCTGAATAGATTTAGAAGGGAAAAGTGCGTTTGAATCTCAACATAATTCAAGAAGCACAGGTTCGATTGTGTTGTCGCACAAGTGAGTTAAACGAATGCATTCGCGTTGTACTAGGAATCGGAGTGGATTTCATGGTCGAATGGGACTCGTTATCGCATGGGTGGTGTGTGAAGTCATGTATAGACACATTTTGAAGGGAAAACCACGATTTAATTTGAAAAGAATTCAAGAAGCACAAGTTTGAACGTGTTGTCGCACAAGTGAGTCAAACGGATGCGTTCGCGTTGTATTTGGGATTCCGAAAGCATCTAATGCTCGAATGGGACTCGTGATCGTATGGGAAGCGTGTCAAGTCATGTCTAAAAACATTTTGAAAGGAAAACAACCATTGAATCTCAAAAGAATCCAAGAAGCACAAGTTCGAACGTGTTGTCGCACAAGTGAGTCAAACGGATGCGTTCGCGTTGTATTGGGAATCCGAGTGAGTCTAATGCTCGAATGGGACTCGTGATCGCATGGGAGGTGTGTCAATTCATGTCTAAACACATTTTCAATGGAAAACCGCGATTCAATCTCAAAAGAATCCAAGAAGCACATGTTCAAACGTGTTGTCGCACAAGTGAGTCAAGCGGATGCTTTCGCGTTGTATTGGGAATCAGAATGGATTTAATGCTCGAATTGGACATGTGATCGCATGGGCGGTGTGTCATGTCATGTCTGAACTGATTTTGAAGGGATAAGCGTGATTCAATCTCAAGACAATTCAAGAAGCACAAGTTCGAACGTGTTGTCGCACAAGTGAGTCAAACGAATGCATTCGCGTTGTACTGGGAATCCGAGTGGGTCTAATGCTGGAATGGGACTCGTGATCGCATGGGAGATATATCAATTCATATCTAAACACATTTTCAACGGAAAACCGTGATTGAATCTCAAAAGAATCCGAGAAGCAAAAGTTTAAACGTGTTGTCGCACAAGTGAGTCAAACGGATGCGTGCGCGTTGTATTGGGATTCCGAAAGGATCTAATGCTCGAAGGGGACTCGTGATCGCATGGGAGGTGTGTCAAATCATGTCTAAAAACATTTTTAAGGGAAAACCACGATTGAATCTTAAAAAAATCAAGAGGTACAAGTTCGAACGTGTTGTCGCACAAGTGAGTCAAACGGATGCGTTCGCGTTGTATTTGGGAATCCGAAAGGATCTAATGTTCGAAGGGGACTCGTTATCGCATGGGTGGTGTGTGAAGTCATGTCTAAAAACATTTTGAAGGGAAAACCACGATTGAATCTCAAAAGAATCCAAGAAGCACAATTTCGAACGTATTGTCGCACAAGTGAGGTAAACGGATGCGTTCGCCTTGTATTGGGATTCCGAGTGCATCTAATGCTTGAATGCAACATGTGATCGCATGGTAGGTGTGTCAAGTCATGCCGGAACAGATTTTTAAGGGATAAGCGCGATTGAATCTCAACATAATCCAAGAAGCACAAGTTCGAACGTCTTGTCGCACAAGTGAATCAAAGAAATGCGTTCGCATTGTATTGGGAATCAGAGTGGATTTAATGGTCGAATGGGACTCGTGATCGCATGGGAGGTGTGTCAATTCATTTCTAAACACATTTTCAATGGAAAATCGCGATTGAATCTTAAAAGAATCCAAGAAGCACAAGTTTGAACGTGTTGTCGCACAAGTGAGTCAAACGGATGCGTTCGCGTTGTATTGGGAATCCGAGTGGGTCTAATGCTGGAATGGGACTCGTGATCACATGGGACGTATATGAATTCATGTCTAAACAGATTTTCAACGAAAAACTGTCATTGAATCTCAAAAGAATCCTAGAAGCACAAGTTCAAACGTGTTGTCGCACAAGTGAGTAAAACGGATGCCTTCGCGTTGTATTGGGAATCGGAGTGAATTTAATGGTCAAATGGGACTCGTGATCGCATGGGTGGTGTGTCAAGCCATGTCTAACCACATTTTGAAGGGATAACCACGATTTAATCTCAAAAGAATTAAAGAAGCACAAGTTCGAACGTGTTGTCGCACAAGTGAGTCAAATGGATGCATTCGCATTGTATTTGGGAATCCGATAGGATCTAAAGCTCGAATGGGACTCGCGATCGCATGGGAGGTGTGTCAAGTCATGTCTAAAAACATTTTGAAGGGAAAACCATAATTGAATCTCAAAATAATCCAAGAAGCACAAGTGCGAACGTGTTGTCGCACAAGTGAGTCAAACGGATGTGTTCATGTTGTATTTGGAAATCCGAAAGGATCTAATGGCCGATTGGGACTCATGATCGCATGGGAGGTGTGTCAAGTCATGTCTAAACACATTTTTAAAGGAAAACCGCGATTGAATCTTAAAAGAATTCAAGAAGCACAAGTGCGAACGTGTTGTCGCACAAGTGAGTCAAACGGATGCGTTCGCCTTGTATTGGGATTCCGGGTGGATTTAATGCTCGAGTGGGACATGTGGTCGAATGGGAGGTGTGTCAAGTGATGTCTGAATAGATTTTGAAGGGATAGGCGCGATTGAATATCAACATAATTCAAGAAGCACAAGTTCGAACGTGTTGTCGCACAAGTGAGTCAAACGAATGCGTTCACGTTGTATTGGGAATCGGAGTGGAATTAATGGTCGAATAAGACTCGTGATTTCATGGGAGGTGTGTCAAATCAAGTCTAAGCACATTTTCAATGAAAAACCGCGATTAAATCTTAAAAGAATCCAAGAAGCGCAAGTTCAAACGTATTGTCGCACAAGTGAGTCAACGGATGCGTTCGCGTTGTATTTGGGAATCCGAAAGGTTCTAATGCTCGAATGGGACTCGTGATCGCATGGGAGGTGTGTCAAGTCATGCCTGAACACATTTTGTAGGGGAAAGCACGATTGAATCTCAAAAGAATCCAAGAAGCACAAGTTCGAACGTGTTGTCGCACATATGAGTCAAACGGATGCGTTCACGTTGTATTGGGAATCGGAGTGGATTTAATGGCCGAATGGGACTCTTGATCGCATAGGAGGTGTGTCAAGTCATGTCTAAACACATTTTGAGGGGAAAACCGCGACTAAATCTCAAAAGAATTCAAGAAGGACAAATTCGAAAGTGTTGTTGGACAAGTGAGTCAAACGGATGCGTTCGCGTTGTATTGCGAATCCGAGAGGATCTAATACTCGAGTGGGAATCGTGATCGCATGGGAGGTGTGTCAAGTCATGGCTGAACACATTTTGAAGGGAAAAGCGCGATTCAATCTCAACATAATTCAAGTAGCACAAGTGAGACAAACGGATGCGTTCGCGTTGTATTGGGAATCCGAGAGGATCCAATGCTCGAATGAGACTCGTGATCGCATGGGAGTTGTGTCAAGTCATGCCTGAACACATTTTGTAGGGAAAATCACAATTGAATCTCAATATAATTCAAGAAGGACAAGTTCGAACGTGTTGTCGCACAAGTGAGAAAAACGGATGCGTTCGCGTTGTATTTTGGAATCCGAGTGGATCTAATGGTCGAATGGGACTTGTGATCATATGGGAGGTGTGTCAATTCATGTCTAAACACATTTTGAAGGGAAAACCGCGATTGAATCTCAAGAGAATTCAAGAAGCACAAGTTCGTACGTGTTGTCACACAATTGAGTCAAACGGATGCGCTCGCGTTGTATTTGGGAATCTGATGGAATCTAATGCTCAAATGGGACTCGTGACCGCATGGGAGGTGTGTTAAGTCATGTCTAAAAACATTTTGAAGGGAAAACCACGATTGAATCTCAAAAGAATCCAAGAAGCTCAAGTATGAACGTGTTCTCGCACAAGTGAGTCAAACGGATGCGAACGCGTTGTATTTGGGAATCAGAGTGGATCTAATGGTTGAATGGGACTCCTGATCGCATGGGAGGTTTGTCAAGCCATGTATGAAAACATTTTTAAGGGAAAAGTGCGATTGAACCTCAACATAATTCAAGAAGGACAAGTTCGAATGTGTTGTCGCTCAAGTGAGTCAAACGGATGCGTTCGCGTTGTATTGGGATTCAGAGTGGATTTAATGGTCTAATGGGACTTGTGATCGCATGGGAGGTGTGTCAAGTCATGTCTAAACAGATTTTGAAGGAAAAACCGCGATTGAATCTCAAGAAGCACAAGTTCGAACGTGTTGTTGCACACATGAGTCGAACGGATGCGTTCGCGTTGTATTTGAGATTCCGAAAGGATCTAATCCTCGAATTGGAGTCGTGATCGCATAGGAGGTGTGTCAAGTCATGTCTAAACGCATTTTCAACGGACAAACGCGATTGAATCTCAACATAATTCAAGAAGTACAAGTTCGAAGGTGTTGTCGCACAAGGTAGTCAGACGGATGCATTCGCGTTGTATTGGGAATTACAGTGGATTTAATGGTCGAATGGGACTCGTGATCGCATGGGAGGTGTGTCAAGTCATGTCTAAACACATTTTCAACGGAAAACAGCGATTGAATCTCAAAAGATTCCAAGAAGCATAAGCTCGAACGTGTTGTCGCACAAGTGAGTCAAACGAATGCGTTCGAGTTATACTGGGAATTCGAATGGATGGAATGCTTGAATGGGACTTGTGATCGGAAGGGAGGTGCGTCAAGTCATGTATGAAAACGTTTTGAAGGGAAAGCCATTATCGAATCTCAGATGAATCCAAGAAGCACATCTTCCAATGTGTTGTCACGCAAGCTAGTCAAAAAGATGTGTTCGAATTGCGTTGATAATCGGAGTGGAATTAATGGTCGAGCCAGACTCGTGATCGCATGGGAGGTCTGTTACGACTTGTCTAATCAAATTTTGAGAGTAAAAGTGAGATGGAATCTCAAAAGAATCCAAGAACACAAGTTCGAACGTGTTGTCGCACAAGTGAGTCAAACGTATGCCTTCGCGTTGTATTGGGAATCAGAGTGGATTTAATGGTTGAATGGGACTCCTGATCGCATGGGATGTGTGTCAAGTCATGTCTAAACACATTTTGAAGGGAAAACCACGATTGAATCTCAAAAGAATTAGAGAAGGTCAAGTTCGAACGTGTTGTCGCACAAGTGAGGGAAACGGATGCGTTCGCTTGTATTGGGAATCGGAGTGGATTTAATGGTCGAATGGGACATGTGATCGCATGGGAGGTGTGTCAAGTCATGTCTAAACACATTTTGAAGGGAAACCGCGATTGAATCTGAAGAGAATTCAAGAAGCACAAGTTTGAAAGTGTTGTCGCATAAGTGAGTCAAACGGATGCATTCACGCTGTATTGGGAATTCGAGTGGATTTCATGGTCGAATGGGACTTGTGATCGAATGGGAGGTGTGTCAATTCATTTCTAACACATTTTCAACGAAAAACAGCAATTTAATCTCAAAACAATCCAAGAAGCAAAAGTTCGAATGTGTTCTCGCACAAGTGAGTCAAACGGATGCTTCCGCGTTGTATTGGGAATCCGAAAGGATCTAATAATCGAATGGGACTCATGATCGCATGGGAGGTGTGTAAAGTGATTTCTAAAAACATTTTGAAGGCAAAACCTCGATTGAATCTCAAAAGAATCCAAGAAGCACAAGTTTGAACTTGTTGTCGCACAAGTGAGTCAAATGGATTTGTTCGGATTGTATTGGGAAACAGAGTGGATTTAATGGTCGAAAGGGACTCGTGATCATATGGGCAATGTGCCAATTCATCTCTGAACACATTCTCAACGGAAAACCGTGATTGAATCTTAAAAGAATCCAAGAAGCACAAATTCGAACATGTTATCACACAAGTGACTCAAACGGATGCGCTCGCGTTGTATTGGGAATTGGAGTGGATTTAATGGTCCAATGGGACTCGTGATCGCATGGGAGGCGTGTCAAGTCATGTCTAACCACATTTTGAGGGGAAAACAGCGATTGAATCTAAAATGAATTCAAGAAGCACATGTTCGAATGTGTTGTCGCACAAGTGAGTCAAAGGGATGCGTTCGCGTTGTATTAGAAATCCGAGTGGATCTAATGGTCGAATGGGACTCGTGATTGCATGGGAAGTTTGTCAAGTAATTTCTGAACACATTTTGAAGCGAAAAGCGCGATTGAATCACAAATGAATTGAAGAAGCGAAAGTTCGGAGGTGTTGTCGCACAAGTGAGTGTAACAGATGCGTTCGCGTTGTATTTGGGAATCCGAAGGGATCTAATGCTCGAATGGGACTCGTGATCGCATGCGAGGTGTGTCGAGTCATGTCTAAAAACATTTTGATGCGAAAACCACGATTGAATCTCAAAAGAATCCATGAAGCACAAGTTCGAACATGTTGTCTTACAAGTGAGTCAAACTGATGCATTCGGGTTGTATTTGGGAATCCGAAAGGATCTAATGCTCGAATGGGACTCGTGATCGCATGCGAGGTGTGTCAAGTCATGTCTGAACACATTTTGAAGGGGAAAGCACGATTGAATATCAAAACAATTCAAGAAGCACAAGTTCGAACGTTTTGTCGCACAAGTGAGTCAAACGGATGCGTTCGCGTCGGTTTGGGAATACGAGTGGGTCTAATGCTCCAATGGGACTCGTGATCGCATGGGAGGTATGTCAAGTCATGTCTAAAAACATTTTGAAGGGAAAACCACGATTCAATCTGAAAAGAGTCCAAGAAGCACAAGTTCAAACGTGTTGTCGCATAAGTGAGTCAAACGGATGCATTCGCGTTGTATTTGGGAATCCAAACGGATCTAATGCTCGAATGGGACTCGTGATCCTATTGGAGGTGTGTTAAGTCATGTCCAAACACATTTTGAGGGGAAAACTGCGATTGAATCTCAAAAGAATTCAAGAAGCACAAGTTCGACGTGTAGTTGTACAAGTGAGTCAAACCGATGCGTTCGCGTTGTATTGGGAATCCGAGTGGGTCTAATGCTCGAATGGGACTCGTGATCACATGGGAGGTGCGTCAAGTCATGTTAAAAAACATTTTCAATGGAAAAACACGATTGAATCTCAAAAGAATCCATGAAGCACAAGTTCAAACGTGTTGTCGCAAAAGTGAGTCAAATGGATGTGTTCGCGTTATATTGGGAATCACAGTGGATTTAATGGTCGAATGGGACTCGTGATCGCATGGGAGGCGTGTCCAAGCGTGTCTAAACACATTTTGAGGGGAAAAGCGCAATTCAATCTCAGAACAATTCAAGAAGCACAAGTTCAAATGTCTTGTCGCACAAGTGAGTCAAACAGATGCGTTCGCGTTGTATTGGGATTCAGAGTGGGTTTAATGCTCTAATGGGACTCGTGATCGTATGGGAGGTGTTTCAAGTAATGTCTAAACAGATTTTGAAGGAAAAACCGCAATTGAATCTCAAAAGAATTCAAGAAGCACAAGTTCGAACGTGTTGTCACACAAGTGAGTCAAATGGATGTGTTCGTATTGTACTGGGAATCAGAGTGGATTTAATGGTCGAAAGGGACTCGTGATCGCATGGGAGGTGTGTCAATTCATTTCTAAACACATTTCTAATGGAAACAGCGATTCAATCTCATAAGAATCCAAGAAGCTCAAGTTCGAACGTGTTGTCACACAAGTGAGTCAAACAGATGTGTTCGCGTTGTATTGGGAATCCGAGTGGGTCTAATGCTCGAATGGGATTCGTTATCGCATGGGAGGTGTGTCATGTCATGTCTAAAAACATTTTGAAGGGGAAACCACGATTGAATCTCAAAAGAATCCTGGAAGCTCAAGTTTGAACGTGTTGTCGCACAAGTGAGCCAAACGGATGAGTTCGCGTTGTATTTGGAATCGGAGTGTATTTAATGGTCGAATGGGACTCGTGACCGCATGGGAGGCGTGTCTATTCATTTATAAACACATTTTGAGAGGAAACCCGCGATTGAATCTCAAAAGAACCCAAGAAGCACAAGTTCGAACGTGTTGTCGGACAACTGAATCAAACGGATGTGTT